>OY720441.1:71926843-72526843 GCA_963082915.1 Dolichopus griseipennis | reverse complement strand
TGTAATAAAACGGTACCTGTTATTTATTATTTGTACTTTAAAATGAAGTTTAACAATTTTTTTTTGTTTTTTTCTTAACTTATATATAATTTATTATAAATATATTATAAAATGTATTAGTTTTATTTATTTGATTCAAATAAATACAGTTTAAAAGTAAATTAAGTCTACCAGAAAGAAAAATTTGTTAATATTGAAAATATAGGCTTTTAAAAATTATATATTAAATTTGTAGGTAAAAATTAAAAAAGTTTTAGAGTATGTACCAATACCTATGGATAAAAGGACAAAATTCCATTTAAAAACCTATACATACAAGATTGGTAACTATGGTAACGTCAGAACTTGTTATTAAGTGTAAGTTTTAAAAGTTTAGTAAAAGATAAATTAATTTTTATTATTAAAAAGCTAAACTTAAATTTTCATTAGATCTAATAATATAAATCAAAGTACAAAATATATATTATCAATGGTTTACTATATAGATAGGTATATGTATTATAAATAAAAAAGATCTAGTATCAAGCAGCACTATTGGATTTTATGTTCAATGTTATAACTTTGAATTAAACACATCATATATATATAAATATATATATTTATCTACACACATATTTTTAACGTATTTTTTTTTTCATTATAATTTCAGATTATAACCATAAACGTCGATTTTAATCTCAATAATAAAATAACAACAACAACAATATACATTCAAACGATAGGTGGAATTATAAGGACCCCTTAAAGTACCGCATAAATTCTAGAAATTTGCGCGCGCAATTCAATACATAACAAACGGTATTTACTATAAATATAAAAAACAAAAATACAAAATAAAAAACAAACTATACACAATTTAAAAAGACTGTATACCTGTGCGCAGATATCTTATAGATTTTCTAGCATATATATATTAAAAATTATAGAAAAACAAAAATAAGAGTGGAAATATTTAAAATGATAAATAAAAATTTTATCTGGTAGTAGTACATACATATAACTGACTGTTTATATATGTATATGTATTGAATCTGTCATTATTAAATGACAGAGTGATGTACAATTGCCGATTTCTAAAAATAGAATTTCATTTGTTATTAATTTAATTTATTTTACATATTCAAAATCTTATCAATTATAGGCTTAACCAGCCCAAATAAGAGAACAAAAGGGATCTTAATGTAAAACATATACCGTAATGAATTCTTTATTATTTTTTAAATGGGGAAATTTGAACGTCGTCAGGTGTCACAACGAAGCCTAGCTTAGTTAAAGAGGAAATTTTTTTAATAAGTGCCCCTAAAATTATGCAATTAAAATTATTTTAAAGCAAAAACAACAGCAATGTCAATAATTATAACAAATCATAATTTTACAAGTCCAAAGGCTTGAGCAGCTGAAGATAATACCGGATATTTTCAGATTTTATTGTATAATATTTAATATTAATAAATAAAGTACCTAACTTGTTAACAAAAATTCTAATCCTTGAACAAGCCGTGAATGTTCTCTAAGTATCCGAACATTTTAAAAAAATAAATTAATAAATTGTGACATCCTAATCCTATTATTGAGAACTGAAGATTGTTGCCTAATTATATTATTATTGTTTTTATATCCAATTTGTCTTCTTTCAGTTTCCTTAATCCTCCTCTTAATCTATATATATAAAAATGAAAGTTTGTTTATTTGTTTGTTTGTTTGTTTGTTTGTATGTTTGTTTGTTTGTTTGTTTGTAGCGAATAGACTCCTAAACTGCCCAGCCGATTTTCATGAAAATTTGTATATAGGGGTTTTTGGGTACGGAAGGAAATCGTGGCCCAAAAATTTTGCTCTAACGGACCGCCAAGTTGGGGCTGTGGTGCAAGTATTTAAACTTCTTTATTCTAAAATGAAAACGGTTTGACCGATTGACTTCAAATTTTGTATACGTGATGCTCTTTGAGAATTGAGTAGACGCTATTAACAGTTTTGGAATTTGTTAACCCATGTCGGGCCGACGGGTGGTCAAAAAAAATGTTGGGTCCAAATTTTGTCCGATTTTATGAAATTCAGCTTTGGCTTTAAAGAAAGCCCCAAAAAAAATTTTGTTGAGTTCCATTAACCCATTGCGGCCCAACAGCTTTTTATAGGTTTTTTCAATACTTTACTCTAAATTCGAAACGGTTTGACCAATTGATTTCAAATTTTGTATACGTGATGCTCCTTGAGAATTGAGTAGACACTATTAACAGTTTTGGAATTTATTAACCCATGCCGGGCCGACGGGTGGTCAAAAAAAAATTTGGGTTCAAATTTTGTCCGATTTTATGAAATTCTGCTTTGGCTAAAAAGAAAACCCACAAAAAAATTTTATTGACTTGCATTAACCCATTAGGGCCCAACAGCTTTTTATAGGTTTTTTCAATACCTAACTCTAAATTAAAAACGGTTTGACCGATTTTCTTCAAATTTTGTATACGTGCTCCCCTGTGAGAATTGAGTTGACACTATTAACAGATGTGGAATTTGTTAACCCATGTCGGCTCGACGGTTGGTCAAAATAATTTTGGAAGATAATATTGTCAAAATTTGCGAAGTACTGCTTTGACTAAAAAGAAAGCTTCAAAAAATTTTGTTGAGTGATTTGGAAGCAAATTACGTCCATTTTTGCGTAATACTGCTTTGCCCAAAGAGAAAGTGTAGTTCCGTTAACCCAGTGGGGCACAGTGGCTTTTAATAGATTTTTGCGTTACTTAACTCTAAATTAGAAACGATTTGACCGGTTTTCGTCAAATTTTATATGTGTGAAACAACTTGAAAATAGAGTTGAATCTGCTAACAGTCGGTCCTACGATTGTTCAAAAAAATTTTTTTGGAAGTAAATTACGTCAAAATATGGAAAGTAGTTTGTACTGCTTTGAATTACAGTAAGTTTCAAAAATTACTAGAACATTATTATTTTTAAAACCTAGAAAAATGGTTTTAAAAAGATTGCTTTCATTCATTTTAAAATTTACATGTGTAAACCGAGTGTAATTTTTGTGTTAACTTTTTGCAGTAACATCAACTTCAATTAAACCTCCATTGAGAGGCGCAGCAACGCGCACCGGGTATTAGCTAGTCTCTTATAAATTTGAGATATGGTCTACTACAGAAGTGATCTTGATTATACGCTCTAAACTTTACAAAGTCTAGTAGGCAGATAATATCATTCACTCATATCTCTGAAATTCAAGATTTTTTCACTTGAAACACATTTTGGTATACAGACGACGTAAATATTTCCGCGATATGTTGCTTCGATTTTACTTGATTCTATCCATTGACGTCAAGATGTTTGTTAGGTTATGTTGTGCATCGTGACTTTTCGCTTACGGTTTTTTATTTCTTTTCACTCCTTTTAAAAAGTAAAAGACATTCACCAGATCATTAAGATTAGGTAGATTCTTTAGTCGTTAACTTTGATAACCGTTGATAACTCAACAATAGCTAGTGCTCATAGTACGAGTCCTTTAGCACTAACTGATCTCCTTTCAAAATGTAGTCAAAATACACCAAAACACCATGTAGATTCACTTGGGTTTTTTTTTTGTATGACTGGTTTTTCTTTTTTTATCTTAATCTAAGTACCAAATAAAATAGAATGCATGAACCTGATTGCATTTACGTACCTATTTGGATTTTTGATTTGTTTTTTTTGTTTATTTTTTTTCATTAAAATAACGCAAGAATCGCGAAAAACAACTAAACAGAGATAGAAATACTAAATATTTTCTATAAAATATACCGTTTATTGGTACGTAGAATAAAAAATTGTTAGTTTTAAAAAAAAACATTATATTTAATGTAATGCCTAAGTTAACTTATAACCGCACTGGTTGCAGTTATATTACTACCATTATTTTATTTTATTTTTTTTGTTATTTTTGTACCTGTATTTTATTTATTAGATACTTTTTTTTTAACTATTTTACTATATTTAATTTTTTTTTTTTTTTTTTTTTTTTGTAGTAATTTTGTGCATATTTTGATTCTTTATACGGATTGGAGACTTTTTAATGCACAGTCATAGTCAATTCAAGAACGTATATATATATGTATATATATATATTATAATTCTTATATGTATATATGTTGATACACATGTAGTTGACGACAATATTATAACGATGATGACGACGGCTCAGGGTCATCGCATTTAGCTCACAAGTATTAGAATATTTTTTTTTTTTTTCGTTTTTTACTTTTAAATTTTTTCATTTTCTTTTAATTTTAAATATTTTTAAATTGATTTTATTTTATATTTTAATTTTTATTTTAATATTTTGTTTTTGTATTAACAAGTTATTGAATAAGTTTTTTGTCATGAAAATACGCTCAGGACAAAAAAAAAACAAAAACAAAAAACAAAATTTAAAGGTGATAAAATACAAAAAATTCAAAAGAATTGAAACAAATTACAGTACATTCTCGACAATGTAATCTTAATTAGAAAACACGTTTTTATGTCAATCTGTTCAATTAAT
Source organism: Dolichopus griseipennis (assembly GCA_963082915.1). Lineage (NCBI taxonomy): Eukaryota > Metazoa > Arthropoda > Insecta > Diptera > Dolichopodidae > Dolichopus > Dolichopus griseipennis. The sequence continues at coordinate 72,522,335 of OY720441.1, read as the reverse complement.
TTTTTTTTCAATGATTCATGAATTTTAACTGGACTGGAATTGTATCAAAAACTTATCACACTAATCAAAAAATCATTTGCTTGATAAGTTTTTGTTGAACCAAAATAAGATTTAAAAAAAAAATCTCAATGTTAATTAGAAAAAACACTCACTTATCGATGATAAGTTGTTGATACCTTAAAGTCCTTCTGTTTTTAAAGAAAATTTTAAGAAAAAGTCCAGGGAAATATGTTTCCTAACTAATGATATTTTTAATTTTAGAAGCAAATAATTAGTAAATATAGAGGTAACTGCAATTTGGAGTAACTGAAACAATTGCGCCAACAATTGCATCACAAGAATTTTCTGCCCCAGATACTGCAAAAGAAAGGAGACAAATGTGCATCGTGAGTGGGCATCAGCTACTATAACAAGCCATAGACCAGTAGTAATAGTCATATATCCTGTTTGAGAATCTCTTACAGCACCTCCTGCAGAAGAGCTGTAAATAAGCCAAAGGAAGAGAAAACTTTGATTACTTTCTTTGCAGATATCCCCATCTAGCTAAAGGTTGCCTTGCTTCACCTAGCGAAATATTCTATCACAGCCTTAGTAAACTCACAAACCACAAGATTAAAAAATGCATTAGAGCAAAATCGGTAACTGACCTTCTACGGTTGGATATAAAGTCGGGTCACTCGAGTACAGCGAACTGGTAATTTTGAGCTAATTAAGATCTTCACTTATTTCATGAAGTTCATCACCTTACCTTCTTAAAAACTTACGTACAACTTTACGCTAGCCATCATTGTGATGGCTAGAGTAAATAGAGATGATTGTGGATATACTAAAATAAACAGTTGAAACTTAGTATTTGGATATATGATGAATAAATGATTCAATAAAACGTACATAGAAAAAAATTCTTGCATAATGTGGCTTGTATTGTAAAGTTTCGTTATTTTTTATGGGAACATCTTAACTCATCTTCGAAGCCGTTCTTTATTTTGGCAAAAAAAAACAATTCAAAATTGGTTGAGATTTTGATGAATCATTAGAACTTGAGATTCCAGAAACTGCTGAAATCTTTACACTCCATGACACTAGAATCAATTTATGAAAGCTACTCTTCATAGTCAGCCACCAATAGTTTATGTCCCAAAATTTGAACTCAATCCGACGGTTACAACTCAAGGTATCTCAAAAAGTCTCTTTTTTTGTATGGTAGTCTCTTGATCCCATTTTCCGATTTGTCCCATCTACGAACTTAACCTACGAACTTTTGACAAAAAAGGCATTCATGTCAAATCAGTTTCATCAAAATCGGAAATGAAATTGAAGCGTCTCACGGAATAAGTTCTATTTTTTTTTCACCGACGAATTTATAACATTTTCTACTATAGTATAATAATTATATATATTTACTGAAGAAAAGGTGGGAAGCGAGCATTACAGGAGATAATTACTGTCCTTTTGACAAATTTTGAAAGAGTTAGAAGAGCATATGCTATACCCCATTAAAATCTTAATAGGCTGTCCTCAAATATCTAATTTCGCATGCCATTTTTCCTACGAGTATCAATTTTCCCAATTGCTGAACAAACACGTATATGATATATTTCTAGTACTTGATTATATCCAAAGTCATCTACAAATCACCACTTACTTAACTATTTAGTAAATGTTACAATAATAATAATAATAAAAATAAAAAATAATAACAAATAATATGCAACCTTTTATGGCAATTCTCAGTAAGTAATTAATAATTGGAAGTACTTGAAACTATCAACTTTAATACAAAATTCACTCAAAAAGTATTCATAGAAAATTGCAGTTCAAAAATTGTAAAATAATAAAATGCATTCGTTAATACAACGATTCGTAATACGTTAAAAATAAAGAAAATATAATATATATATATATATTTATATATATTTTAAGATAATGGTACAAGGTTGTAATAAATTTTAAATATATATATATGTATATATATTCCTGTGTATCTTATATATAAGAATTATTATAAAAAGTATTTTATGAATATTGCAATGGCGTTTTAATATTCTTTTTTTGTATTCATTACGTTGTTGAGTACTGTAGCTAATATAGTATTGTACTGTATCTAATAAAGTATGTAAGTATATAAATATGTAAATATATATTTATATATTTTAATATATGAATATATCCCATTTTTATATTAACAGATATCTTAAAATGTTAATTTAGTATTCCTGGTACGATTTTAAATAATGAAGAAAAAAAAAACGTTTCACTAAAATGATTTTTTAATTGTTTTAAATCATTTTTTTTTTGATTTTTGTTTTTTTTTTTTCATATAAAGGCGCCTCCGATGTCAATCAATTATAAGTTAATTGTTAGTAGTTTAGTAGTTGAAGGTAAAATAATTAAAATTACAGATATCCATAAATTATCAAATAACCATTTATGATCAGTGATGAAAAATGTTTTCAATATGCGTATACATAATAATAGTGTGCGCTTAATATTTAATATACAGGGTGTCTCGTAATTAATTGCATTATTATTTGTCGTTGTGTAGACCTTTATGAAAAGGTGAGTAAGTGATTAAGTATCTGTCAAACAGTATAAGCTAATACTGTAAAAAGGACTGTAAATTGAAGCTGAAGATTCAGAGACTAAAGAAATGGTTAAATGTGAGAACTAAATTATGATTTGTTGTCTCATCACTTAAGTTATTATTAAGTTTTTTTTCATGTCATTCCGTGAAGGAGTTTAGAATTTCCATGCCCCACAGTTTTTTTTTACTGGTAATATTTGGACGCCTCGTAACTTTTAACTTCTTAAAGGTTTAATTCCAAGGCCATGAGGCTGATGTTGTTGTGGTTTTTTCTTAGCGTCTGAACTATTCAGCTCCATATTTTCTTTCTTTGTTGCCTACATAGATCTTCGTTGCTTATTCTGGCAGTCCAAAGAATACAGCATATGATGAGTAGACATTTGTTATACTTTCAATTTCTGACTAGTGGTGTTAGATTTTTACACAAGCATTGAAAATCCATGTTTTTTCCTGGATATGGCTGTTTCTCCATACTGGGTTTAAATATGCGTAAGCGATTTCGTCCGAAACACGATTTTTTTTACACAAGCATTGAAAATACTTGGGTTTTCCCTAGAGATCTGGGTGTTTCTCTATACTGGGTTCAATCGTCCGAAAGCTTTCCTGGCTGTGTTAAGTTTTTTGTTGACATTTTTCTAAAAATCATTAAATTTGAGAATGAAAAAGACGTGTTTTTGAATTCATATCCAATAACACACTTTTAACAAAGTATGTAGTTTGATCTTGATACGTCACACAATTGTCTTAAAATCAATATTATTAAATTTTTAATATCATTAATAAAATATCAACCATTTATATTTTGCGAACCAAAAATTGCCTAATCCTGATGAAAATATTTAGAAAAACTTTTTTTGAAATAAAGGTATTAGTGTTTATCATAGAAAAATATTTTTTAATTAAAGGTAAAAAATATATATATTTATATATATATATATATATATATATATATATATATATATATATATATATATATATATATATATATCAAGTTTAGTGTAAAAAAATAGGCTAAATTTTTTTTTGCATGAGTATTTAAGTAATTATAAAAATAAGTAACTTTTTATATAAATACTAATATAGTAAATGAATTTTATTTGATTTAATTAAGTTTGGAATAATTTTTATATTTGAAGTTAATATGTCCAATCTAAGATGAAAAATTTAAGCTCTTTTTAATTAGACAAAATTTATTTTCCATTAGAATGTCTCTATAAGTTTAATTAAGTTTTTATAAATATTAAATCAAAGCAAATGGACAAAAATCCAACATTTTTATTGCAGAAATTAAGATAAAAGAATAAATCAAAATACTTTTATTTTTTTGGTAATTTCATCTATCAATTAACAAAGCAAGATATGTTAGGTTTTAAAAAACTTTTTGAGTACTCAAAGATTTTTAGTTAATTATTTATTGATTTAATTTAATAAAAAAAAATAGTTTCCCAGGTATAAAATGTCATTGATGTGAAAAATACAATTCGCTTTTAAATCCTGCGGTCAAAAATTTTATTTTTTTGGAAACTAAAAATTTATTTGAAAAAACAGTCTTTCTTGTGATTAAAAACAACATTTGCGCGTTTTAATATCGCACTATTGATATTTTAGTTAAATATTATAAATCTTTATTATTTAAGAGTTATAGTTCCAAATTGTGGAGAAATATAAACGGTTTATTGTACTGTTTTTAAAAAAAGATTCCGTATAACACGATTTTTTGAAACAAATCGTTTCAAATATAATTAACTGGCGCAGCTCTGTAGAAGCCCAATAATGTTCAATAAGAAAAAAAAAAGAGGAAAAGTAATGGATATAATTAAGGCCGTGATACTCACGCAAATTGTTGGTTCAATTATAATAAGTACCAGGTTTAATTGGGTGTTTTTATAACTATAAACTGTATAATATATTTTTAACAATTCGTTGTTTTTTAAATAATGTACAATACCTAATTTAGAAAGTTTAAAATTCCTTATATAATTGTTCATGTCAATCAATCCCTGTATTCTGTTGTTCATTCAAAAAAAGATGCCGTATAACACGATTTTTTGAAACAAATCGTTTCAAATATAATTAACTGGCGCAGCTCTGTAGAAGCCCAATAATGTCCAATAAGAATTAAAAAAAGAGCAAAAGTAATGGATATAATTAAGGCCGTGATACTCACGCAAATTGTTGGTCCATACATAACAGGTACCAGGTTTAATTGGGTGTTCTTATAACTATAAACTGTTTAATATATTGTTAACAATTCGATGTTTTTTAAATAATGTAAAATACCTAATTTAGAAAGTTTAAAGTTCCTTATATAATTGTTCATGTCAATCAAATTCCTGTATTCTGTTGTTCATTATAATGCGATAAAAAGTTTTTTTCTTTTAAAACATTTCTATATATTTTGATTAAATATAATATACAATATCAAATAATAAGTAATTCTTGACATATTTCTATTAAATTTTTTTGTTCTTTCAATTTATATTTATCACAGCTACATTGTAACCTTTACCTAAATTCAACATTTACAATATTATTGAATATCATTATACATATAGTATACAATAACTGTATGTATATTTTAAATGTCCGTTTGGACTAGTTTACAAAATAGAGATAGATTGTCTTAGAATACGTAATAATAATATAAAATAAATTATAGTTTAAAATATCAATAAAATAAAAAACAAAACTGTATCTGAAGGTGCAAAACCTATCCTCACTTTTTTTTTTTTTTTTTTTTTTTTTATCTATTAACTTGCAGTCCAACCAATAAAACATTAAAATGCAATAAACGCCTGCACACCCACTTAAAAACTATATAATAAATAAAGAATAAAAGAATTGGTTGGTTTTTTTTGAAATATTTTGCAATTTTTAAGTTATTTTTACATGAAAATCTATTGCTATTTTTTTTAAACTGCCCTTTCTGTTTTGCATTAAATTCTAATATGCGATTAGGTTTGGAACAAAAGGAATCAAGTTAAGTATCAGAGTGAATCAAAATAACGAATTTTTTGAAAAGTTAGAAGGCATTATACAAGAAAACAAATAAAACAATCAATAAATAAAAAAAAAAAGAAAATAACTATTATTTATCATGCAATAAAAATGTAGCTCTATAGCTGTACAATATGATTTTTAAATTAACATTTAAAAAAAAAATAAAATTGGATGGATGGAATGGAATGGTGTATGATTAAGTCAATGAATAGGTGAACAGGTAAAAGTCTCATAAATATAAAAATGTTTGCGGCTTCTTAAAACACTTTTTTTTTAGAATAAATAAAAAAAAATAAAGAAATTTTTAAACTTCTTAATAGTGTTCTGCTTTAAAGTATTTCAATAACGTGATTTGAAAAATTTTCAAGAAATAAAAATCAATTATTACAGGTGGTTCCTATTGTATTTTTGAACTATGAATTTTATTTGTTTTTTTTTTTGTAATTGTTGCTTTTTTTTGTGAAAATATAACCTGTATTGGACCTAGAACTGATGTACTAAGATCTGCATATATATATATACAGGGTGTCCGTACTCAAGTACGTGCACTACACTTAGTGATTGGGGGCCTTAAAACAAACAAAAAATGTGTATTAATGATCCCCATATACCCAACAGTTACAAATTTATGAAGGTTCAAAATGATTTAAAATGAAAAAATATATAAAAATGTATATATATAATTGAAACGAAACAAGATCCTCTTATATAATTTAACTTTGAAGTGGCTCAAGAAATGCAAACCACGTTTATGGAATCATATTCCACCAAAAATGTATTCCCCGAAGTTGATAATGTATGCATGTACGATTTAAAAAATTTAATTAAGAAAATTAAGTTCTTTCTTCCAATCAAATATCCCATCAAATTTTCCCCATCCTCCATAATCCAGAAATTCCAAATAACTTCCTCCATAATCCTAAATTCTTCCATATTCTCATCCCTGTAAACAAATTGTACATTTGCATCACAGGTTCCCTATTAAAATTTTGTTCAAAAAAGGTGTGGTTTTGGTGTGTTAAAATTGCACGCTACCCAAAGGAACACCGCACAGTTTCAATGGGTGGCTTTCGAGCTTTCCATCTTCGTAAAAAAAAAAAAAAAAAAAAAACCGAGTACTAGGGTGGTTAAATGGTGGTAAATCGACTTAAACCAATAAACTGCATAATTAAAGAAATTCTTTAAAATGAATTATGTTAGCTGTTGTCAGTTTCACACTGCAATTTGCCCCTGTATTAACAAACAGCGCTACTTTAAACTTTCCTAAAACAGTATTTATAAATCACCCCGTTTTAATTAAAATTACAAATTGAGAAGTACAAGAATAGAAGACATGTATATAAAATGTAAATAGAAATTAATCTTAAATTATTAAGGGATTAAATATTAATTTATAACACTGGTAGTGAGCATTGTACACTTAAATATTAAAATGTTCACGATACTGTAAAAAAAATCGTAAATTAAAGTTTAAAAAAAACCTTCCAAAATCGAATATAACTTTTTTTTTTAAGTAAATCATTTTTTATGTTATTTTTTTTTTTTATTTATCTAATAAAAATGCAATTTTTATGAACATTTAACAGACATTGCGTTTTTTATTTTACAAGTTTTAATATTAAATTATGTTTTAACATACAAATATAGAAAATATTAAATATAGGTATATTTTTAATATACCTTAAATTTACCTGTTGCTCAACTTGGCATCATTAGGACACGAGAATCATGACTAGAAATTATTTTTTTTTTATTTTTCTTTTCTTTTGTTAATTTTATATTTTACTATTCAATTTTATTTAGATATAAAAACTTAATTTGACTGTCAGTCTGTTGGCAAAATTTTTTACAAAATTTTTTTCGAATATTTGAATTGGCTTAAGTTAAAATTAAAAATAAAATGAGTTTATTTGAGTTTTGGATATAAATTGTTTTTTTATTTAATAAAATACCAGAAAACATATTAAGAAATGATGAATAAAAACTGTTTGTCTTAGATTTTGAAAAAGATATAACTAAAACTTATTTTTGCATACTTTTAGGGACGAAGGTTAGTTTTTAATTTTGGCGACTATCGAAAACCTTTTAAATGTGCTACTATATTTAAGTGTTGAACAATCCATTGAAAGAACATTTCAACTGAAAATAGTAGCACTGCAAATGCGGTTGCCATAGAAACCAATCGCAATTAAACTGAATAATTCATAAATCAATTGCAATATTGATGTATGCAACCGTAAAAAAAAGGCAACTTTAAAAACGGCAAACTATTGGCACAGCTTTATAAAATACAATTTTTATTGAAAGAAAATCTACAGAAAAAGAAAAACAAAAAATAAATATGTTTTTTTGTTGATCGCAGACACGTCATTTTAATCAGAAAAACAAAATTAAAATTATTATTATTTTTGTTACACATAGTCATACAATGTGTGTGTATGAATGAATGTTTAAAATATAGCGAGTAGCGCAATCAGACGAGTAAAAGATCAGGTGAACCACCAACTAAGTTAATTCAGAAAAATAAAACGAAAAACACAAAAAAAAATAAACATATTTATGCGACAAGCCTAGTAATGCAAATATTAAACAACACCTTAAAATATCGCTTATTGTTTTTTTTTCGTTGGTTTTTTTTTTGTTCTTTATTTGATCTTTCACAAAAAATAAGCAACGAAATCAGTTAAAAAATAATATTGTTAACCTGTTGTTATAGCAGAGAGGTAAACAACAAAAGCTTGTAATGAGATGTGATTATATTAACAAGTGGAGTGCTTGGACAATGATATACGAGAGGTTAATTTTATTATTGAAAAAAAAAATATTGTATTGCATTTGTAAAGCAAGATTCAGCTTTATATTTTAAGAGATTCAAATATTTTAAGTTAAAAAAACTTTAAAATGAAATTGATACTAAGTTTTAAAAAAATATTAAATTTTTATATTTTTCAATCATTGTTTTGAAACCCTTTTGCTCATATTTATATTGTTTAATAAATATGAAGATTTTTAAAAGTGGAGTTTAATGTACGATTAAAAATAAGGTCCAGTCAAAAACCATTTTCTAATAATATTAAAGGAAAAAGCTAGGCATCATATTTTATAAATTAAATAAAACTTATGAGTTCAGAAGTGTTTTAATAAATATCACAGATTTTTTTTATGCGCTAACTGTTCAACTACTACGTTAATAATCTCCTCTTTACCATAGGTACATGATGGAACATATGTACCTGAGGGACATATTATATTCGTGTTATTAGAATTGAACTCAATGAATTCCACATACAATTTAAACATGAGATAATACTAGGCCTTATTACATACAGAAACGTTGTAAAATTTTTGTATCTGAGTTATATGGTATTCAATATCTGTGAGTTATATTATTCAATTAAATTATTTCTTTGTATTTTGCATTTGTTTATATTGTTACATTAATGTATTTTTTATTAGAGATATATAATTATTAATAATTTATTAACCCAATGGCGAAGAGTAGGTGAGTCCAGTCAAAAATCAAAATAGTTTTTTCACTTTCACTGAGACTCGGACCCGGACCTTACGTATGAAAGATCGTCACTCTAACCACTGTGCCTTACAGCCGTTAAATTATAAAAATAATCTGATGTTATACAAAACATTCTAGATCTATCCATTGTTATGTTTATGTTTTAACACTTTTCTCAAATTGTATATGGTCTAATGGACAAGTAATAAACTAATAATTAAATAATTTCAAAAAATTTTTTTTTTTTAAAATAAAAATTCTTTTAAAATAAATATCAAAAGTTTTCTATTATTTTAAAAAACTTTTATTATAATTTTCATTTTATAATCTTGTAAAATAATTTTATATCCTGTCAAGTAAATTACAATTGCATAATTATAGGAAGTCTCATTGAAATTCTATTTACACTTTAGAAAATACGAATCTACCTACAAAAAAAAAAAAGAAGTCTTGATCTAATTAAAGGTAGGTACATAGTAGTAAGAATATTATGCATAATATCCCATAATAATATAATGAATTGATGTTGTGATAACGGTATACAAAATGAAAAAAATACAAAACAAAGTTGTTTAGAAGTTGTCCAGATTTAAATAATAGTCCAATTATTTTCAAGTTAGGTAATTTTAAAATCATTATTTTTTCTATTTTTTTTTTGGTTTTTTTTTATAATTTTTAATTCTTTTTGAAAAAAAAAAAAAAAACAAAAAAATTTACATTTTAAAAACATTCAAAATCATTAAAGAAAGATTTTTTTTTTATATTATAATAAACTTATATACTTTATTTTTTAACCTTAATAACACATTATACTTTATATACTAACATTTTAATTCACTTTAAAATATTCATATGTGTACAAACGTATATATATATATATATATATATATATATATATATATATGTATGATTTAAAAATGATTGTTCTAATGGTATAACAGTATGGAATATTATAGAAGAAAACCACTTCCAAGAATGGGCATTTTTTTTATATTCTTAAACGATACAACCTATAACAGTCCAAACACAAAACAAATTCAAATAAATGAATATAAGAAAGAATAATATTAGAAATAGTATATATATATATATATATATATATATTGCAAAATCAAGACAATAAAAAGAATAATAAAAGTTACAAAATGAAAAAAAAAATTAAATAAATTAAAAACTTCTAAAATAATTCTTGTATAAAAATAAAAACATTTTTTTTATTATTGAAAAATACCATAAATGGTTGTTTTAGGTAAGGTGCACTTGTCACATTCGAACCCATAATACACTATTATTTTTTTTTATTTTAGTATCTTACATTTGTTTATTTTCTGTTTTTTACATATTTATGCATATATATTTACAGCTGGATTTTAAATGAAAGTTTGTGTGTAAATCATTTAAGGCAAGGTGTTCCTGTGATTACGTATTTGCTTTATCCTGTAACCGTTTTTAAAGTTGACTAAAAATTAAGCAAATTTATTCTTTCATATCTTCAGCAACATTAATCTGTCAAAAAAAAAGGTTACGATAGCATCTGTGACTTTTAAATTACAATCAGGAATATATTATATATCTGATCTTAATTTTGACATTTGTAAATCTCATTTCCTATTGTTTCATTATTTTAAGTACTCAAACGTCAAAACATTCTTTTTGAAAAATGTCAAAAGTCAAAAGCATTCTACAAAAATTATAAAGTTACAATAAATTGTAATGATGACATTTCAAATTGCAATGATAACGCGAATAATTCACAATAGTTTTTTTGAAAATTTTCGTGAAATTGATTTGAAATTTAAAAATATCCTTTTATTTAAAATAATTCATTTTGACATTTTATGAGTTTGCTGCGTCGGTCAATTTCATAACTTTTGTTCTTCAAAAATGTCAAAAGTCAACAGCATTCTACAAAAATTATTAAGTTACAATAAATTGCAAAAATGACATTTCAAATTACAATGATAACGTAAACAATTCGCAATAATTTTTTTTTTTAAATTGATTTCAAAATTAGAAATATCCTTTTATTAAAATATTTTATTTTGACATTTTCTATAAGTTTGCTGCGTCGTCAACAACAAAACTTTTGTTCTTAAATGTCAAAAGTCAAAAGCATTCTAAAAAATTTAATAAGCTACAAAAAATTGTAATGATGACATTTCGAATTGTAATGATAACGTAAACCATTCACAATAGTTTTTTTTTAAATTTTCGTGAAATTGATATGAAATTTCAAAATATCCTTTTATTTAAAATAATTCATTTTGACACTTTATAATCTCTTTGCAATTTATTTCAATTTTGAAAATTTTTAATAATTCTTAAGAAATCTGAAATCAACCTTAATAAATAAAAAAAGCGTAAATATGTAATGAGTAAATATAAAACAGTTTTGAAGCATCTTGTACTTAACTTATTTTTATACGTAATTATTATTTTTCTTTAAAGTCAGATTTTAAGTTAATTTAACTGGTATTTATTTTGTTTTTTTGTATTTTTTTTTAAGTTTTCTTAAAATTGGTGTCTAACGTTTTCCAGTTTTCTAACTAAGTTTTGTTAATTTGTTTGTTCTTTCATGTTTATTTTTTATTTTTTTAAGTTTTATTTTTTTAAGCAAATATAAGAACTTTTAAACTTAAAAAATAAAGTGTTAGCGATTGTCGTCGCGTAATGTATATTGTCATACTCATACCTATTGTGGTCATAATGTTAGTTAAAAACAAAAATAAAAACAGAAAAATACCTACTCTTTTTTCCAAAATAAGTTGAAAATTAAAAATGCTACTGTACCAGTGACATGTCTAGAATTTTTTTTTTGTGTTTTGTTTTTGTTTATTTTGTTTTTTTTTTTGGGTTAAAAATTTACCGTATTAGAAACGCAATGGTATTTTTTTTTAATAAAGTTTAAGTTCGCGCGTTTTTTTAATTTAGAGATTTTACTCTTTTTAAATAATGGTTTTTCTAGAATGCCTGCAAAGAATCTTTTTTTTTATTTGATAGTCATATTGTATGTATATATATCTTCTATAAAAATATAAGTTGGAATTATTTTTAAAATTACAAATTTGCGAACAAGAACCGTTTGATATCATTAGTGCAATATTATAATTTTTTATATTAGAACACCCAAAGAAGGAGTTAAAACACCGTTTTAAAGAAATTTCAGTGCCTTGATTAATTTTAAATTTAATTATTTATTCAATTTAAATTTGTTTTTAATTAAATTACTCTTAATCATTTTGTAGCTTATTTGTATTTGAATTTAAATGTCTTGAGATTTTTTTTTTCAATAAATTAATAATAAATTAAATTAAATAATTAAAGCAAATTTATTAACTTTTTATTAATCAAAACTGAAATGTTTTGTAAGTACAAAATTAAATCATATTTTTGCAATTTATAATTTTATTTTTTGTGAAATAGCATCGAATAATTTGGAGGTGTTATAGAGCAGTTCAGCGAACTATTATAAACTTTTGTGAATTCTTGAGATTTTTAATTTCATTATTCATCATTACAATGTGTGAACAAAGGCCCTCAAAAAAATTTTTAGAGATCACTTTTTTAGTCCAATATTACCAACCCCCCCTCACTAATAGTTCTACATACAAAGTCATAAAATATAATCCGGGCGATATAAACGGAGAACATCTGAGATACGATATGTCAATACCAGAAATAGACAAATTACTAAAAAGAAATTATTGGTGGTTGGAAAACGCTTAAGATTAGTTCAAAATAAAAAAAAATCATTAGCATTAAGTATTTGATACAATTTGTTTTTAATTAGGTTAGGTTAAGTTTTAATTAAAAAATATATAGTTATTGGTTTTTTATGTTCCCTAGTTTTCCCAATATTTATAAGAATAATATTAAGTTTATAATTCAAATTAAGTCTTAAAATAAAAATAAAATATAGATTCAAATTAACATAAAAATTAAGCTTATAATTTAAATGTTAAGTATAAAAGCAAAATAACCGTTTTTGTAAATTTTTATAGGTTAAGATATTTGTAAGATGTATAAAGGGATAGTTAAAATTTAAAGTTAAAAAAAAAAACCCCCTCACTAATAGTTTAATTTAAAACGATTGCATATTTATAGGGGTTAAATATTTTTCAATAACTGGTTGTCAAATTCAAATTTTTGTTTGTTTTTTATAAATATTGAGCTGAGATCCAAGTTTTTTTTATTTTAATATTTAAATACGAAACAAAATTATGTAATTGAAAAAAGATTAATTAATGAAATCAGGTAAAATCAATAAAAAATATTATATTTTTCCAACATAAAAGGACAACTTTTAATAATGTAGTTATAAAATTCAATTTACATGTTGCCATGTAATCCCAATTAAATTTATATAAAAAAAAAATGATTCATAAAAAGTTTAAATATTCAAAAAAATACTTAAAAAAGTCATATATGTAATAAAAATGCCTTTTTTTAAAAATTTTTATATACTTATATATTTAATTTTTTTAAATAAATCTGAGAACTTGGTCGCCATCAAATTCAAATATCTAATTATGGAAATTTTATGTAGTTAGTATATTTTAATAAAAAAAAATTAGTCAGCAAACGTTTTATAATCTAATAAAATCAAAAAAACTAAATATAATATAAAAAAAAGATTATATCTGCAACGGCACCATATATTCGATAAAATTTTGTAGTACAATAAAAAACAACAAAATTAAATTTTATAAAAATCAATGTATAATTTACTATGATGGCTTAGTTACTAAAAAGTTACTAAAAGATTAATAGAAAATGTTGTCATTGCAAAATCTAAGTTGTGTGACATTTTTTTTTTGTCTTTTCTTTTTTTTTGAATTATTGAATTTTTTTTTTGATAGTTTTGGTCAAAAGTTACATTTATGTAAATATTACCTGAGATTCGATTAAATAAAGTTTGCTATTTTTTTGTTTTGTATTATTTTGGAATAATGTAAGATTAAGTCCAATTTAAGAAATCAATAGAAAAACAAAAATTCAAAATGGTTTTTGGGTTATCTTTTTTATTACATATATATATATTGTAATATATTATTATATACATATAATAAAATAAAAGTTTAATTTTGGGATTTTGCATGGGTACAATGTGCAAACTATTTTAAAGAGAAACTTTTAAATATTTACAGCTACTTTGTCTAAGGGAGCCTCGGTGGCTTATTAGTCGAAGGGGTCTGAGTTCGATTCACATTCAGAACATGAAATATTTAATTGAAAAAAAATTTACAAATCCCCATGATGATCAAATATATATATAGTAAATATATATAGTAATAAATAATATTGTTTGCCAAAATCTGAAAGTAAAAGGGCTCGTCCATTTGCAAAAGCACAAATACCATTAAGGATCGATATTAATAAAATACTAATTTTGAGCCAGGCCATGTTCAGCCGCTAACCATATATATTTTAAAATATTAATTTACAACTTTATTTTTAAATTATTATTTTAGATATACAGACGTCGTCGGAAATTTTAACATAATTCTATTGATTAAGCAATATTACAGTTAACTTATCTACTGCCGTTTGTAGCTATGGAATGAAGTTTTTCTAACCAAAGCTGATTTGTATCAATGAGCCCGTCGAAAATTACGACGTTGTTCCTTAAGTCCCAAAATAAAACAAAAAACATGGTTTTATAGTTTAGAAACTTCGCATTAATGTTCGATAATACTAATTTGATTACTTCCATATTGTGTGCTATTATATAACTTGTGCCTAGACTTTATAATACCTTTAAGGTAATAAAACCTCATAATTGTAATTTAAACCGAAGAATTAATTTAGAACGAAATTGTAAAAGAAGATATATATCTTCAGATATTTAAAAGATAGGATATTTTTGGATTGACGATGTTTTCCTTTTCCATACTCCATTTTTTGGAAAAAAGGTTTTACTCAGAAATCCTATTCCAAAAAACAAAATAATATTGTGACTCTTTTTCTAAATTCGAAAATATAAAATTTTTAAAAACCATTTATGCAATAAACCACAATGACTCATAATATATAGTCTCGTACTTGCTAAAAATATCACGTGTTATAATTTATAAATACAGTGTAATATGGGACTGCTTTTTTTGTACTACTTAATGTATGTTACCTCTTTTAAAAGCACTAAAAGCCTTTTTTTTTTATAGAATTAAGCTCCAAGATCAGTCTTTGCATTTATTACATTAAAAACTATACAACCAATTTAATTCATCATTTTTTTTTTTTAATTCAATTTTTTTTTTAATTTTTACTTTTATATACTTAAAAGATCATTAGAAACTTGTTAAAATGCAGGTAAAAATTGGTTTTTTAACAACTTTTTTTTATTAAAGTTTTTTTATAATATAAAACATTCAAAAAAACAAGATTGTATGTAGTAAAAATGGATGATCAAAATTATGGCGATTTTTTTTTTCAAAATTTTATTAGAAAAAAAAAATTAACAGAATTTTGATTTGAAAAAAATAAAAAGGAAAAACAGAAAAAGCTTGGTATGCCTTAATGGGTTTAAGACCTTGAAAATTTGCATACCTGAAAAATTGAATTGAAATTGTTTTTTATTTGTTTTTTTTTTTGTTAGTATCTATAGATATTTTATATTATATGTACAATTTATGAGTTAGGTGCCAGTAAGTTTTTGGATATTAAAATTGTAAAGTTTTTTTTTTTTTTTTTTCAAATTTTTATTTTATACGATTAAAAAAAAAAAAATGGTTGCAATTTTAATGGTGCTGCCCTCTAAACAATGAAAATAAAAATATTAAAAGAAAAAAAATAGCTCAGTTTAATATTAGAGATATTTTTAGAAAATTATGTAATTTTTCTTTTCATTTTATAAATAGTGAGGTTTTTTTTAAAGTGAAGTTTCTGTTTTTTTTTTTTAAATTGACATTTAGGTTTGTTTTTATTCATACTGAAAATGGAAGCGTTTTGACATTGTCAACTTTTTATAATTCATAAATTTATCAAAAAGTTACTTTGTTTTTTTGTTATTGTTTTTTTTTTGTTTTTGTTTTGTAATGTTCCAAATTTGCACAAAAGAAATAAACTTTGATTTAAAAAATAAAAAAAAACACTAACAAACTCTTATTGGTTTTTTTTTTTTAATGTGTAATATGAATCCAATGATGATTTATGGTGGCCATTAGTTCGATTTAAATAAGAATTAATTTATGCATTCAGGTGCTAAATATTTATTTTATATGTATATAAAATTTTATTTTTATTGTAATATAATGTCCTAACACTGTTTTATTTTTTAATTTCAGTTTTTATTTGTGAAGAAATTTTTGAAAATATTTTAAATTATTTTTTTATTTGTCATTTATGTCATACTTTTACACAGTGTTGAATTGGTTTATGTGAAATTTATTAAGTGGTCTATGCAATAAATGCTCTGGAGTTTTATTATTCAGTTATAGATAAAGTGTCTTATTTTAATTTAAATTATTTCAATTTAATTTAATTATATATCATTTTTAGGTTTTATATATTTTATTGACTAAGATGACAAATTTGAAAGAAATCCTTATAATATGTAATTATTCAGCTGTAGTTTGATATATTTTCAAGACGATGATTAAGGGGACATTGGAAACAATTTATTATAAAATTGCCTGGTGTCAACTATCACAATTAAAAATATTACCAATAGAGTTAAAATGAAATGCTACCACACATTAATAAGGCCAGCCTTTGTCTATGGTTCCTCCATGGCATAAAAACAAAAAAATGTTGAAAGTTTACAGTAAAATACTATCGATAAAACGAACAGTAATATTAGATAAACGAACAGTAAGAACTTTAGAAATACTTCCAAATAAAAGCTTCAAACTAAACATCAATTGACCGAAAAAAATAAATCTAATACTTAGGTGTATTTTTAAATAAACATTTATATTACATTAATAAAACTAAAAAAATGTTGGAAAAAAAGGCAAAAGCATTTGTGGCGTCCAAAAAACTTTTCTATAATAAAATTATCAATAAAAGAATAAAAATTTTAGCTTACCAAACTCTCATTAGACCTCTTATATCATAAGCTGAACCCATTTGGTTCTACATAAGTGCAAGCCAAATTGAAAAATTAAGAAAATTTTAACGCAAATGCATAAGAGCCTGCATAAAACTACATAGAGAACTTGGAAGAAGCATTTTATTCTAATAAATGCTTGTACCGTAAAGCTAATATTGTAAGATTCGATAATTTTTTAATAAAATTAATTTGTAATCACATTGATAGATCTATTAAAACAATAAAAAATGACATTATATCGCATATATATTACCATTAAGCTGAGTATATTAAAAATACATTAAAGACGGGGTATAAATACCACCTGAATATTTTATTTATCTTGATTCAAAAGATTATATTCGAAGCCACGAGCATGTCCCCTAATATATCACTATAATAAACGGGCTAAGTGTAGGTGTATATAAAAAAAATGGGTTTAAAGTAAAAAAAGTGCAAAGAAATTATCAATACACATCGAAACCCTGAGTCCGAATACTAACATTTCTATTCCAATAAATATTTGTATAAGAAATCAAAAAACTTTGTAATATTTTGAAAAAAAAAATTAAAAGTCATTATTATAGAACATTAAAAACTTCTGAAAATGGTTTAAGATCAAATATATTTTATCATATTGAGAAGTTCATTAAAACAGATTTTGCTAACGAACTTTAATAACTCCTAAGCATTTTATCTTTTTAGATCAGAATATTTATATTCAAAATCAAAATCACGCCCCAATTTATAAGGGAGGCCTACAAAGTGTAACCAATGCAACATTAAAAGAGATAATATGAAATATGTCATATCTTTACTAAATAACATCAACTGATTAAAAAAAGATTTATCACCCATTTTTAATTGAAAATTTAGTCCGTGCTATTAGAATAATCAAAATTATGATTTATTTCTAATTTCTAAATTACTTTTATAAATTAAAGTATTTATATAAATAGGATATAGGTTCGTTTTATTTTTTAAATAAGAGTAGTAAATTTATAAATATACTTCTGTGTATTGCACATGATTGCATGTCAATTGCATTTCAAATCCAAATTGGTTTGTTTATTTTATTAAGATTTAATATAGTAATTATTTTATATGGTCATATTAATTCAATAATAAAGTTTGCAGCTTGTTATAAAATAATTAAAAATTCTTAACATACATTAAAGAATAAAGACATTATTTTTATACGCAATAATTAATTGTATAATTTACTTAAAAAAATATTATAAAAATGGGCAATAATAACTATTATTTTTTACTATTTACTTTTTTTTTTAATTCAAATCGTATACAATATTACAGTTAATAAATTTTTTGAAATTTTTCAGTAATTCTAGGTTACTTTGATTTTGTTAAAGCGATAGCTTTAAGTCTTCAAATATAGTCAGTCTTATTGAAAATATTAAAAGTAGATTATAATTTGTTTTGAAATTTTAGGTTTCACAGCTGTGAATAAAATGTTTTAGGGGGTTAAAGCAAAAAGTGCTTGCAGAAATGGCTATAGATGATTAGTACAACGTTTGAAGAATAGGGTTTTGCTAGAAACATTTAGAACTCTGAATTAAAATTATTAAAAGAGAATTCAAATTTCAATTATATTTATTTAAACTTAATTCATAAACTGTATTAAAACGGTCGCTTATTATAAACGAAAATAGCATTAAAATATTAAGTAAATGCCCATATAAAATTAACCGTTTTTAATTAAACCTGTAACTTGTCCCAAATTCTTCCAGATTGTTATCGATCTTCTAGACGCTTATAAATTGGAAAAACCATTTAAAAAAATTACGCAAAACATATTTAATAAAATTAATGTAATAAAATTTTACATCTTATATTAATTTTAAATATTAATCTAATCTTAGATAAAATTTTATAATTTTTTAAGGTTTGAAATGAAAATTATTAAAAAATAATAAGATCCCCTTAAAAAATAATTAAACAACTTTTTATATTGAAATTAAATACATTTTCTTTTAAAATATAAAAAAAAAATCGTAAATACCGCTACTAGTTGGCCTACAATTAAATAGAATTAATTTTATGTTTGTTTAAACCGGCATATTTTTTTTTAATATTTAGTACATTAATTAAAAAAAAAACACAAATCGATTAAGTAGTTTGCTAAGTTCATAAATGACGTTGTAATTGACACACAGACTTAAGACCAATAATAAGTTTAATTCAAAAGTAAAAATAAAAAAGAATAAGAAAATAGAAAAAGCTCAATTCTACTTGAATAAAACCACTGACCTCGATATCTTTCTGGAATTTTATTTATATTCATTTTTTTTTTTCAGTTTTTAGTTTTTATTTTGTCTTTATGAACTATTAGAAACTTATACTTAATAGTATATGAATGAATAAAATTGACCGAGGTGACGTCATTTTTAATATTTTCATAACTGAATTTTGGTTCAGATATAGACATGCACACACACAGACACATATATATTACTATTTAACTGAGATCACTTGTCGTTTATCAAAAAAAAAAAAATCAAAAATAAAATTCGATGCCATTTAATCTGATAATTTTTAAATGTGTGTAATGATTATTAACCTAGTAAAGATCATAGTTAATATATAAAGTTACTATATATACTT
Source organism: Dolichopus griseipennis (assembly GCA_963082915.1). Taxonomy (NCBI): domain Eukaryota; kingdom Metazoa; phylum Arthropoda; class Insecta; order Diptera; family Dolichopodidae; genus Dolichopus; species Dolichopus griseipennis. Next base: position 72,502,589 of record OY720441.1, on the reverse strand, counting down.
ACAGTTATTTATATATTAAAATTAATAATTTAATAGAATATATTTATATATTTAAGTTTAGTATTTTTTAAATGAATTTAAATGTATAAAACAATGCAATGTCATTTCATTAGATGGTAATTAGGTTTGCTCCAATGCTAGGATTCGTACTGATTAAATAGTACTAGTTACTCATTTTATCCATATGATGCAGTATTATTATTAATGAGGTTGGTAATGTTTTTTTTAAAGTAAGATTTTAAAAATTCGTGAATAAATAAGATTCTTTTCATCCCAAGTCGTCATTTTTATTTTATAGTCAGAATTAAAGAAATGTATGACAATCATAATGGTTTAGATTTTTATGCAGTTAAAAGCTGGGGATTTTAGTAAGACGAAATAATAATTCCCGAATTTCTTAAGATTTGCTCAACCAGGTGCTAAAAAGTTTTTTAGAATATAGAATTAGTTATTGTTTTTGCATATTAGATCTAATTGTACATAATACTGTCCCTGCAAATTTACAATCATCAGAAACTAAAATTGATCTTTTCATAAGAAATTTTAACTGAATCAAAGCTATAGCAATTTTATAATACGACATTTATTTATTTCTTTATTTATGTACAGTCCCCTACCACAAACAATGTGCTAAGTGAGTGAATCTACCTTTCTTTTTCAGGTGTGGCAGCTAAATTTATTTTATATTACGGTAAAAACTATTTCGATATCAATTATAAATTATATTTTTTTATTAGATAAGACCAGGATTTGAACCCAAGACTTTTCGATTGAAAAGCCGCCACTCTAACAACTGAGCTATCTATCAGTCAGATTGATATGACATATTCTGTGCTAAAACGTTTTTTTTTGTTTTATTACTAAATTTAAATTAAGGAAAGCATTTTCGTTCAGACTAAATAATGAACGGTACTCTCTATCTCAAAAAGAACGGCTATGTAACTATATAAAAAATAGTGTACAGTTTTTTTCGAAGTTGTCATTAAGTGTACATATCAAATTGATTGTGTAATCATTTCTTTAAATAAAAGTTGTAGGTTTAATCAATCTCATTTACATAACATGTAGGTTCAGTTGGAAAATAGGGTATTAGAGGAGAATTAGGAGGTAGGTTGGAAATGAATCTGAAAAGATTCGTTTTGGTTTTTTTTGCAAGTTGTAGTATGGGACATTATTAAAAGAAGGGAACACATTAGATGGAAGCATGTTCCACATCTAAGCAGTCCTCACGACAAATGAGTTTCCATAACCAGTTTTAAACCATCTTGGAATTTGCACAGTGTAGAAATGAGCACTTGCTGCTCCTCTGGTATTACGTTGAAATTGTTTAAGAGGAGGCATAATTGGCTTTAGTTCAATAGAGTAAGTGTCATTACCTACCAGATATCTTTAAACAGAAAATTACTCATTGTATAATACAGTGTGCATAAAAGGTAAAAAATGTGATGGACGTCAGTATAATTCAATTTATACAAAACAAAATTAGTAACTATAAACAGAAAGAGTATATAGCTTCATTACTTTAAAATTATGCAAAAGTTTCAAATTGCATCTAGACATTATAGTTTTTGGGTAGACTTTATAGAACTTGGTTTTTTATAAGATTATACAAACTCTGACTATTTTGGTTATTTTAAAAATTTAAATATTGATCATTTTCAATATATAAGTTTTAATCATATATTTTGCAAATTCATTGAAAAAAAACATCGAATTCTGTTTTACGGTAATTTTTTCTACGAATCCAAAATTTTTAAAAAAACGTTTTTAACGGTATTCTGAAACTTTCCCACTAAATGCACTTGTTCCTAATACTGAATCTGTCAAAATGCATTTTTTTTTTAAATTCGAATAACTCCGAAAAATTATTAAAGTCTTCTAATAAAACACCCCCTTTGCGTTTTCCAAACATTATATTCATTCCATTTTCATAGTCAAGACCCTCATTTTCCAGGTAATTAATTTTATTATATTAACTTCAATTTAAATACGTACGAGTAATTTATTTTCATTATATTTGTAACAGTATCAGCGCTCAAATAAACTGTAAAAAGAAAAAATTTGCAAATATTACTGAAATTCACAAAAAAAAAAAAATGAGAGAGAAAGAAAAGAAAGATAAAAAAAAAAATTAAATATACCACAAAAAAAAACAATTTAAAAAAGAAAACGCGAAAATACGCGAAAAAGTACAAAAAAGAATTTAAAAAAAAAAAAAAAAAGTGTGTCGGTAGAACGACCTTGAAGATACGAGTACGAGACAAAAAAAAATTTTTAAAAGCTTATTTATAGTGTTAATATATAAAAATATATATATATGTATCTCGTTTTTTATAAATATATATATATGTGTGTGTATGCAAATAATTTTTTGTATATTAATGTATATACTATATAGTAATAAATTCGCATTAAATATTTTTCAATTTTTTGCATTTTCAAAAAAAAAAAAAACAAGAAGAAATAAATATAAACGATTCCAGACCTACATGCATTTTTATTTGGTTCAGCAGATCAACAGAATAGAATAGAGACGTTGTATACTCAGAAGATACATTGTATTCGCGAAATTTATTTCAATCTTTTTTTTTTTTTTTACTTCTAAATTACTTACTATTTATTTACATACATGAAATTATTACTATTTATATAGATTTGTATATATAATTTTATATATATATATGTATTTAATATATGTATATTTAAATTTTTTTTTTTTGCAAAAAAAGGGATGACATAATCTGGAACTTTAAATGATTATTTATTTTGTTTTTCTTGTTTTTTTTTTATTATTTTTATTTTATTGTCTCTATTAAATCTTTTGTAGTATCTTTCAAATGTTTTTTTTCGCTTGTTTTTTTTTTGCTTGTTTTTTTTTGTTTCATTGTGTAGAAAAATATTTAAATAAATATTTTTGTTTTTATTAAATTTAATATTTAATTTTGTTTTTTTTTTAAATTATAATTCTTTTTTGCATTTTTAAAAATTACTTAATTTTGTACACAGTATTTAGGAAATTTTTTGAACGTTACTTTTTATAATTATATGAATTTTCAAATTGGATGAAACAAATAGACGTTCTGTTAGATAAGCTTTTGTTATTGCATCCATTACATGCCGACAGTAATGCAGATCTATCTAATAAATTATACCTAATTGTTCTATCTAATATAGGTTTAGAAAAAAACTTTGAATTGAAAAAATAATTAATTTTAGCAAAATACTTTTGCCACCTTATTGAAAACACTATTTGTAGAGGCCTGGTTTCTTTTTTTTATTTTAATTCAAAAGTGTTTATTAAATTTAGAAATATAACAAATTTACAATTCATTTATATATTACAACTTGGCTTAAATATATACATTACAATATGGAATATTACTAATGGAATTTAAACTTTTATTATTTGATAAGATCTGATCACCATTCTTGAATCAAAGCCGATTGAAATTCAATTAAAACCAGAGATAAGATCTGACCCCCGTTTTTGAATCAAAGCCGATTGAAATTCAATTATGATTTCAGTTCTTGAAATGATGATTTATAAAGTCGATTGAACCTAAGTTATTATATGATAACTAACTGATGGTAATAATATCATCGGACGGATATTTCAATAATGTGGATTAAAAGATTGTGTCTTGCCGCCACTGATTAAGAAATTCATATAAAATATTGAACCATAATCATACTCCATATTTCAAATAATATTTGGAATACACAATGTCTTTACTATGAGTTAATTTTGATGTATATATTTTATGGGGATTATAGTGGCTATTCTAATTTTAGACTGATAAGCAAAATATTTGTTTAAGCAGTGAGACAAAAAAAGAGGAATTACAGTAGTAATATGAAATCTTGGTTTAAAAAAATGTCATGTTTAATTAATTTTGGTCTAATTTAGTAAATTAACCCATAATTGGATTTTAGAGTATTATTGTAGAATAAGGGCTTCAACATTTGGTTAAGGTGAAACTTTAGGTAGTTTAGTGCTTTTTCTGTTATTGCTTAATTTTAGTATTCTTTTCAAAATACAAAATTAGATTTACTGTGTCTCTGGATCAAGCATCTGTATTGCAATCAGTGACTGAGAGCATTAGAACACACAAAAAATTGTATTGATAAAGAGGAGAGGTTCTATTCTACTGCTTTATCGAGATATAACGCTTTAAAGATTCGGTAGACTTTTCAGAAAAAAAAATCTATTGAAACTATAAACACCTTAATTGCTATAAAAAAATTACATTTGTAGGAAATCAGCTATAATTTTTATGTACTAATGGCCTTCCATACACCCGATAGTTACTAAGTTATGCAGTATTGAAAATAATTTAAAATGAATAAAAATTATGTTTAAACTTTATTTTGCACGTTATCAAGATATCTTAGCACCGTAATGGGGGCACCAACCCAAAAATGTGCATTATACTTTAGTTTCGGCCTAATTTAAGTTAAATAGTTGATAAGGCGATCGTAGGAGGAGAATTAAGTTTTGCAGTGATTCAAGAAATCGAAACACTTATTAGCGTACTTAGCTACTCAAAAAATATAATTTGATCAAATCAATTTTTAATTTAGGTCAATCCCCAAAATGTTCAAGTCTGCCGAATGCTGCAAAGCTTGTTCTTGACATGAACGGTTCGGAACAGTAGCCGCTATTTTTCACGAGTTGAGACAGTATTGAGGCTTTTGGTTTAGAAATCAACTCTGTTTTTAAGGTAATGTTAAGATACTTATTTAAGCTTTCAAATTACCTTTCAAGCCCTATAATTAGTCCCTAATAAAAGTTCATTTGTCTTAAACGGGCTTTGAGTTATTAAGAATAGTGTAGGGTGTCACTTTTAATTAAAGAAAATTCGCTTAAAATAAAATTTACTAAAAAATTAATATGGTGCAATATAACCAAATTTAAATTAAAATATTGTTTCGAAAATATTAAATATTTTACTAAAAGTAAAAGTTTTATAACAGCAAAAAATAGAAAAACATATGGTGGAAAATTGTATTAAACATCAAAGAAAATTTCTAACAATAAAATCCAGAACAAAGCAATTATATTTCTATCGTTTATTATTCAATTTTAAAAGAAACACTAATATAAATATATATGTATTCTTAATATTACTAAGTCATCATCAACATCAACAACATCATCAACAATAAATATTACTACAATAATAATAAATATATATACTTATAAAACAAAAGGACATTGTAATTCTAAAAATAATACAAAACTTTTCTTTGTTTTATTTTAAAATTTTTAAATATTTATTTTACCATATATAAAAAAAAATTTGTTTAATCATTTTTCTAAATTTGTAACATTCACCTACTTTCCTTTTCTATTATAAAATTCTTGTAATATTTTATTTTAATTTTATTTTTTTTTTAATATTTTCTATTATTTTTTTTTTATATTAAATAATATTATTTGATCATTTTGTTATTTAAAAATTAAAGAACCTTGCAATTTTAGAGCACAGTTCATTTAATTTCAAACAAAATAATAAAAAAAATTGAAAAATATTAAAACGTTTTTAAATTTTTTTTTTAATTATTTTTAGAACAAATTTGTACTAAAAGAACACAAAAATAGATACAAAAAAAAAATAAATTGAATTAAAAGACAACGGCAAGTCTAATGTAATAAAATAATAATAATTAAATAAAATTTACTTGCAATTTTTATTATATTAATAAAAATTTTGTTTATATTTAAAATGTATATATATATAAAAAAATAATTAACTAATTTATATAAATAGTATATTAAAAAAATATCTAACAAAATTTTTAAGTGTAAACTTCAATTTTTATAGCGCCATTTTTAAAGAAATTTGAAAAAAATTTTCACTTTGTTCATATGTCAGTTCAGATGTTTACAAAACTTTTACAGAATTTGGAATTAAGCAATGAAGTTTTCACTTAAAATGACTGTTTTCTGTAGCCCTACCGTTTACGAAATTATAGTTCCAAAAATCGAAATAGTTTTATATATTTATATTGTTGTCGTTCAAAGCCTCTTCAAACGAAAATATTAAGAGTTGCCATATGGTATTAAAATATTCCGGTACGCGAAATTCAATTCCTATTCCTTAAGTGAAAAAATTCGTATATTTAAATTGGTTTCAAACAATTTGTTCTAAAAAGTATATTTTCAAACTTTAAACGTCAAACTGAAATATACAGAGTTGCCATATGATATTAAAATAAATCGTAAATTTAATTCATATCGCTAAAAAGAAAAAAACCGTATATTTGAGTTGTTATCAAACAATTTGTTCTAAAAAGTATATTTTCAAACTTGAAACGTCAAATGGGAATATATAGAGTTGCCATATGGTATTAAAATATACCGTTATGCGAAATTTAATTTCTATTCCTAAAATGAAAAAAATCCCTATATTTAAATTGTTATCAAACAAGTTCTAAAAATTATATCTTGAAACTTTAAACGTCAAATGAGAATATACAGAGTTACCATACAGTATTTTAATTTACCGTTATTGCAAGCTAAATTTTTGATCCCTTACGTTTTGTTCAAATGTACTTTTCTAAAAACCTCTTTGATTTCCTTCTTTATTTGCCTTTTATTATTTTGGAAGTGAACTTGTGTGTGGGTTCATTTTAAAAGTGTTTTAAAAGTTTAGTATCGTGTCATTTAATATTGTCCTCAATTTTTAGTATTTCCATGTCATGTTTTTATAGTTTTCTGTTTATTGTAATGTAACAATAATATATATATATATATATATAAAATTAGGCAAGGCAATTAGTAAAAATATATTTTTTTTCAATATTAATTTTAAATTAAATCTATTTTGAATTTATAATAATATTAAGTATCTATTCTATAAGTATATAATTTATAATATTAAAAAAATTTTTAGTTGTTAATTGTCACCTGTAAAATTTTTGTTTTTTGTGTAACACGATATCACGAAATTTGTTTCTAAGTAATAAAAAAAAATTAACAAATTTACAATGCCATAATTGCAATTTATGTTTTGAATTTAAATTATAAAATAATATTTAATAATAATTTTGATTAAGGTTTAAGATAAATTTTGAAATTATCTATTGATCGTAATTAAATTGTTTTAGTTTAAATGTATATATACAAATATATATATATATTAATGTATACCTAAACTAATTAATTCTAATTTGATACCTTTTATATTGGAAAGTCATTGTATAAGAGGCACTGAATTGAGGGATTATATACAAAAATGACAAGATATTTTAGTGAATGTATGTATAAGGTTTATATAATATTGAAAAATGGGTTGGATAATTGGAGGGTAAAGAATATGGCTCTAATTTATGGTATAAACTCTAGAAATAGAAGAAGGAAGAACAGTATATATTATATTGGATAAATGGGCTTTAGGTATATAAAATAAATAATATTCCAAAATACACATAAAAATATATTGGGTGTATAGACCCTATATTACTTGAAAAAAATCCTACTGTTAAATGGATGACGTAACCATTTTATAAGTTTAACATTGACATTTTGATTTGACTTAATTAGTCATAGATTGTGTAATATGTACTGTGCCTAAAGCTTTAATGACCTAATTCGAACCAAACTCCCAAGAATTTGTAACTAAGATTAGGTCAATTAATCAGTAACCGACCAGTAGTAGACCTAATCACTGCAAAAGTTAAAATATTATCATATCAATTATCTTTGATAACTTATGTGTCATTATATTTAATCGTCTTTTATATAGACAACTTTTCAACTACTTTGTAATGTATATACTATTACTTTTATAAATATACTAATTCTTTACTAATACGTACATATAAACTTTTAAAAAAAATATTGAGTTTCCTATGTTTCAATTGTATTACAATTCCAATAGGCAACAATTTTACAAGATAAATAAATATGAAATTAATCAAATTTGGCCTAAAACATTTATTACTATCCAATATTCCATATATACTTACATTAAAATTTTTAATTAATTTTTATTTTTTTATTACAAAGTAGTTAAAAATAAAATTTTCTAATATTTATTTTAAAATTTATTGCATGATAGGATTCAATTATTCAAAACTATGATTACCTACTTATATACAAAAATTAAAAATAACTATTCATTAATTTTTTTTTTTGGAAATTAAATTAAAATTCCTAATCACATCCTTTATTCTTAACTTGTTATAACTTGCATGTATATTTATATATGTACATTAAAAACTAATTTCATCATCAAGTAACCATTTTACAGGTATAATAATTATGTATTTTTACCTGTTTGTTTTTTTTTTTTAAATAGCATATGACAATGTTTTTATATACCTATTATTGGCTTCCTTGTTTGTTTTTTTTTGTTTTATAATGTGAACCCCTCTTAATTTACAATTTTTGCAATTTATTAACTATTTTAATTTTATTTGTTTTTTTTTTTCATTAATTTTTTTTACTTAAATTAATTCATGACTAAACTTTGTTCAAAAAGAATAAAAAGCCAAAATAAAAACGAAGATATATTTTTTAATAATAATTTACAATCTTCTTCTATTAACCCTCGTTCAATCTAAGACTAATTTATTAGTAAGAAAACCTGATGAACAAAAAATAGAAAATTCGAGTTCTATATGCAAACAAACAAACTGTAATTTGCAACAAAAATCTTCTTTTTTTTCAGATTACTTACTATGCCATTTTAATGGTCAGTAGCAATTTAAAAAACTCACTAGTAACATTATTTGTTTGTCCGGTCGTCAATTGAAACATTGCGAGTAATGCGAGATTGCGATCAGTTATTTTTAGGTGAATTTTTTGGAGCTAGATATCGAATATTTAAAGCTTGGGAGTGCTTATTGAAATATTAAGTAAACTTTCATCATTTTCAATCTCTAATGCTTAGAAGCATCTTGAAGCTCTAAAACTCATTCAATGAAACCATGTTTTTGGAAAGCTCATATTGAATCGAGTAATCCTTTTTTCAAAGGACTCAAAATGACGCAATAAAATTTTTTAAAGAAAAAAAAAAGACAAAAACCCTTCTCTGTTCTTGCTGATCATATCTTCTTTTTTATAGTCTTTCTCTTATAAAAGCTAGTAATCGAGGTTGATTCGTGCGATAGATTTAACAAGCGGATGCGATGATTAGTTCTTTCGAATTATTTTAATATTTTAAAGTTGTTGAAAAGTTATAGAGTTGTTAAACAACTCCAATATAAGGCTAGGTGAATATAAGGAATCGAGATTTGATTTGGGGTTAACAGTAATAGTAGAGCTGAAAAAGGAAAATAATTTAAGATTATCCAAACATTGGTAAAACTGATAACAATTTCTGAACCATATTAGGATGGTGAGATAGTAAATATGAGACAAAAGTAAGAGAAAGAATCCTACATGTGAAACGGGTCTATTTTTCTATCAAAGTTTATTTGCTATATAAAAATCGATTTCTTCTTCTGTTATCTCACATAATGGCCTAATGCTTAAATTACAGCCTTTCCATCCTTTAAAAATTTTTAACAATTGAATTCAAATACAATAGTTTTTATGACACATAACTAAATGCAAAAAGTATTCAAAGTTATCGAACGAAGCAAAGTAACAAATTGTAGAGTTCTAATATCAATAGTAATTGCTTTATTGACTTTGACAGTTTTTACAGTTAATATCATTCAAGAGATCGTTTTATTTTATAATTTTTAGCGGCTTTTCAATCGAAAAGTCTAGGGTTCAAACCCTGGCCGGATCATATCTAATAAAAAAATAATAGTGTATATTACAATAATTTAATAATAAGTCCAAAAGTCAAATTGGAAAATCGGCGAAGGAATAATATTATCAGGCCAGATTTACTATCACATCCTTATTCTTAACTAGAAATAAATAAATAATATTTGTAATGGTAAAATATAAAATATTTAAAATTTCTTTCTGTTATTCCTTAAATTTTAATAAATAATAAATTATATTTTGACAAATGTCAAATATGTAAGAAAGTTTCATTTAGTCTACACTGAATTCGCTCACTTTCCTTCGTTCAATTACTTTTATTAGGTAAATGAAGTTAGCAAAGCAAGTTCTACATTGGGCCATCACCTTTAATCATACTTCAAATTTGTGAATTTTATTGTCAATTCATATTGCGATGTTACATTTGATGGTTTTTTTTTCTGTTTGTTTAATTTTGGATTAAACAAAGATTAAAAAATTTTTTTTTTTTAATTTTTTACCCATTTAAAAAAAAAAAAAGAAGTTTATCGTATGTAAGTAATAGGTAGCTGTATCTTGTACCGTATTTTGAATATCAATTTTGATTATATTTTTGCATATAAATTTTTTTTTTTAAACTTTTATTCCGGTTTTAATTTTTTAGTTTTAAATCAGTTTTTTGTTTTTTTTTGTGTATTTTGGATGTATCTGTAAGATTGTTAAATTTCAACTTTGTCACTTTTTGTATTCTTACTTTTTTTTTTTTGTTGTCTTTTTCTAAAATTTAAAAAAAAAAAAAAATTGCGAATCATTATGAATTCAGTTGATATTTTTGCAAAGAATTCTAATAAAAATTTTTTTTTTTTTTGACTTTCATTATTTTACGTTTTAAATATTTTAAAATAGAAAAAGTTTTTTTACAAAATATTTAAATATGTATTATAGAATATATACAAAAAAAAAAAAAACAAAAATATTGTTTTGATTGTGAATTGTTTTTTTTTTTTTATTTCATTTTTTTTTTTTTTGAAATTCAAGTTGGGATTTATAATGAAAATGTCAATTATTTTAATGTCATAATAAAATTAGAGAAGCGTGAACAAGTTTTTTAAATAGATTTTAGATTATTTTATAAAATATGTACATATATGTAAGTTAATTGTCAATACTACTTTTTGGTTAAATTGTAAATTTAAATTTTTGGTTTTTGGCTTTGTTTTGTATAAAATGCAAATTAATAAAAAAACGAGGAAAATTATAGTTGTCCTGGTTAACTTTCAGATACCCGTGCATAGAATACAATAAACCATTAATTAATTTCCTAATGCTTAAAGTTGTTCCGAGTAATGTCGAAGTTTGCCAAGTAACTAGCCCTATTACTTTAGTTGCTCAGTTTAAGTTTTAACCTCGTAGCTTCATTAGATTCACAGTTATCAAATTGACAATTTTGCATGTCAGCTCCCCAAAAATGAAGCCGTAACATTTTGAAACTTCTTAAAGGTGCTTTTTCTATTAACTAACTAGCTGTGTGTAATTTTCATTCTCCTAGTAATTAGTTTTGAAGAAATTAATATTGGTTCAAAAATGTTGTATGGCAGCTAGGGAACCTAGAAATTGACTAAAAATGACATGTGAGATGAAAAATGGTGTGAATTTTTTCTAGTCCTTTTAGTTTTTGAGTTATCGTATTGACATACAGACGAACGGGCAGACAGACTCTGCGGAATTGATTTACTTATACAATATCTAGCATATCTAGATCGATACTTTACAAACGGAGGAATAATTGTAATAAACCCGTGGTCTTCCTAGTATGCACGGGTACAAAAATAGTATTGTAATCATTAAAATGTATTGGATTGGTAAAAGGAATAAAACTCTGTGTATAATAGGGCTATGCTTGAACGAGAGGCACGTTAGATATGACATGTTCCTAATATTAGAATTTGTCTCAATAAATTTCAAATATACAATTAATACAGAAAGTATAGTATTCACAACTAATCCAATCATTTGTAGAATGTCTTAATTTTCAATCGCTGCCATTTTATTTATTTACATAATACTAAAACAAATTTTGTCTAATAAGGATGCTTTATTTTTTCATCTGTGAGTTATAAATGGTAAATTAAATTTTTTGCTTATATTTTGTTGTTTACTAATATTCACCTGCGTAAATATTATTTATTTCTAAACTCTACGGAAAAGTTAACTGCATTTCAATAATTTGTTGATTTATTTTTTTAAATTTTATTTTCTTCAAATTAAATGTTTTTTTTTAAGTTTTTTAGTTGTTACTTGTTAGTTAAGTTCCTATTAAATAATTAACTTTGAATAGAGAGAGTTAGTTTTTAATTGAATAAAAAAAAAAAACAATTTGTCCGTACAAGTTTATTTTGTTTGGAATTTTAAATAGTTTACAAAATTAACTTAATTGGTATAATGTGCAATAAATGTAATCAATTTAAATAACATGTTCTTGATTTCAAAAAAAAGTAGTCTGGCTAGGTTTATTTAAAAATAAAATACAATTTAATTAACATAACGTGGGTTATTTCGAGTTGCAGAGTTTTATTATAAGATAATTAAGTTTATTAATTATTACTAATTAAAATCTATTAACTTACTAATTTTACTGATGTAAATATTACAAAACTTGCAGAAACTTTTTAAAGCATTTCTTTTAGTACCTATTACATAAAAGTCAATTCCATATTGTTTTGTACAATTCAAAAATGAAATTTGATAAAACTGGTTTTAAAATTGTAAAGAAAATCGTAATCTATGCAAAACTGAAAAATTGAAAAAAACCACTAGTATCAACCGAAAAAGACTCCTAGTAGATTGAAACTACAGATGTAAATGTATATTATATTACCATTTAGATAAAAACATAAAGTAATACCATAGTTATTTAAAAAACGTAGAAATAATGTGATTTTTATTGTAAAATCTCACTATTTCATATCGAAGCCTCCCTACCCCTGGTCCAATTTGGCTCATTTGCGAAACTTTTCTTTATATTGGCAAAAAATTCATAGCGTCATCGTGCTCAAACGGGTTGACCGAACTCAACATAAATTTGTTTCTGTCTCTCTTTTGAACTGCAAATACACCCTGTAAAATTGGACACCGTCGGGTCAAAATTGTTTAATATATTCCAACCAACTTTATACAGCTAATTCAGTTAGCTAAGAGGAACATTTGTGCAAAATTTCAAGTCAACCGGTCAAACCATCTATTTTCCCAATTTAAACTAATTCTGAACGTTAGAACTCGATATTTTTCGGAGTCTGGTTTTTATATGACAGATGGTATTACGGAGTCCGATTTGGCCCAACTACGAACTTAACCTTACTTTTGACGAAAAAAACATTCATTCCAAATTTCATGAAAATCGGTTGAAATTTACCCAAATTATCGTGTTCACAGACACACACAAATGGACACATACACTCACAAAAGGCATACACTCACGGCTTTTCCTAATTCTTATCTTCAAACCAATCTATACATTGGTATTTAAAATCTGATTCTGAAGTTTCATTTGTAAAAGGTGGTGGTTTTGGTAAATGTCCAACATTATTAAGCCGAACCTCGTACAACTTCCCCAAATGAATTTTAATATTTGTCACCAATTATAGAGGTAAAATCTGAAATATAAGATACTAAAAATTTCGAACTTAATTACAAATTCTGAATGATTAAAAAATAAACGCATCTTTTAATTAAGATATAGAAATATTTCTTAATAAGTATTTCAATTGAATTAAAAAACTTATCAAATTACTGTCATCAATAATTTTCCATACCTATTTGTTACAACTCAATTTTATATTCAAGGAGGATACCTCATATCAATGGAAGCAAATTCAAAAACTTATCTGTAATGTGTTAGAATATTATTTTTTTAATAACTCGATAATTATTTTAATAGGTGATTTTAAAAATTTTTATAATTATAATTCCTTAATGTGTAAAATAATATTTATAATTACAATATTTTATAAAATAAAGGGTTAAGGAATTAATTAAATTTATTTAAATGCATATATGTATATATTTATATTTTAGCACAATTTCAATTCTATGGATATGAGCGTTTTTAAGAACCATTCTAAATATAATTTTTTTTTTAAGTAAATTTATAAATTTACTTATTATTTTTTTATATTTATTAATTTAAATAAGTCTCAATTGATTCTTTTCATTATATATTTTTTCTTTTACATATAAAAAAAAATTTATTATATACACGTTAGTATACTATATATCTAAAAGAAGTTATATAAATTTTATCAAGTGTACATATTTATAATTTTTAATTCATTTAGTCTTGACAGGCAACTGCATTCATTTGTAAAAGAAAAATCAATGCATATTGAGACATACTTGTCTACGGTACAACCGTTTTGGTTCATATATACATAAATATATACATACAATATACATGTATATATATAATATGTATATTATTTATAATGTAAAATTATATATACTTCCTTAAAATAAAAGTGACTTATTTTTAATCAAAGTAATGCTTATTAATGACTTTGAAAAAAACAAAAAAAAAGCAAATAAAAATGAAAATGTGTACCTACATCAGGAAAAGAAAATTCATAGAAAATGCATATGTAGAACTTTTGTTGTTGTTTTTTTTTTATGTAAATTGAATACTAACTATTCAGTTCATTTTCATCATTGAAAAACCCTGAAACAAGTAATGAAAAAAAAATCTAAGGATTTTTTTAAATGACATTATAAAACCCAATTACAGTTTTTTAAAAATATTGCAAATTTTTAAAATTAAAAAGTTTTTGATCTTTGACAGTTGCGTGCAATACAAAAATATTTTCTTAATGACTCATACTTACTCTTAAGGACCTCATTGCTTCCACTTAAAATTCGACATTTCTGATTTTAACTGTTTCGAAAATATAAAATGTCAAAAACTTTTCAAAAATTGACATTTACACAACGGTAAATTTAAATATATGTCAAAAATACATTTTTATAGTTTATTAAAAGCCTATGAAAGTAGTTGAAGTTTGACGTTTGAATTTTGACGTTTATAGAAATGGAAATATAGTGCTTTTTTCGAACTTCGGAAGGTTGTAGCTCTGTAGTGGGGCTATAAAAGTAGTTGAAGTTTGACGTTTTATCGAATTTTGAAATTTTATCGTAATGCAAATATACGGTTTTTTTCGAACTTTGGAAGTCTGTAGCTCTGAAGTGGGTGGGGCCATAGAATAAAAGTTGTTTTATGAAACAATTATATTTTTGCAAATAGCCAAACTTGAGTTAAATATTATTGCCTCATTTCAAACTGGGTTGAAATTTACTTAACACTCAGACAGACGGACAGCGAAACTGTCTAGTTATTAATTTTTCACTTTTTTTTTTTTTGAGATTGTTCTAAAATAAAAAACAAAATATTAGTATAAGGTACAATTTACATTACACTGAAAACTGCAGTCAAATTTTGATGTCCATTGTACAGTACACAATTGATATATTACAGTACACAATTGATATTCTTTTTCTTAACTTAAAGAGGGAATTTTAAAATTATTTAGAACAACTTAAGTTTATTGAAAAATTTTTAAACACTCAGACCATTTTCCAGGGAAAGTAAATAAAGTCATCTAGGATTTCTGAAAAACACTATTTTGAAAAATCTTTATTTCATACGTCAGTTAACTAACAGCCAAATAAATAACATAAAATAATTATATTCTATTATGGTAACTCTATAAACAATTCATAATTAATCCAATTTTAACTTTATTATTTACTTTATTTCATTAAATTTATTTCAAAATTGATCCATAAAAATAAATTAAAATTACTTAAAGTAGCTTGATAAGTAAACCACAGAATTACACAATAACATAACCTTAAATCCATAATAAATATAGGAAAATTATTAGTTTTTTTTAAATTCTGTTGTAATTTTAGTTGTAAATAGAATTTAATAGGTTAGAAATAAATAAAACCCACATATGAATTTACATATTATAATGATAATGATATTAATAATATGATTTATTTCCATACCAGACTTAACCACAGAATGTTATTGAGACTCAAGGATTATTGACTTGGGTAAATCTTCAACTTACCTTCTTTAAACAAATTAACTCAAAACAATTCTATCAGTTTTATCTTATTAAATATCTAGATAAAAATCTGGTACTAGTATTGTACTTTAAGTTCTACTCTGTTCAAAAACTAGGTTTACCTTGAATAGAACACTTTTACTTAATTTAGAACCACCTTAGTTCAAAATGCCTGTTTTTATTTTGAGCCAACTGTCTAGCCTCAACCAAAATTTTCAAATTGCAGAATCTTGCACAACTGTCTAGCTTTAAACTAGATTTTCAAATTGTAGAATCTTGTAAACTATAGGTAATCAAAATCTAAAGTCTTTTGCATTTTTACAACTAAATTATGTTTTAATTTTTACAAGATTGTCTAATTCTAATATATACTATTTTAATTCAGAAATTTTTTAAGTATTTATTCTGTAAGATTCTCCTCAAAATCAAAATAATTGTTCTTTAATTTACCAATATTAATCCTATTATTAAGAATAAACAATCCATAAAGTCTGTAACTTAAAGATTAAGAATTATAAATTTATTTTATAATATAATTTACTGAAAATATAATTTACTAAAAAATTATAAAAAAATAAATATAATTCTGTACATATTATATTGAATGGGTGCATGACCTTTACTGAAAAAAACAAATCCCGAAAAAATCAATACAATTATAATTCTGTAAAAAAAATCCCGAATGTTCCAAAATCTCGAAAACATAATTTGTTAAGTTAAAAAAAAGTTAAGAAGGGTTTCACAGTTGAATACAAAATTAGGGTTCCAATAATTTGTTTAGTTAGAGTTTGAGAGTGGCAGCCATTATATTAAATTCGTTGTTGTTAATTTTATAAAGGATTTCAGAGTTGGATGCAATAACTTTTATAGCGGCGATTCCCAAAAACGTGAGGTTCGGAGTTCGAAATTAAATAATTCGGAATTTTGATATTTTCGGATTTTTTTTTCAACATTTTAAATCATTCGAGATTTTTTTTTCGGGATTCTTTTTTTTTAGTAAAGTGTCATAGACCCATATTAAAAACCATTCTTTCTTAAAAAAAAAACAAACCTTGGATACAAATTGCATATGCTACTTATAGATATATTTATTTTAATCATGCAGAGATAATTGTTTTTGTTACTGCAGTTATATTTTATGTACTCCTACTTTTACATAATATTATTTATTTCTAATATACACATATATATATATATATAAGAAAATAAAATTATATATAAGAATTAAATATATAAGAATTGTTAAATAGAAAATGGGATTTACAGGTTGTCAATCAATTTTAAAAAAATGTATTATGTATTATATATATATATGTATTATATATATATATGTATATATATAAAACAAAATGAAAAGAAAGTTATGTAAAATAGTCTTTCAATCACAAAAATAGGATCAAAGATTTCAAGGTTTTTCTACAGTTGTTTGAATCTATAATATAAATAAACAACAAATAATTGTTAAAATATAAAGATTATAATATTGAATATAAAATTTAAATCTCGAAAATTTAAATCAGATGTATATAACATATATTATATATATATATCTTAATATATAAACTTTTTACCTAAATTTAAAAATAAGTTTTAAGGTAATATTATTTAAAATAAGATTTATTTAATTCATTTATTGAAAATTTAAGAAATTAGGTATTAAGTAAATTTTATTTTAATTTAATTAAAAATTTAAGTAATTGTTATTTTCTGGATATTCTCTAAATATATATATAAAATAATCATAGATTGAAATTAAATTATGGTTTCTGTGTAATTTAATGTTATAGGTTAAAAATTTCCGTCCAGATCCAAAAGCACCAGATCCGTTATGGTTAAGGTAGGAGAAGTAAAACCCAGCAAAAAATTGTATGAGAGAGAAGGTCTATTGAACATAATTTTTGAGATATTAGACTTAAAAAAATTGTATAGATCTTTCGTAACAAAATCTATAACTTTCTAACGGGTTGTTCAAAAGAAAGTAGACCACATTAATTTTGTGGGTTTAATATTAGCTTTAATTTTTGTACATAAAAGGTTTTCCAATTCCTAATGGGTTAAAAGTTACGAAAGTCTAAAGTGGTTTTCAGACTCTATTTTCTTCTTTTGAAACAGTCTGTACTTGGGTTACTTTCTCTAGCATATTTGAAAAAAAAAGATTTTTAATTATATACTTAATAATTTTTAACACCTTTCTCTTACCTTTTCGAGATATGAAAAACTTGTATATTTTGATAATTACAATCTTAGATTAATTTCTTTTATAAAATAAATTTCGAAGGCAGATCAGCTTTAAAATAGATCTGTCAGGTTTTTCCAAAATAATTAAATTAGACTTTGAACATTTAAACTTCTCTTTAAAAATTAAAAGGTTGTTCCATAAAATTTTTAAAACCACCCAGTTTTTAAAAATTTCATTTACTTAAAAAAAAAATCTTAGACAATCACTAAGTTTTTATACCCGTATGACTATATAGTCAAAGGGTATAATAAATTTGCCATTACGTTTGTGATGCAGAGAAGGAGGGAGGGTAGATATAGACTCAAGTGTATGGATCGGATTAGAATCGAAAAATAAATCGATTTAGCTATGTATGTCCGTCCGTCATCACGATAACTCAAAAAATAAAGGAGCTAGGATTATGAAATTTTCGCGAATTCATTTTTATGCAAAAACGGGAATCGCTATTTAAATCCAGCCATTTTGGTCCACGGGTTCGAGTACCTGCCATACAACTTCTAATTTTATATGAGCATTCTTCTATACCTATGGAAGTTGCGTGTCTGAAATTTTGCCAAAAATAGTTTAGTATAATAGTCAAAGTTACTGCAAAATTCGGTTAGGTCTACTGCAAAGGGTTCGAGTAGCTGCCAGACAACTTCTTATTTTATATGAGCATTACTCTATACCTATTAAAGCTGGGTGTCTGAAATTTTGCCAAAAATAGTTTAGTGTAATGGCCAAAGTTTCTGCAAAATTTGGTTGGTCTACTGCAGAGGCTTCGAGTAGCTGCCATACAACTCCTTGTTTTATATGAGCATTACTCTACACCTAATAAAGCTGAATGTTTTAAATTTTGCCAAAAGTAATTAACCGGATGATATAATGTACATGTTACGGTCATACGGGTATCCCAGAGTTGACACAGTCTACTCTACTACACTCTTCCTCGTTATTAATGTTTTTTTAAACTATCAGAAAATGATTAAAAAAATGTCCAAAATGCCATGGTTTAATTCAAAAGACTATTTAAAATTAACAGTAAAATGCGAACTTTTTGAATTAAAAAATTGACAAGGTCAGATCTAATTACGGTATTTACTTATTTTATTTTATTTGAATGACATTTAATAGAACATTCAATTCTTAACTGATCACAAGATTAATTTGGATATACTACTCGTATATATATAGTGGTTGATTAAAAACTAATCAATGAAAAAATTTATAACTGCTAGTATTACAAGTATATATATATACGTTTATTATTTTCTTTTCATTTATAAAACCATTATTTTTTTTTTTATTTCATTTAAAGATTAAAAAGAAATAAAAGTTCTAAGTTCAAAAGTATAATAAATTAAATTAAAAAATAAAAAAAATAAAAAATGAAAAAAAATTTAAAAGGAAAGAACAGTTAACAATCTAAAATTTACTATTTAACTTGTAATAACCTAAAAAAAAAAACATTGATGTCAAGTTAAATCAGTCAGTTGAGTACTGAATATTTAGCTATAATATTCTTAATATTAATGTAATGCATCTACATATACAATATTATTGGGTACATATATGTGTGAATTGTTTGATGAGTTCAAGATCTGTCAAATAAAATTCACAATATAAAAACTCAGAAAAATATTCACAATTTTATATACATGTCAGTATAAATAAAATATATTATAAACTTATAATATTTTTAATATATATGTGTATATATATATATATAGTTATAAAGGGTGCGGTATCCAATTTTGAGTTCAGTTCATAAAGCACAGTTTAATTATATTGTGACTTTTATTTTTATTTTTAAGGTATTTTGTCATTTTTTTGTTGTAAAAAATTGAAAAATTAAAATAAAATCATTCACAATAAAAAACAAAAAAAAGTTCTTATTTTATTTTGTTGTGGCTCATTGATTGGGTTGGGATTCTTTCATTTTGTTTAAGTATATAATATGTGAATTGGCCATTTTGTGGTTTTACATTATTGTTTTTGTTTTTCTTTTTTACTAATTGTCCAAATATAGGTTGATGTTCTTCCTTCTCAATTCTTTACATGTACATAAAAGAGCTTAACAATATAGTATATAATTATGGTTAATTCTAAATAAATACCGTTTTTATTTACTTAATTATATATTTTGTTTTTTTTTTTGTTAATTCTACTATTTAACCTAAATTTTCTGTAAAATAATAAAATTTTCAATAGATTTAATTTTTTAATAATCGAAACAAATCGATTTAAATTAAATAACTGGATAATCGATAAATTGGAAGAAAAATTACCAAAAAATACAAAAAAAAAAAAAATAGAAAAGAAAAGCTTAAACTGTTTTTGTTTAAAGTGAAAGTTGATCGAACTTTTTATTACTATTTTGAATGGTTTTTTTACTTTTTGTTTATTTTTGTAAAAAAAAAATTTAAATGTCTTGATTGTTTTGTAAAATGAACGGTATTATAGTTGTCAGATATTTAATCATTATTATTCTTTTCATTATTTTATTTATAATAAGTATTAAATTAAATTATATTTAAAAATTAAAATAAGTTAGACATTTTAATTAGCTTTTTATTTAAAAAATTATAATGAAATATACTTATACATATGTATATATATATATATATTCATTGTAAATGGTACAGTTTAAATTCTTTACAGAGAATAAAAGGAAAATCCCATTAATTTATAATAATGAGAAGCAATAGAATGATTTAGAAGTTAAAAACGTGTGTTAAATATTTTTTTCTAAAATTTTTAATGTCAAAAACTGACATCATATGTTTTAAAGTTTTTAAATTTCATAAATGTGACTACTATAGTTGTTTGGACTTTTTAGGTTATATTAAAAGAATTAGAAGAATTTATTATTTAAATAACTTTGCTTAATTACCACTTTAAGTATTTATATTTTGATTGATGGATAACTTATTGTAATTATTACAGCATGTTACATATTTCTAAGTTTCAAACCCTTTTTTAAATATCTATCAAATTAAAAGTCATATCATTTTTAGTTGGTTGATCTGCAGTTTAATAAGAAAGACAGGTAGTGTAAAATAATATAGCAAAATCTTTTATTACCATCAATTACAATTTCATTACCAATCTTTCATTTCATTCTTTTTTTGAATTGCAGTACCCCATTATATGTTTTAAAATTTTACCCACTGTGTTTGTTCAGCGATTTTTTAATAATTTATCACTTAAACATATCTTTTTAGTACTACCAGTGAAGAATTCCATTTTGGAATATTTAAAATTATGATTTATGTTACTTAGGGAGGTCATAGAAATTTTAAAACAGTTTATGTGAGCTATGGCATCTTTTTTTAATTTTATAAGTCAATTTTTCATTTTAATAATACTGGTACTAAATATATTTCTGAATTTTAAGTTTTGATTTTAAGCAGTCATATTTGGAAATTTGAGAATTATATAAGGTAAAAATAGTTTTGTATGTACTGTAAATACAAAAAATGAGTTGAATTTACTTAAAATTAATAAAAAAAAAAAAAACGAGAAAGAGTGTAGTAGCGTAGACTGCGTCAACTCTTTGATACAAAACTATTAGGCTTTCAGTTATAAACAACAAAATCGCTAAATGATTTCAATAGCGATAACGGCTATTGCATAAAAATGAATTTGTGAAAATTTCATAATCCTTGCTCCTTTATTTTTTGATTTATCGCGCGAACGGACAGAAGGACGGATGGACATACATAGCTTGATAGATTTAATCTTTGATTCTGATCAGATCTATACCTTCTAGCCTATATATATCCCCCTTCTTAATTACTTCTGTGTCACAAACGTAATGGCAAATTTAGTATACCCTTTGACCTATACTCATACTGGTATAATAAAATGATAAACTTCAAAAATAACATGTCACAAACAAAAAAAAGTTGGCAACATTGCCATGTTATACATTGATATGGTGAATAATTTTTTCATTAACTTCGAGTCTATTCACTCCATTTGATAAGGTGGCAAGTTTATAATGCTTTGTTATTAACATCTATTAACAATACCAAAAATTAAAAAAATAATATATTCATTGACTTAATAAAATTTGCAAAAATATTTTTATAATTTATATACCTAAATAAATATATTTGATAATGTGGTTTGCCGATTGGTATAAAATATTTTTACTGACCCTTTTATTAAAAAACAAATCATTATTAAAGTTTTCTTAACAAAGTTAACTTTATAAAAGGTTCGTCATGTATCTTTTGTATTTATAAATATATATACATATATCTCAAAATAAACCAAAAGCTTTTAAATATTTCTTTTGAATACAGCTGGCAACAAAATACAAATTTTAAAAACAAAAAATCTGGGAAGGTCAGAAGGGAAAATCAATTCAAAATTCGCAAACATTTTTTTTTTCAATCTTTAAACAAAAAACAACCAACGAAATTTTATAATAATCATTATGTTTTATTTGTATCTAAAATAGATAAATGTATATATACATATATATATATATATAAGTTTATTAAAATGTGTGACTGAATTATATTATAAAATTTACATAAATTAACTTATAGTTTAATTTAATAATAACGGTTGTAAAAACAATAAAAGCGAGTCAATAAATCTTCAAAGAAAAAGAAAAAAGCAAAAAGGTATTATAGAAAACAAACAAACAAACATCATAACGATTATTAGAAAGGAAAGAGACAGATGATTTTGAAAGTTTATTTGAAGGTTTCTTACCATAACTACTTTTTTTTAACATGGTTGTTTGTTTTATATTTCAGTTTTTTTTTTTTGCTTTAAATTAGATTTGATATGGTATATAACTGTAATATCGTGTATATTTATATATATATATATATATTATGTTATACATATCAAAATTGTTTAACATTTCTGTTTTTTTTTTTATTGTAATAAATACAATTTTTTTTTAATTTTGAAATTCTATGAACGTTATCATTAAGCGTTATTTACAAGTGATGAGAACAATTTACACTAAAATTTTTTTTGAGTTTTTTTTTATTGAGTGTTTGATCAATAACATTTTAGCCTAATTTTTTATTTTTGTGATCAAATGATCACATAAATTATTATTAAATTTACATGTGAATATGTATATACTATTAATATATA
Source organism: Dolichopus griseipennis (assembly GCA_963082915.1). NCBI lineage: Eukaryota > Metazoa > Arthropoda > Insecta > Diptera > Dolichopodidae > Dolichopus > Dolichopus griseipennis. Next base: position 72,479,425 of record OY720441.1, on the reverse strand, counting down.
TATGAGCATATAGCGGATTTAATTTTGGGGAAAAATTTCTTAAAAACAACACAAAATTCGAGCTGTAAATTTAATAAAATTCAAAAAGAATTGAAAAATAATGGCAATGAAATTTAATTCTTAAGATTTTTTTAGAACATTTTTGAATATAAAGCAAATTTTTGTGAATTTACAATGTTCTTGGTTATTAAGGTTTGTCTACAGTTAGTTTAATTATTAAATAAGGTTTTTTATATATGAAGATGTAAAATTAACTTAAATTTAGAAATGAATTTAGAATAAGTTAATATTTGGATTGACTAAGTTAAAAATTATTACGATTACAGTTACTTTTAAGCTAATTAGACTAATTAACAAATATTAAGAAAATCTTAACAAATTTCATAAAGAAAATAAGTTTAACTAAACCTAATATTAACTTAAGACCTAATATTACTATAAAACGTAGAAATAAATCCAAGATAGTTTGTATAAGCTTTTCTTCTTGCATAATGTAGTTTGTATTGTAAAGTTTCATAATTTTAAATTGGAACCAAACCCGCCCCTCCTTCGCCTGGTCCAATTTGGTCGAATTGCGAAGCTGTTCTTAATATTGACAAAAAAAATAAAATTACTTATAAATAATAAATTATTATAATTTGAGATTTCTGAAACTCCTAGAATAGCTAGATTTCATGATACTACAATTAATTTTTGAAAGCTACTCCTTATGGGTTCACCTCCTTATGGTAATAGGCTATGTACCATATTTGAACTAATTTCGTCAGTTGAAACTCGAGATTTCTTGAAAAGTTTGATGCTTTTGTATGGAAGCTTGCTGAATCCGTGGTCCAATTTGGCTCATCTACTAACTTAATCTTACTTTTGGCGACGGAATGAATTCAATTTTTTTTTTCACCGAGGAACTTATAACAGTTCTTCTATAGTATATATTTATAAGTACTGAAGAACGGCTAAAAATGTATGGTATATTAAAGATACAGTTAAGATGTCATATAAATTCTAGGAAAGACCATATTTATGTGTAAAGGTAATAAGGGTACATTTAGTACCAGTGAATTTTCTAAAAATTTGTTTTGGGAAGTTCTTGTACTGTAAACGAAGTTGCTTTTCGTCTTTTTAAACAGTTTTTAATATTTTTTCAACGAAGTTTTATTTTTTTACAAGTACAAAAACTTTAAATTTAATTGAACTTTTCCATCCCACGTCATTTTACAATTTATTAATTCAAAATAGCTTGAAAATATTTTCCTAGAAAATTATTTTGTAATTTGTTTAAAAGATGACATAGAGAAGATGAGACATTTATTACAAAATTACAAGTTTATTACAATCATGATTTCATTTTTAATAATTGAGATGTAAAAAAGAAATACTCATATTTTTAACAGAAGTATTAATCATTATAATACTTTTAACATTTAAAGTTGCTAATCATTAATTAATAAATTACATATTAACAACTTGGTGTCAGATTAATTGAAAATATATATGATTACTAATTTTACTAATTATATTTATTTGAAAATGGAAAGTCAGTTTTAAAGTTCAACTAAAAGAATTTATTTCATGTTTTTAGCACATTTTCAAAAAATTTTGTAAAAATGTGCCTATATAGTTTCACTCTGTCCGTCCGTCCGTCCGTCTGTCTGTCCGTATGTTTACAAAAACTTTTACATCGTTTGAAATAGAGAAAAGAAATTTTAACCACGAGTAGGTATTACAAAAAAAATAATTTCGTAGAAGAATTTTTTTCTGTAGCCCCTTCTGTTACGGAGCTGCAGCCCCCCAAAGTTGGGAAAAGCCCTATATTCAAATTGTTATAACAAGAGTTCTATTAAGTGTATTTTCAATCTGAAAACGGCAAAAGATAGCTGGTTTTATAAATTCTATAAATTTTTAAAAGACAAATGTTTAAGGTTGCCATACGGTACTAAAATTTACCATTATGCAAAACTCAATTTTTGCAAAATTTTTGACCCTACATATCTTCTAAACGGGCTAAGCTACGGTCTTGAAATTTTGGGAGTAGTTAGATCCTTAGAAATAAGTAGTAGTCGGTTAACAAATTTTTTTTGTCACGTCCCCTGTATTGCAGCTATAAGGGCCCGAAAAATGAAATTTTGCTATTTTTAAACACCTGTAACTTGAATACCTGTTCAAATTTTTTTTTGTTAATATACAAAATTTGAAGGTCAAACATTATACTTTAACATATGTTAAAAGATTTTCTTAAATTTGAAAGCGGTTCTTTATATTGAAGAAAGTGTCTCTCAGTTTTAACCAGTTTTGCTTAAACAGTAAAATTCTAAGTAAAATTCCAAATTTTGGTATGATTTACAATTTAATTCCTTGAACCTAAAGAAGTTGGCGGAAGGGGAGTAGTGAGTATTAGATCCTTGATAAATTGGGCAAGCTTCCCCATAGAGGAGCTATTAGGGCTTAAAAATTTAAAAAATTACTGTTTCTACAAGTAGTAACTTAGTCACCAACGTATATATTTCCTAAATTAAACGTTAACATTGAAGCTTCAACATTATACTCCGATAAAGTACTGAGTATGAAACACTCTATTATTCTGAAAATGTGCTTTTTTAAAAATCCTTGGTTTTTTTCATCACTTGTTTTTTTTAGGAAAGCTTGTGTAATGCTGGGTCATTGTTATGGGATTTGTAAAAATATATGAAAATATGGTGCTCATCAAATTACAATGGTATGAAAAGACTACAGAAAGAATGAAAAATCTTAGAACATGGTTTGTAGTAGTTAGATATATGTTCTAGTTTTGGAGATATTTACAGTTATATGAACATGTACCGCTTTTTTCAAATGACAATTTTAACCTCTTAATGCCATATGCGCCAATTGCGACCCTCACGAAACTTTATGAATTTTATTCTAGTTTAGCTCCTGAAAATTTGGTTTCGGGCTGTGGGGTCACCTATTTCAACGTTCAGCCCATGGTTTAGCTTTTATACAAATTGTGTTTTTATAACTGCTGTTAATAAAATTCAAATAGCGAAAAGTGATAGCCGTCGTTGGTGAGCGGATATGCCATTTCAAGAATTATTATAATGTAAAGTACTAAAGTATTCAAATACTGGTTCCTTTCACAATTTGATTCTGTGATCTTAAGGAATTATTTTTATAATTTCAAGATAAGCGAATATACCTTAAATAAAATAGTTTCAAGATTTTTCCGAAGGATAAGAAATTAAAATTTAAATACCAGCAAGTTTAAATCATAGTTAGTAAATATTGTTCATATTTCAAACACGTCCAACTCTGAAGAAGGAGAAGAAGGAAAGTCGAAATATTTTTAAATATCCAACAGCAATAAAATATAATTGATAACTAACAGAAACAATTTTAAAACTTTTATTTGTTGAAGAACAATAAAATATATATACATATATACATATATAAAAATATATATATATTTATATTATGTATGTATATAACTTTCATTTAATGAAACTATTAAGAAAAAGCTAATTTAAAAACATATAAATAAAGTTTAATACGTATAAAGCTACATATATTTCATATATATATATATATATAACTATTAAAAATATATATATACATATATATGTATATATAAAATATTTCAAAAACTTCTATTGAAGAAACCATAAAAAAAAAACAACAAATTTATAGTGTAATAATTCACATAGTTTTGAAAATAAAACTTTTGATACAATCATAAATTTGTTTTTATAAAAAACCAACAACAAATAAATTAAAGATGCAATTTATCAGATACACACTTTCTTTATTAATTTCATGCTGAGCTTCATTCATTGCGGAAGTAATTTACTAAAATTTTTTTTTTTTTTTATTAAACTATTGTAGGTATGCCACCATATTTTAAATAAAAACTAAAGAGCACCTGTCTGATTAAATGATAGTTATACACATTATTTGTTTTTCTAATTTTCTTCACTATTTTAAATATTTAAAAAAAAACTAAAAAAATTCTTTGGCTTCACTTGTCGGAAACATAAAAAGTGAAAAATTTTAGGAACGTAAAAATTTGTTAATATTCCAAGACTTCTTTTTTTGTATTTTGCATATTTTGTATCAAAATTTTAAATATTCTAAATTTGAAAAAGAAAAAAATCTTAAAAATGTTGTTTCATAAAAATTTGGAAGAGTTTTCATCTAATTTAAGAAACTGTGAAATGAGGAAGGCAGCTGGAAGACTTTTTGATATGAAGGCAGGAAAGTTACAATTTTAATTATTAAGAGAATTATGGTAAAAAATATTTCAAAAATAATCCAGCTTTCAATTTATATTAATGTACAATGGTAAAAAGAAGTTTATACCTAAAAGTATGCAATAAAATAAGAATAATATTAAAAGTTATAATTTCATAAATTAAAAGGTGTTATGAATTTAAAACTTAAATTAATTACAAAAGTGGTGTTGCTGAGCTGATAAATTTCACACTATTAAACAGATTGACTTAAAACAGCTTTTAATTTATATTCATCTAGAATTTAAAAAAAAAACAATATACCTATAAGTATGCAATATATTTGAAAATCTACATTGTTAAATTAAGAAAAATTTTGAAAGATAGTATTTCTTAAATAATAAGGTATTATGAATTCAAAACACAAATAAATTGAAAAACTGGCGTTGCTGAGCAGATGAATTGCATTCAGAAACAGATGATTAACAAATTGACTTAGGTACAACAGAAAATAAAATAGATTACTATTTTATTTAACAGATAAATAAAATAATAATCTATATTATTGAACTCAATTTATGAATTTTAACAACATTATACCCAATATTTAAGGGATTTTTTTTTTAAATATTTTTAACCTTCGGTGAATTCATCTTCATATTTTGAAAAAAAAAAGTTTCCAAATATTTTTGATAAAAACTAAATAGTTTTTTGCTATAAATCTAACCATTGTACGAGTAAATTATGAATTTTTGTATTCATATTGAATTAAATTTATTTTCAAATGTGTAATGATTTTTAAATTTCGTTTTGAACACAAATTTACTGTAAGATGTTTACTGAACTTTATACTTTAAATTTCAGTTATTATCTAGAAATTTTTAAGTTTAATATGGAAAACTGGTATTTCAATGTTAATTTTTTATGATCTTATAGGTTGAAACAGTTCCTAGACCGTTTGACACATTTCAGGTATTACAAAAAAACTGTAATCAAAGCTATAAGTCTAACCAACGCCGTAGTAGTTAAGAGATTTTAATCTGAGAATAGGTGATAATCTGAAATTTATTTCAAGTGGAAAGTCTCAGACTCAAACCTGGTCAATTCATGTATAATAAAAAAATAGATTCTAAAATTGTATAATTTTACAACCGAGGTAAGAAACTGAAGCCTAATCTAAATTAGTTGAGGAATGTTTTATAAGGAAATGAGGAATGAATTATAAAAGTATCTTTAAGTATTCGGAATCCATATTTTCGAATTTTAATTATATGTTTTTTGGGATATTCTTTTTAAAAAATTTTAAACTTAAGGATCATCTCATAAATAAAATATCTTTCAGATTCTTTAAGTTCCTTTATTCTTTTTTTATTTTTAATATTTTGAAAAATAACTTTCGAAACCGAAATATTTAAAAAAAAAAAAACAATTAACTACCGTACAATATATTTTCGAAAAAATTATTAAAAGAAGTAAGAGAATGGAAGATAAAAAAAAGTAGAACTAAAAGCCAAAGTAAAAGTTAAGACATTCTTCAATTTGGAACTATTTTAAGAACATATTTTCATTCTATTTTATTCCATTTTCATTTTTTTTTTTTGAATTTTTTAATAAGACAAGGGTGTTGTTGATCATAATTTTACCAAAAAAAGGTATATTTATATCTTCAGTTTTTTTCTATTGCACAACATAAATATGTTTTGGGTTGCTTTTCCTTATTCTATAAATAATTTTTAATTTTTATATTAAGGTTAGAAGAATAAACGGTGGAATATCATTAGTGGTTAGTAAATGTGATGATATGATGATAGTTTTTATGTTGCAATCCAGTCGTTTTTTTTTAATCTACTGGAAAAATTTATTTATTGACTCGTTTTCAATAAGTTTTTTTTATAAGTTTTGGAAAATTTTAAATAATTGTTATTATTAAAAGAAAACTTTAGAAATAATTCAAACGATAAATTAATATTTTTTTAACAGTGTTCAATAAAGATTAATTACAAAAATTTTTTGAGTTTTGGATTTTTTTGAGCGTCTTTTTTGTGTTTTATGTAAAAAATTTAAAGAGTGTTTTAAGTTGTCTGTGCAATTTTTTTATATTTGATTTAAAAAATTCGTTTCAGATACTTCTTAAGGGAAGAAAATCATTTCTATAGTTCATCATATTAAATAAAAGGATCGGTAGGAATACTGACCACTATACTACCGAGGAAAATATAAAATTTATTAAATTTATTTATATTATGATATGTAAAAGTATGTAGTCAATAAATGACAATGCAATCGAAACAAATCGATAGGATTTAAACATCGACTGAAACCATTGTAGGTTTGGATACTATTATTGGATTGTACGATTGTACTAATACTATATTCATTATATATTTACTTAATAATATAATCCTATTATTACATTTGATCGTATTGAGGAATTGTAAACTACGTTTTTTAGAACTGTACTTCTTAAGTCCTCCATTCCTGAGATCTAAATGTTTTGATAGAAAATTAAATATAAATAATAATTGCATACTTCTAGGTTTACTATATTTCACTAGGGTAATTAGAACAATCGAATATAGATCTAGCGGGTTCAAGAATCGAACACGAAAATAAAATTTAAATAATCATCAAAGATATAAAATTGATTTAAACTTACTCTGATTTAATTAATTGAACCCATTATAAAAATGTTAAAGCTTACCTGAAATTAAAAAGAAAATTTAAATTATTATTTTATAATGTAATGTAATTTATGATTTATATATATAGTGTTTTTATTTAATGTGTAGATAAGTTACAATACATCTTCATTAATTTCAAATGATTTTAGAGATTTTAGGATTAATAAGGATTGCTGTCCTATCAGATATTAATAAAACAATTGGTAAATTCAAATATATTTTCTTATACAAACAAAAACCAGGTTTACCAATATGAATTTCCAAACGTTTCTTGAATATCTGATTTGGTATTGAACGTTTAAATGCAATATATATGAAATAAATAAAAAACCGAGTAGTTTCCTTTCAGTTTCACTAAAATTTATTTATTTTCGTAAATATAAGTATTTCGTCTACTGTTTGCAGTCTTTTTCAATCAAATATATTAACACTACCCGTTCAGAATAGTCTCTATGTTTTGTCTCTTAAAATAAATCGATGATAGACAATACATCAACTTCTTTATACTCCCAAAATTCTTTATACTTTCTGGAAAATTTTTACAAATTAAAACTAAATCAGATCCATCAAAATTAGGACATGCAGGAATAGCAACATGCACTTGTATTACTATTTTAAATATAAAATTTAAACCTGAAGCAAAGAACCAATCCAATCCACGAATCTACAAGAAGCAGAAACCAAAAGAATTCTTAAAATAAATTTTATTGAAATTTGTTAACATGCAGTCGTTTTATTTTCAATTAATTCTACTAACGACTATTTCATAAATTTTATATAGGCTTTTATAATTTAAATATATAACATAAGACTTAAAGTTCCCCTATAAAATAACTTAATTTTCCCTGCTAAATTTATTCCAAATGATTTTAAATTAAAACAATAATGAACTGTACCAGAAGTACAATTACTGCCAAATACAAAAAAAAAAACAAGAAAATCTAAAAACCAAATAATAAATCTGAATTCTGAACATTTGCCATTAAAATTCAATTCAGTAAATCTATTTTTTAATTTTTATTACATTTTTTTTTATTATACCACTGTTAACAATAACTCCACTAATAATATAAAAATTACCCTTATAAATGTCATATTTTCTTATTAAATAAAATATTTTCTTAAATAAGTTTTTTCAACAAATAAAATAAAAAAAAAAAAAAAAAAAAAAAACTAATTAATAATTTCTGCACGAAAGGGAAAAAAAAACTTTTATTCTTTTGAACTAATGCATAACTTAAACTTCATAAAGTTTATTGTTACAAAATGAAAAAATTAAATTTTCATGAAAACAAATTTTTTTTTTTTTTTTCTTTATATTTCCATCTCTTTTCCACCTTTTTAATTTATATACGTAAATATAAAATGTTGTAATATAAAATAAAAAGAAAAATATTTTGCCAAGTTTAATACTTAAAAAAAAAAACTGAGAAAAATCTTAGCAAATCTAAAGATGAAAAAAAAAATTAAACTTCAAATAAAAGTATAAAATTGTTTTTCTTTTCAATTTGAAAATTTAAAGGGAATATGAAATGAAACAGAAAATAAAAAACCGTTATTTTTAACAGCCTTCTAAATAGTAATCGTTATTCCGTTTGTGATGCATTGAATTAAGCATGATAGATAATAAATCCTTTACATTAATTGGTATATACACATATACTGTTATTAATTTGTATGTGTGTCACTTCATCTACTTATCACCACGATAACTCCAAAACATGAAGGGCGAGAGTTTTCAAATTCACTTAACCCCTCTCTTCATCCATGCGTTAGTCACAACGGCAACTCCAAAACTTGAAGGGTGAGAGTCATCAAATTCACTTAATTCCCTTATTTTTAATCAAAAAGGGAATACACCCTCATATTTTTCAAAAAACTATACAACCATTTTGTCATTATCTTTAAAATTAACAGGCCAGGAAATGGGTAGAAACAGTTATATTTTTCCTCTTCCAATTTGGTGGTCACTCTTCTTCTTGTAACGCAATGAATTAGAACAGAAATGTATGAACTGAATTACGGATATCAAATTAATATCGGAAAAAAGTGTTTAGCTATGTTGGTCTGTTCATTCCTTCGTATGTTAGTCACTATGGTAACGCGAAACCTAAAAGAGCTGGAGTCTTCAAATTAAATTCAAAAGAGTAATTTTGAAACAAATAGAAACAATTGGTTTTTGTATAAACTTTAAACAAATTTTTAGAACCGTTGCGCATAATAAAAAATACAATCATTGCCTATTTAAAATTTACAGGCCAGGAAATTCAGAATTTAATTTTTTGATTTTCACTGATCTCATTTCTTTAGAACATTTTTTTCAATGCAGTACAGATCTAAGGCTGAATAAATTGTATGATATAACATACTTTTAAATCCTATACGCGTTTAGCCCAGAGTTGAGAAGAGCAACTACAGGCTTTCTCGCATTTTCTTCTGTTTTAACAAATTGAATGCAAAAAGAAGGAAAAACAACTGTAAATTGAACTGTTTTTTTCCAATTTTACAGTTTACTTACGTTTTTTTTTTCCATTTCATTCCTTTTTAGAATCACAAAAAAAAAAAAACAGTAATCCGTTTTGTTATGAAGGATTGTTATACAAAATATAGTTTGTCATTATTGTTTATCTCTTTCTTTCATTTTATTCTTTATTGGTACGAAACCTATATATATATATATACATATTATAAATTGAGGTTGCCTGTAGTTGTTGGGTTTTGAAGTTGAAAACTTGAATGATTATTGAATCGTTGTAGAAAAAAAGGAATTGGAATTGTATTTTATTTTTAATTTGTCAAGCATTTCAATTGATTTTACAATGATCCTGAAGTAATTTTATTGTTATCTCATTCTTTCAAAAATACTAACTTTACTTTTTATTTTTGTTTTTTTTTTCTTGTTCGAACACGCAATTATTGTTGTGCAATGTGTAGGAACTGTTTTATATAAAGTTTTGAAAAATCTGTCAAATGTAATGAAAAGCTTTTGGTATTTTAAATTATTTACAATTTATAAATTACAAAAATCAGTGATTTGCTTGTTTGATTTTTTGTGTGTAACCAATTGATATGAAAAAGAATCAATTGAAGGTGTTGTTTTATTAAATAGTAATTGTTTATTTTTTGAGTACTTTTTTAAATATAATGATTGTTGAAAATTTATTGAATCTTAAGATAGGATTATAAATTTTATATTAGTTAAATAAATGCGTAATGTCATTGAAAAAATTTGAAGAGTATGACGTTAGTGACGTTTTTTTTTTAAATTAAAATTTAAAGAAGATTATTTGGAAAATGTGTATTGGAATTGATTTTTGTAATTTAATTACGTAGTAGTCTTCTTTACTTTATATTGAATTGTTGTTATAGTATACTTTAAGATGAAGTTTAAAGAAGTTTGGTTTAAATGATTGATTCTTGGAAATTATGTTGTGAACCTAGGAAAAGAGTTATAATATTACAAGTTGGGAAGTTAGGAAAAGTGTTTTAATCTTAAAAATTCATTAGAACTAGTGTGTCAGCATTAGAGTGGCCTAACCCACATACAAAAAAAATTTTTTTTCTTTTAATCGATCATATATGCTTCCTAGAATCGATGGTATTAATATGCATTTTCAGAATTGGGTTTTTTTTCTATTATTTATAGCAAAAATTATTTTGGCTTTCTAATATTTAAAATTTTAAAATGCATTTTTTTCTGAATAAACTAAATGTGGGTTAGGTCACTCTGCTTCTGAGGCACTCCTGTGCTATATATTTAATTAGAAGTACAGTGGACGGTTAATTATGATATAGGATTGCAAATGTAATATGTAATTGTATGGAATATCGAGTGCATGGACATAAAGAAAAAAAAATAAAATGCAAGATAGAGCAACATTGGCAAAATGATGGAAAACTTGAAGATCTCTTTACTTGGCCCGCAAATCAGAAAAACATTAACAAAATCCATTGTAAAATCCATTTATAAAAAACAAGCTGAAGAGTTATCCTCAAAATCTGCTAGCCAAAAACTGTTACTAGGTCCATATAAGGATCAATGCTAGGTCCACTAAATAGCAATAAAAGGGTGTTAAAAAAGTTAATGCAAATTTTCCCGATAGTTAAAAAATTTAATTTACAGAGTAATCTCTAAATTAAATTAATTAAACAATTATCATAAATTTTACAAAAATGATTTTAATTGAATCATTTTTTTTATTTTTTTTTTGTCTTATGAATTTTTGATTTTTAATTTAATGTAAAAAAATCTTAATTATAAATTTATTTAAGACATTTTTTTTTTTAAAGCTTCTCTAGATGGTTTCCCTCATTTATTTATTGTGATTTAATTCTTTTTGATTTAAGGCGCCAAATTAAAATTAATTTTAAAAGTAACTGTAAAAGGCAAAAAGAAAAAAAATTGTATCTATTACTACAAAAATGTTATATTCATCATCATGTATACAATTTACGATATTAATATTTTTCCTTGTAAAATTTATTTTTTTTTAAGTGTTCGCACTTTCACTAACTTTATTTTTAGAACACTTTTAAAAAAATTTTGAAAAAATGTGCCAATATTGGTTGGCTCGGTCGGTCAGTCCGTTCGTATGTTAACAGAAGTTTTACATTGTTTGAAATACAGAAAAGAAATTTTAAACGTTGGTATTGGTTTAATGTTGGTATTGTAAAAAAAATTAATTTCATGGAAGAACTTTTTTTCAGTAGCCCCAGTTACCTGGGAAAGTCTGAAAATGTCTATATTTAAATAGTCATAACGAAAGTTCTATAAAGGAATATTTTCAATCTTATAAAAAAATATAAGGTTGCCATACGACCATTTGATTTATCGTTATGCGAAACTCAATTGAGAACTTGAAATTTTGAAATATTTTAGATGTTAAAAAAGAAGTATAAGTCTTTTAAGAAAAATTTTAGCATGGTCTTCCATTTAGAAGATGTAAGAGATCAAAAATTGAATATTTTCAATTCTTAAACCGCTGTAATTTGAATACTTGTCCAAATATTAATTAAGCATGACAAAATTTTAACATGAGTTTAAAGTTTTTCTTAATCAAAAAGGGTTTCCTTGAAATTGAAGAAAGTGTCTCTAGATTTTCTACAATTCTTCATATGTTTAATATATTTCTAAGAAAAGTTCATATTTAAGTTAAGATTGAAGCCAAGTTTTTTTTTTGTATTTGATATTTAGGTTTTTAAAGTTATTTGCCTTCTGGCATATGTCCAACACGACTAGCTCTGAGAAACCGCATTCGATTAGACCAGTTTTGGACCACTTTTACGAGTAATCCAGGCCTTGTTTCATCAATAACACGGGCTATGTTGGATTCCAAAGCGTCTATTGTTTTTAGTTTATCAGCATAATAAACCAATGACTTCACACAACTCCAAAGAAATTTGTCCAGTGGCGTTTCGTCGCATGACTTGGAGGCCGACTGAACCATTTTTCAAAATAATTTTATCACCAAATGCTTTTTTCAATAAATCAATTGTTGCTGTAACAGTCTGAGGTGTATCACCATCTTCTTGGAACCAACACACTTCCGGGTCGATACTTATTTTTCAAAGATACTTCTTACCCTTAAAACTTATGTAAATGTCCTGTTTTAAAAACCCTTTTGTTTTTTCATTACTTGTTTTTTTGTTAATAAAACTCTTTTACTATGTTTATATTTCCATTTTCCTTTAAATATACAGCAAGAATTTAAAAAAAAATTGCATAATGTAAAAATAAAAACACAAAATAATAATAAATATTCACTTAAGGACAAAGTTTTTTTAACTGTTGTCAGTTGTTAACTTTAATTTAAAGAGAAAAAAAAAAACAAAAATTGTATGTAATAATAAAAGAAAGAGATAGAACTAAAAAAAAGTGGAAGTTAAAAAAAAAAAGAAAAAAAAATTAAAGAAAATTAAGTTGCTCTGGAAATTCTTTCTGAAAAAAAATTCAAGGCCTTGTGTTTAACTTTAAACTTTTTCAGCCTTTTTGTAACTGTTTTTTTTTTTCTTTTTTTTTTTTTTTCAACATTTTTCCGTTCTTTAATTCATTACCGACGTGATTTAATTTTTTTTTTTGTTCTGCCTTGTTTATAATTTTATTTTACTTTTCATCGGAGAAAAATCTTGTAATCAAATTGTTTACACAAAAAGATCTCTAAGATATTTTTTTTTTTTCAAACGGTTTTTTTTTTTTTTTTATGATGTTTTTTGTTTTTCGTATATTTTAAGAATTTAAAAATAAAAAAAATTAAATTTTTAAAGAAGTACAAATTTAACAATAAAAATATTTTTAAAGAGATTCTTTTTTAAAGAACAAAATTAAGTTTTTAAATTTTTAACTTTAAAATTCAAAAAAAAAAAAAAACTAGATGTCGCTTTTGTTAAATTCTGAATTATTCACAATAGATAGAGTAGCATGAAAACAACTATAGTAAAATATTTCATACTGTAGTTTCTTTTGCCAACATTTTAAATTTTAATCTTATTGTTATTGTTTTTATATTTTTTTATTATTATTATTTAAAATTATTATTATTATGGTCGTTTTACAAAATTCAAGATCCCACTTTTGGGAATCTTTAATGTTTTAAAGTAGCAAAAGAAAGAATAAAAAAAAAAAATAGAAGAAGAAGAAAAATGTTTAAAGTTTCAAAGCAATAAAATGAAAAGTCTCTTGTAACCATAGAAATTATTTTATATCCTTATTTTCTAGGACAGTTGTAAAAGTATTAAAATAAATATTAAAGAAAATGATAGTAAATAAAAATATGATAAATAGTAAATGAAATAAGAGAAAAGATTGATAGTATCTGTGTGTATTTAGAGCATATGGAGATAGAAGATATCTTTAAATTGTACCTAGAAAGTGTTTATTTTAAGCATCTATTGACGACACTTGAAATTCTCGATTTTAACTTTTGGATTGTGATATTAATATGGAGCTCCTCCAGGTAGTGTTAGGCTTAGACTGAACTTAGCTGGAACCCTAAACAGAAATAAGTAGATTGGGTTTTGGGATGGGATTAAGCATAGTAAATTGGTTTTGGAATGGAATTAGGTGTATAAATTTGGTAATTAGGATGGTGGTACAAAAATTATTGTGGGATAAAAAAGAAATTTTGAGGTAAGATGGATAGTTAAATTGCTAACCCCTAAATTTTTTTATGTCCTCTATTTAAAATGTCTACTTTGAGGAAAACATTCAATTTATTGTATTGGCTCCAAAGACATGAGCCCATTACAAATGAGCTTCAATTAGCAGTGTTTCTGCATATTAATATTTCAATAGATCATGAATGAAAGTCTGTTGCACACCTTGAGTCATGGTTAAAAACGTTTAACAGATGTATTAATTGTTTTCTCTTCTAAGAGATTAGAGATCTATTAATTAAAGATTAGTAATATCATGTACGGTAACGTATAAGAAATGCTTCCAAAACCTGTGTATGAAAAAATAAACCGAAATATGATATATAATTAATAATAACAAATAATTATATTTCCTTGCTCTTGCCTTAGAAACTGAAAAAATTGTTAATTTCCATAAGCAATTACAAGAATATTTGGATTATTTATCTAATTTTATTTGTTATTAAGTTGAACCATTTACATTCAACCTTTTAGCTATTAAGTTAGAAATTTAACTTAGTTGAACTTTTAAAACTAGTTTACAAAAATTGTATACGTAATTTATTTATTTATTTAGATTTCTAATATTACACAAGAGTTTTAAGTAATGTTAGTATTAACCTCGGCTGCTAGGACCATTACGGATAAGAAAAAATATTGATATAAACATGAAAAAATAATTATTTGAATAACAATATTACAATTTTCTTAGGTACCTAAAAACTTGTCTTATGACTTTGTATACATAAGACAATTAAAGCGTTGTAACAGTAATTAGAATTAAATTAGTTAAAAACAATCGTCATTTATTAATACACCCCATTAATAGCCTTTTAATTTTCATCCATATTTTATTCAACTGAAAAAGATCGGATTTCTGAAGAATTTCAATTTCTAATGCAAGACTTTTTACAATTTCTTCATTGCATAGTTTAAGGGGCAATCACATATTTTTCTGTTTAATAATAAGATAAATTTCCATTGTATTTTCAAAATAATTCAATAAAATCTCTTTGTTAATAATAATTCATATTTTAATTTAAAATTTTACAGTTCTAGGAATTTAAAATCCAAATAAAATAACAAAATATTTCATAAATTTTTGCCTACTTTTAGGGATAATAGTAATTGTTTTTTGGATTTATTATACATATTTATGTTTTAATTTTATTAAATAAGTATAAAAATAATAATTAATTATTATGATTATAATGACAAAAAACTATAGAAAAACTTTTTAAAAATCTTTATATAAAGATATAAAATAGTAAAAATAAGGAAATTTTTGTAAGACGCTAATAATTAAAAGGAAAAAACGAAAATTTCTTTAAAAAAAAAATTTGAATTTTTATGTAACTGAAAAATTAATTTTTCAAAAGAGTTTTTTGAAGTGAAATTGAATTTTCTATCTTATAATTTTTTTTTGTATTTGCAGTTACATAGAAATAGATTTGAAGAAGTTTATATATATATACATATATATATATTTGTATATAATACACCTTATAAAGTTTAGTATAAAGATAATGAGAATAATGTAAATTACAAAAAGAAATTTGCTTGTTTTTCAGACAATTAAATGTTATATAATATAATTATGTGATTTATAAAATGATAATTCAGATTTTACAAGTATAAAATTTTAAAATTTTTAAGAATCAAAAAAGTTTTAAGTATTAATCCAAATCATTTTGGTTCTTAGAAATTTTTTTGATTGTTAAAAATTTTTGAATAAGAATTTTATGAATGGTTTTGAAAGTTTGTCATGGAAATTTTTTTTGTAAAACGTCACTCATTCAACGTATTTTTTTTAATAAAACCATCAAATTTACACAAAATAGTGGTTTAAGTTTGAATTACAAATTATTATTTGTAAAATTAAATTTAAATTTGTTTCGTGTAACAAAAAGAACTTTGTCAAATAAATTTATAAAATAAAAGCGGCTTTGTCAGTTTAAAGTTTGGATATAAAAAGAAATGAAATAAAGCCATAAAGAACTTTTGTTTACAAATTATAATATAAGTTTTTAACCAATTTTTTTCTAGAACTTCTAATTATTAAAGTTCTAATTATAAAAATCTATTCGATGTTTATTCTGTGAAAATATAAAGGTATGGGTTTGCAAGTTTTGTGAAGCTGTATGTGGTTAAATCTATAAACAATAATAGAAGATTTAAAATTTGAAATATTAAAGTAGAGTAAATATTAAAGTAAAGTTTATAAATCAGAAGATCCAGTGGGCAAAGCTCCTTAAGTATAACAGAAGTACAATGAGGGAGTGATTTGAATTACATGGAATTCGCTTTTTTAATATTAGAATATTGTAATCAAGTACAGTTAAGATCTGACCGATGACGTAGTGGTAAAGACACCACCTTTTATGTGGGAGGTCTCGAGTTCCAACCCCTGTCAGATCATATTTAATAAAAAAATATCGTAAAATTTTATTATTATATCGTAATATGAAATGAGATTTGATAAAAAAAATATAAATAACTCTTGTGTAAGATAATAGATGGCGCACAAATTAGCATTTGTGCATTCATAACCTTATACAATAGCTACAGATGTGTAATCAACGGCTTAGTAAATATAATGATTAGAGAAATCGAAGCATAGTCTAAATAGATTTGGTGGCAATTTGGCCTAATGCCACTTCTTATACTCCAAAGGAGTGGAAAAGAAAAAAAAAGACAGTTAAGATTGTTATCAAAGTAAAGTCCAATATCCCTTACTGTTTCACCTAATGGTCCAGAAAAAGAGATGAGAACTTATTTCTCAACATTTATTTTATTAAAAAAAATTTCAATCCTTAGCGGTGCATTATGCGAAGTTAAATAATTTTTGGAGTTGAAATGTTCTAAGCACATGTTATTTCTTTTAAAAAATTATACGCATTAATAAGAATATTACTATATGTTGAAGTGTAGAAAGACAATCTGTTTTATGAATCTAATGCAAAATTTATAAACTACAACCCTATACGAGAACTTATTACATTTTTTTATCATAATTTTTCTGACTTTTAGTAATGACTATCAGTATTTAAGTATTCTAGAACAAACTGTCATAATCTTTGCGTTGCGTTTAAATGAATTGAATCTGGTGAACTTAAAATTTAAATTGAAATACTTTACTTAAAGTTGTAAATGTCAATTATTTGAATTTTAAAGAACAGTTTATTTGAAAAACAGATTTATTGTTTACAGTTTTGTTGTTTTTCTTATAGCTTTTAACGCTTTTTGGATTTTTGATCACCTTCAAAATGTAATGAACGCTTTTCAAAGTAAATTCTAAATCGTAAACAAAGAAAACCTCATTTTTTTCAAATTAAATTAAACGTCAAAATATTTTTTTTTCAAATGTCAAAAACTTAAAAAATACATATAAGTTGAAAGTTGGCCAAATTTTTGCTTTTCATGCTTTTTAAGCTTTTGTATTTCGTTAGATTTCATATAAATTTTAATATTTAACTTTAATTTTAAAAGCGTGTAACTTGTCGAAGCGTAGAATGAATTCATTGACTTTGCCACATTAATAAATAAAAAGTTTAAAAATTATTTTATATCAAAAGCAATTTTTATTTTGTATTTTTTAAATTTTTTTAAAAATATTTAATATTTATAAAAGAATATTGAATCATATCTTTATGATAACATTTTCAAATAATCACAACTTATGAATAGTTTGTTCATTTGAATAGTTATTTTACAAATGTCAAATGATTCAATTTTTCAAATACCAAAAATCATAAAAAAGAGTCACAATAGCGAATTTTTGATTGCGTTGAGTTATGATTTCGTTATGACAATTTCTATTTCCGAAACTGTTATTTTTTGGTTACAAGGAAGAAGTTTTAATCAAAACGTCATTGTTTCGATTATAGAATTAAAAGTTGTTTAGAAATCAAAAAATTTGATTCAAATCTTAATATAAATAAAACTAATCTGACCGATAGCTCAGTGGTAAAATGGCGGCTTTTCAATAGAAAAGTCTCGGATTCAAACCCTGATCGGATCATATCTAATAAAAAAAAATATAGTGTATATTACAATAATTTAATAATAGGTCCAAATGTCAAATCGGCCAAGGATTAATATTATCAGGTAATATTTACTACTGTCTGATACTACAAATATACATTTACTATGGAATAACATAATCAATGTATCTATAACATACATATATATTTAATAATGATTAATGAATGACAATTAAAATTAAATCATAATAGAATAAATACCACACACCACATGATGAATTACTTAATATTTTCTAAAGTAATAAAACAATTAATAAAAAGTTAGAATTTTTTTTTTTTCTTCTAAATTCTTTTACTTTTATCATTTCCATTCTTGACTTAATTTCAACGTTTTTTTTTGTTCCTTTGAAATGAAAAGTAAAAGTTTATTTCGTTTTTTCCTCATCTTTTAAATTTTTTTTTTTTTTTTTAATTTCTTTATGGTGTTTTTTATTCCATTTTTTTCCCGCTTATTAAAATTAATAATATTTAAATATTTGCATATTTTTTTTTTATGCCACAACACTATAATTACTATATAACAATATTTTAAATTAATTTTTATGTGGTAAAGAAGCTATTAAATATTTCATTTTAAAATAAACAAACAATAAAACAATTTAACAAAATATTAATACAGAAAAAAAAAAAATATTAAATAAAAATATAATAATAATATTTAATAAAAAAAAAAACGAAGCAACAAAGTTACATAAAAATATTTAAAAAAAAAAAATGATTTAAAGATGAGAAAAAAAAACGGTAGTAAAAACTCATCTCGTTAATCAATTAAGGAATAAAAAATGTTATAAAACTAGCTAAAGTTAAAAAGAGAAAGAGAAAAAAAAAATAGAAAGAGATAGAAAAAGAAGCGAACATTAATAATAAAATAATAAGTTATTGTTGAATACTTACAATTTAAATACTTAATAATAAAAATAACACTTAAAAATGGGTCTGGTACGAAGTTCAATTTTTACAAAATTTCATTTGACAAAATCTGGTTTTTGTGAAATCTAGTTTTTGTGAAATCTAGTTTTACAATCTCTTGTTTTTTTTTTAAATTATACATAATTTGTCAGTAACAAAGCAGTTAAACTACAAGAGTAAAAGGAACTGCGACTCCACCTCAATAACCTCGTAAAAATTTTTGAAAGCTTTATTTTGTATTCAGTTTTAAAGTGCCTCCTAATTTAGAATTTCGTATACATACATTTATACACATATTCTACAGAAAGCGTAAAACTCAAATTTTGTATCCAATTCTAAACTGTCTCCAAATCTAGAATCTTGAATATAAGTATATTACCAAATATTTTGGAGAAAACTAAAACCCTGACTTTGAATCCAAAACTGAATTACCTCTTTAAAATATTTCGAACAAGTGTTAGCTGTATTTTAAAGTCAAGTCTAAAAACTAGTTTTTCAAAAATGAAGTTATGGAAAACAAGATTTAAAAAAAAACAACATTTTGTAAAAACAAGATTTTTCAAGATTTAAAGTTATGGAAAACAAGATTTAAAAAAAACAACATTTTGTAAAAACAAGATTTTTCAAAAATAAGATTTTTTTTTTTTTTTTAAGTATATTACCAAATATTTTGGAGAAAACTAAAACCCTGACTTTGAATCCAAAACTGAATTACCTCTTTAAAATATTTCGAACAAGTGTTAGCTGTATTTTAAAGTCAAGTCTAAAAACTAGTTTTTCAAAAATGAAGTTATGGAAAACAAGATTTAAAAAAAAACAACATTTTGTAAAAACAAGATTTTTCAAGATTTAAAGTTATGGAAAACAAGATTTAAAAAAAACAACATTTTGTAAAAACAAGATTTTTCAAAAATAAGATTTTTTTTTTTTTTTTAAGTATATTACCAAATATTTTGGAGAAAACTAAAACCCTGACTTTGAATCCAAAACTGAATTACCTCTTTAAAATATTTCGAACAAGTGTTAGCTGTATTTTAAAGTCAAGTCTAAAAACTAGTTTTTCAAAAATGAAGTTATGGAAAACAAGATTTAAAAAAAAACAACATTTTGTAAAAACAAGATTTTTCAAGATTTAAAGTTATGGAAAACAAGATTTAAAAAAAACAACATTTTGTAAAAACAAGATTTTTCAAAAATAAGATTTTTTTTTTTTTTTTAAGTATATTACCAAATATTTTGGAGAAAACTAAAACCCTGACTTTGAATCCAAAACTGAATTACCTCTTTAAAATATTTCGAACAAGTGTTAGCTGTATTTTAAAGTCAAGTCTAAAAACTAGTTTTTCAAAAATGAAGTTATGGAAAACAAGATTTAAAAAAAACAACATTTTGTAAAAACAAGATTTTTCAAAAACAAGATTTTTCAAAAACAAGATTTTTCAAAAATAAGATTTTAAAAACCGAAATTATGTATCGCTCCTCTTTAAAACTTTACTCTGATTTTGCAAAAACAAGATTTTAAAAAGCGAAATTATGTATCGCTCCTCTTTAAAACTTTACTCTGACCTGTATAAGAAGGGAATTCAGGGGAATAATTTCAAAACCTTTAAGTATAATGCAATTCTCACTTCAATTGCACAAAAAAAAGTATTCGCGAAAAGATTAAAAACTTAAGATAAACTAAACATAATTGTATATTTGTAAAGGTAGGTATATTTACAATTTGACTTACAACAAATCCAAGTGAATGTAAATAACTTACAAAAAAAAAAAAAATAACAACAAGTGATTGATGGATAGCTGGGATGAATGGGATAAACATAGATGAAAGAGATCAGATAATCATAAAAACAAAAAAAAAAACAACAAAAAGAACAACTATAAAAAGAGAAAAAAAAAAAACAAAACGACTTTAAGTTAAATCGTTTTGCATTATAATATGCCTCATAATATCCAATTGAAGCGCTGCGCTAAGTTATTGAGCTGTGCTTGTTGTACTTTAGTAATTGCATAATTGATTTTGTCTTTTTTTTTTTGTTTTTTTTTTTTTTACAATTCTTCTTTCTTTGTTATTTACTGCTGTGACTTTGTATGTTTTTATACATATATATTTTTTATATATATATGTATATATTATATAGTATTATTTTATTTTCTTCATATTGTACTACAAGAGTGGTATCGTTAGCATCTCGCGTGCGGATTTAAAATTAAATTAAAAAAAAATAATAAATAAATAAATAAAAAAAAAGAGATAGAAAATAAAGAGGTGCTATTTTTTTTTTCTTTCCTGTAATAATAATAGTGGTACTAAATTGTAGACAGAAGATAGAACACAAAATAATTGTGATAAACGGTGATTTGTTATGTTTTTAAGTAAACTTTTCTAGTTATTTGTTTTGTTTTTTTTTGTTTTTTTTTTTTTTTATAAACAGTTATTAATCGCGTTAAATACTTTAAGTATAGTATTAAATTTAAAAAAAAAAACAAGAATATTAAAATAAAAAACTAGTTCTTATTTTTATGATTGAAAGTATGACTTTAAAGATTTATTTTTGAAAAGAAAACAAATGCTAGGATTTTTGATACATAGGAACTTTCATATCATATACGATCGATGATAGGAAATTACATAATAAAGGAACTACATACGTAAATAAAATTTATATTTGTAAGTGTAGAAAGTATAGAAATTTTGTATATACATAATTCGAGTAACTGGGTAAATCCTCACCTTGCTACTCAAAAATGCCCTTAGAAGCCAAATCCTTTTTAATTTAATTTTTGAGTCTTTTGAATTTTAAATTGTTTACATATTGATTTAGAACTGCATGTAATTGCTTTAAATGTAGTAAGCTTAGAGGCCTCGATGGTCTTGAGAGTAAGAATAAGCAAGACACATTTATCAAGGGATTGTAGGTTCAAATAATACTGCATAGGTCACTTATTTTTAATTAAATTTAAAAAATACTAATTGGTGTTTTTTAAATGCCAAACTATTCAACTGCCTTAATAAGCCTGTGTATAACATTGGTACATATTGGAACAGGGAGTCATGTTATATTCGTATTATTAGAATTGATTTTAATGAATTCTACATACAATTTAAACATGAGATAGTACTAGGCCTTATAGCATGTACAAATGTCTTAAATTTTAACTTCAATTCTATTTGGCTTAAGTTATATGGTATTCTATATCTGTAAGTTATATTATTCAATTAAATTATTTTATTATATGTATTGTTATATTAGTGTGTTTTTTATTAAAGATATTTAATTATTAATTATTGATTAAGTCAGTTATTTGAACCCAATGGCGAGTGGTAGCTGAGTCGAGTCCAATCGAAAACCATGTAAAAGTTTTTTTACTTTAGCATGAAAGGTCAGCACTCTAACCACTGTGTCACTCAACTGTTTAATAAAAATTAAAAAAAAAAAGCGAAAAGGAATGGTTGCTTTTAAATTTCAACTCTGCTTCATTATCATCCTTAACTATAAATTCTGACAATTCTTTTGACGTTAATTTTGATATTCGAAACCTAGGTTTTAGGATGGCACATGCTATCCTCTATATAAAACAATAAAAATATTAACATAAGATATTAAGTTAAAACCAGATAAAGTTTTAAATATTTATTGATCGTATAATATGTATGTGAACATATGGCCCTTAAAGTAACATTGGCTCTGAATTTTAAAACTTTAATTTTTCAACCGGAAGTATAATATAAACTATATGTATTAAAAATTTTCAACGGAGTTTTTCAAATTCAAAAATACTTAACCTCTCTTTACATTTCAATAACCATAAGTATTTAAATTAATAATAACTAAAATTCCTATCATCTAAATTCCCAATTCTCTTATAATAACTTCTTCCAACTATTTTCATATAACATATATAAATTTTTTTATATTCAAGTTATTTTCTCATCCGTTAGTAATGATCGGATTTTAACTGCATTTAACTGCATTTTATTATTTAATAATTGAACTGATGCCTATGTAAAACTATATATAATGCCTGAAATAAAAAACAGCCAATATTACAGCTAAGTTTCAAGTCCATTTTATAAATAACTAAAAGGCATAATTTTCCAATAATAAAAAAAAAATTAAAAATTTTCAAAAAAAAAAAAATCAAAATCAAAAGCAACAAAGCAGAAAAGGTGTAAATATTAGCTGTAATTTTTATTTTATATCCCATTTTAGGAAAAAAAAACGTTGGTAAAATTGAGAAAGAAAAGCACAACGACAAAAAAAGAAGAGGACGGAAAATTAAATAAAAAAAAAAACTACTGCAAAGGAAGAAGAATACAAATAGATTGGTTTACCCCAAAAAAAAAAAAAAAAAATTACATGAGGAAAAAAAAAAAAGGAAAAAAGAGAGAAAGAGAGAGAAAAATAAAACAACAGTTAAAATAAAAATTGTGTAGCAGTGCAATGCAATGTAACACATAAATTAACTTGAAAAGAAAATTAAAAATGTAAAAAAAAAGAAAAAACCTGCTACTGACCAACTAGGTTGAGATCACATAACGTTGATCTTTTCTCTACTTTTATTTTATTTTTTATATTTTCTTTCTCTTTCTAATTGTACGAACTATTTGTAATTTTTGTTCTTAATATATATTTCTAGTAGTTAGCGGTCTGAGCTAAATTTAATTTTTTTTTAATTCATTTACTTGTTATTACTGTTAGATTATGTATCCCTCTTTTTATTTCTTTTTATATACAGGGTGTTCGCAATTTAGAGATCACGAGCCGAAGTGACGACGATCAATACAGCCGAGGTGATAGAGAAGTTCATAACGAACAAAAAATTGTTTTAAAGGAAAGGGGTCTATTTTCTAACTGTTTACGAAATAGCAGCTTTCAAAGTTATTTTGTAAAATTTTAAAAAAATTGTAGCATTTATGAGCCCCACATTCGTACCACATAAAAAATTTGTTTAAGTGTCAGTAGCAAACTGAAGTTATGGACTTTAGTAGCTTCAATGGACTTATGGGCTAATATGCAAACTTTTTGCTATAGCTCATTGTTAATTAGAGCTACTAGAAGGGCTTAAATCATACTTTTCAATATTTTTTAGAAAATAACTGTAATATTTTAATTAAAGAACCGTTATTTTAAAAATCACCTATTCCTCAACTTCAATTTAAGTCATCACATTTTTGTCACTTCTTTTACCTTCGTATTGGACACCCTGCATATACATTTTTAATTTTTCATTGTTATTTCCCTCAATTATGATCCATTTTTTTTTTTTAATGGGTGACTACATAGAATTTGGCCTTAAATGAATTCTTGTAATTTATTTATATTGTGCTGAATTTGCACTTTTCAATCAATTTTGGACTTTAGTGAGAGAAAAAACTGTTTTTTTTTGTGTTATTTTTTTTTTTGAAAATCTTTTAGAACAAAAATGAAATTGGAGTTAAGACATGGTAAACAAGGTGTAAAGACTACAGATAGTATACAGTAGCAAAATAATAGATAGTAATTGCAGTCAATATTATAAATATTGATGTATCATCATTATGTAGTTGTTCATTATTACGGGATATTTCATATTTTTTTTTTTTTTTTATTTATTTATTTTGATTAGTGAATAGTGGTAAATACTAATAAGTATATCTATAAGTATGTATCTTTAATATTTGGTTTTTTTTATAATTTATCTTAAGATTGTTTTTTTTTTAATTTTTCCTAAAAAACATGACAAAATCATGTTATTGTTATTATTTATTGGTAATATTTTTTGTAGTATTACTACTACTAGTACTACAACTACTGTTACTTTTACCAATTATTGGTAAAAAAAAATTGGTAAAAAAAAATTGGTAAAAGAAATATTTGTATTAACTATATTCTCTATAACTAATTTTTATTACAGATATTTTTATTATTAATTTACAACACAATTGTCAGGTTTTTCGTTTTTTTAAAGTTGTTAAAGGTATTGAGTTTTTTAAGATTTATCTGAATCATAAAAAAAAATTGATATTTTGTTTATTTTTGTGATTTTTCTTCTTTTTTTTTTGCGTTATGTTTAAAGGTGTTTTGTTAATTAGGTTTTGTAGTACCTGTTGGTGGTGTGCTGTGTAACAAGGAAAAAAAAAGAAAGAAAGATAAAAAAAAATTGTAAAAAAGTTTTTTTTTGCAATAAATTGTTAATTTATTGTCGTTTTTAAGTTGTTGTTGTTGTTGTTGTAGTTGGAATATAATATTGAAGTGATAATTGATGATGTTGAAAAAGTATTTACAATTTTTTAAAATTCGTTCTAATGGATTGTTAGGTACTTTTTTTTGGTCGTCGTTCTAAATTGGATGAATTTAGTAGTAACTATAGAAGATTTTTTTTTAGTCTATTAAAAGTTAAACTGAAAAAAAAAACAGCAGCTAATGATAGTTTAAAAAATTGTTTTTTTTTAAGTGTAAAGATGGATGATTAAATCATTAGAAGTGAAGTTTTATTACCAGATTTTTAATGGTAAAATAAAATTTTTTAATGTTTAAAAAAATTTTTTTACTAGATTATGTTGAAAAATGTTTAAAAGTTAATAATGCTAAAACATGACATAGGTTCATAATATATGTATTATGTAATATTAAATTAATTTTAATTAATATATATATATATTAAAAATTAGATTAAAAAATTCCAAATTGAATTGTTTTAATTAGAAAAGAATTTAGCAACTGTATTTTAATTAAAAACAAAGTGAAATTTTAAATTTAGAAGGTATTTTTATTTTATATACAACAGGGGGTTTCAGTTTTGATTACATTTTCAAAAGATTTTGTAAAAATGTGACTATATAAACTTACTCTGTCCGTCCGTATTGTATTGCAAAAACAATTATTTCATGGGAGACCTTTTTTTTGTAGCCCCATCCTTTACAGAGCTACAGCCTCCCAAAGTCGAAAAAGCCCTATATTTAAATTGTTATAACAAGAGTTCTGCTGGATGTATTTTCAATCTGAAAACGGTTAAAGGTAGCTGCTTTTATAAACTTTATAAATACTGGCATATGTATAGGGTTGCCATACTGTACATAAACTTACCGTTATGCAAAATGTCTAGCTCCTTATATCTTCTGAGCAGCTTAACGTAAAGTCTCGAAATTGGGAGAATCTTCATTCTCAAAAATTAGTAGGAGTCGTAAAAGAAAATTTTTTTGTAACGCCCCCTGTTTAGGAGATGTAAGGGATCGTTAAATTTTTGCTATTTTTAAGCACCTGAAATTTAAATACCCGTCCAAATTTTCTTTTAAAAATTTAAAGATGAAAAATTTTATTTTAACATATGTTAAAGGTTCTGTTGAAATTTTAAACGCGGTTCTTAAAAAGAAATCAATGTTTAGAGTAGTTTCCTTTTAATTGTACTAAAATTCTTTATTTTTACAAATACCAGTATTTCGTCTAAGACATGCACGGTTTCTTCAGTGCAAATACTCGATTAACAAAATCTTTGGCAAAATTATAAAATTTATAATTAATTAAAAATAAAAAATTAAAATAGGTAATATGATTAAAATAAAACTTCAAATCAACCCTCTTTTTTCAAATCAACCCTAGGTATTCTAATTATTTTACGTTTTCATTATATTTTTCACTGAAATAAAATTAATTACTTGATCAAGAATACTTGGAAATAAAATGATATTAATTAATAGATCGCTGATTTCTTATAATTCCTTATACATAATTAAAATCTAAAATTATTACAATATATAACAGATAAAGTTGAAAATGTAAGATGTGTCTTCTTGTTAAAAAGTTTCTAGGACTATCTAATGTATATTAATTTGTATGTAGAATTCATTAAGATCAATTCAAATAATAAGATTATAATACGAGTACCTATGTCCTCTGCGTACAAACAAGTCAAACAGTTAAACAGTTCACTTAAAAAAAAAACTTATTTTAATACATATTGTCAGAATGATATGGTAACGAATGCATTCATTTATACTATCCTGTAGCTAATAATGTTTAAACAAAACTTCTGCACGCCCCTATTACTGTAGGACCCTAAAAAAGATTTAATGTGTTTTTTTTTTGGTTTTGATAGGGTAACTTCAGCTACGAACAAGTTTATAGTATTCTGAAAAATTTTTTTGAAGGACGTCTTTTAAGTTGTAATCTAACGATAATCAAAATAAAAAATAAAAGTTGGTATATAAATTATACACATATATAGGTACCTACATAATTATTAAAATGATAATTTAGCTAATTTTTAAAATATTTTATTTGATAAAAACATATTAAACGTGTTATACCTTATAACTTAAGTGCTTTAATAAAACAAAACTTTCTAATTTATTACGTCCGCTACTGTTCATTACAACGCTTCTGTGCACTTAATGTCATTTCGTTAATATATTACCCAATTAATTAAGTAAATTACTAGAAGAATTCACATCAGTATAGAATTTTAAACGTATTTACCATAAAAAACAAGTGATGAAAAAAAACCAAAGGTTTTTAAAAAAGCACATTTTCAAAATTATATTGTATTACATACTGAGTTTAACTTTGGAAATATTTACTTGGAAATAGTTACTGCTTACTTATAAAATTTACTGTTCTAGGAATTAAATTGTGAATTCCACAAAAATTTGGAATTTTACTTAGAATTTTATTATGTAAGCAAAAATGGGTAAAACTGAGAGACACTTTCTTCAATTTAAGGAACCGTTTTTAAATTTAAGAAAAACCTTTAACATAATGTTAAAATATAATGTTGAAACTTCAAATTTTGGATATTAATAAAAAAAAAATGGACAGGTACTCAAGTTGCAGGTGTTTAAAAATAGCAAAATTTCAATTTTCGAGCCCTTATAGCTCCTAAATTGGGGGCTTGACAAAAAAATTTTGTTAACTGACTTCTATTAATTTCTGATTATCTAACTTCTCCCAAAATTTCAAAATTTCAAGACCCTAGCTTAAACCGTTCAGAAGATATGTGTGGTCAAAAATTTTGTAAAAATTGAGTTTTGTGTAATGTTAAATTTTAGTACCATATGGCAACCCTAAACATTTGCCTGTCAAAAATTTATAAAGTTTATGAAACCAGCTATCGTTTGCCGTTTTCAGATTGAAAATATATCTAAAAGAACTCTTGTTATAACCATTTAAATATAGGGCTTTTTCCAACTTTGGGGGGCTGTAGCCCCGCAACAGGTGGGGCTACAGAATAAAATTCTTCTACGAAATTATTTTTTTTGCAAGAACTACCCATGGTTAGAATTTCTTTACTCTATTTCAAACGGTGTAAAAGTTTTTGTAAACATACGGACGGACGGACAGAGTGAAGCTATATAGGCACATTTTTACAAAATTTTTTGAAAATGTGCTAAAAAACTAAATGTAAGTGATAAATTTAAAATTTTGACAAGAAAACAAATTTCGCTTGTGTATAGTACAGAGATATGTGTAGTACAGATACAGTAGTACTTAGTAATTGATCCCATATATTAATTGGCGCCTTTTATTTAAATTTAAAACTATTTTTACACACATAAATTGACCTTGTCAGTTAATTAAAAGCCATATACATTTTATATGAGTAGAAAAAAAAACAAAAACAAAAAACAAAATGCTAATTAACATTTTAAAAATAATAGAATTACAATTTAATTAAATTAATTAAAAAAAAAAAATTGCAATTCTTTAAAAAAATTTTTTAAACAAAAGAATTAACAACTCTAATAATAAACAGAAAATATAAAATATATGTATGTATGTACATTATTAGTTTCCGTAACATGTCATTTTTTTTATCAATAACATTATTTTGTTTTTTTTTAACACCATATAAAATTTATTTAGACGCCATCTACATTTCTTTTACATACACATACATAAATATATTACATATAATTATAATATACACATATATATCTATTTCAAGCAATTAAAATAAATTCAAGTCATTGTTGCAAAAATAAAAACGAATTTTAAAAAAAAATTGTAATGAATGACCATCAAAACAAAAAAAAAAAAAATAAAAAAAAAAAAAACAACAAAAAAAACAAAAATATTAAAGCAAAGCAACATGCCAATCTTCTAAACTTAAACGTCAAAATTCCAACAACAACAAAACAAATTTTTTGGCAAAATTTTTACATACGAACGGTTAAAGCACATTTTTTTTTTTTCTGATCAGTTAGTTTTTTTTGCACGATTTTTCTTTGATATTTCAGTGATCATTTTTAATACAGTGATGTTTTTTTTTTTTTATTGTGTGATGGCTGTGTTCACTAAACCGAGAACAGAACAATCGCATTATTGAATACCAAATGTAAAAAATTAATAAAATAAAATAAAATAAAAAAAATTAAAAAAAATCAAATTATTTTTATTTTAGGTAGTCAAATTTCGAATTATATATTCTAATATTGTATTATTATAGTATGTAGGTATAGTATATATTTAATGTTTTGTGTTTGTTGTTCGAATATCAAAGACCTTGTGAAAAAATTAAAATTTTTATTTTTTTTTTTTATTGTTTTTCTTCTTTTTGTCAAAATTTTAACAGTCAAAAAAAATCACTTTTTTTTTGCACAAAAAATTTGTTTGTAAAATAACTTTTACGTCTTAGTTGATGTATTTTAAAAAAATTTTATAGTACCAAATAGTACTATACTTAAATACAATACATGTATATATATATATATATATATAAATTTATGTACGTGCTTACATTAAAATTAAGTTTAAAGTAAGATCTATAGCAGAAATAACAAAAACTTAATTGAATTATTAAAAAAAATTTATAAGTATATAAAGTCTGTTAGTCTTTAATTTAAATTGGGGTAAGTAGTATTTGATGTAAAAGAAGTGTTAGTTTTTACTAATTTTAATATGGCAACCCTGTAAATTGATTTTTAACTTCTTTTAATAAGATTGACTTTAACATCTTTTCTCAAAGTTTCAGATAGCTACTAACTAAATTGCTGACATTGGTTATAGAACTGAACTCCTTTTGGAAATTTTCGATACCCATAAGCTTTATTAAATTTAAAGTTATACTAACACAGAAAAATAGATGTACATGGCAACTCTTTGCAAATCGCTGAATTGACTGATTCAATTTCAATGGAAGACGGTTCTTGTACATATAAATTAATTTGAGAAAATTTCACATCGAATCCTACTGCTTTTAGTTGTTTAGTTATCGTGTTGAAAAACAGACAAATGAACGGACGAACACTCGTAATTAGATCAATTTTCATAATTTCATAAAATTTATTAGTTTTCAATTAGAGAAGATTTGTAGGGAACTGTGAAAAAAGAATCGAAATACAGCCCTGGGGTGTTATTTCTCATTAATAAGTAAGGTATAAGAGTCCGGAGGGATGTTTTTTAACATTTAATGAGAAATAACATACCCGAGTTATATTTACATTACACTTTTGGATATGGAAGGTTTTAAATCAGAAAAAATTTTAAAATTATATTTAAAATAAGGGTATTCCCCTTTTCCAGAATACTCATATACATATGTGTGGATGAGATTCTGAATTAAGAGAGATTTTAAAGTTGGATTTAAAATCTCGGAAAAAACCGTTTTGATAATCCTGGAAATCCTGTTTTGGAATTAAACTCTAAGATTCGTACAGAGTATCCATCTATTAAAGCCTCGAAGCGTTATTTCAAAAAAGATCGTAAGTTCAATTAAAAGAGAAATAACACTTTGGATTTTTATTTCTCATATTTAATAATAATATGAAAATTAAAATTTCGAGGTGTTATTTCTCATTGAATGTGAAATAAGATCTCAGTGACTATAATTCACAAAGTCTTATTTTACGACTCCGTTCATATATGGATAATTTGAAGGGTTCATTTACAATGTTAATTCAACGTTATTTCAAAGCTATCAATTGAAATGGGATAATTAAATGATTAAATTTTTTAAAGAAATTTGGAAAACTCATAATTAAGAAAGAAATTAAAACAATTTTAGGAGCAGTTGCCGATCACGTTTCTTGAATATTAACGTGGTTGGACTGTTAAAGATTTGATGTTAATGTACATTTATAACTTAAAAAGTATTAAACTAGGGTAACCAGCCAAATTGTTTTTTTAAAAATATATAAAATTTGGGCCCTATTATTCTATTCTCTCTAGTTATCACATGATTAGTGAGATTCAACATACATGTATGATGTACCTATGTATATGAAATAATAAAACTATTTAAGTTTGTTTAATTACGAGTATGTTTTGTTTCTTCATAGGTGGAAAATTTCCATTTGCATAATTTTGAACTTTAGCTATGACGTGCAATGTCATTATGTTCGGACATAACAATTTAAAAGATTATTTTAAACTTAAACAAAGTTCCAGAACAAAATATACAAAATATCAGCGCCTTTAATAAATATATCAAATTAATATTGTATTTTAAAAATATGTAGCACGTACATACATATATAAAATAATTGAATATTTATGACAAACATTTTTTTTTAACTCAAAATATTTACTTTACGATATACGGTATACGGTATATCCATATATCATTAATAGAAAGCTTTCTAATGTCAATTTGATTAACGATATCATTTTTGTTTTTTTGTTGTTGTTGTTATTGTTTTATTTTATTTTATTATATATGAACAACATCTATTCTATCATCTATTAAAGCTTCATTAAACTTTATATATATATATATATATATAAATTTTTTGGCCAACTAATACCAAACATATACACATATACAATTACTTTACATACTATACAATATCAGAATTAAATTTAAACTAACACAATTACAAGAGAAATAAAATAAATAGAGGTATAGTTTAGTTGCTATTAGTGTAAAAAGAGTAATTTGTTGTTTTTTGGATTTTTGTTTTTTATTAGTTAACAATCTTAAGATTTGAAGTTTAGTAGCGATGTTGCAAAAATTACGCCAATTGTTTTTTTTTTATTTTTCTTATTTTTTTTTTTATTGAGGAAAAGCGAAATTGAAACGCTTTTTTTTTATTTAATTTTTTTTTTTGTAATAGTGTGTGTAAATTGTTTTTTTTTTTGTTAGTAGTGTGTCCTTGAAAGGTTTTGCACACATTTATTATCATTTTGACCTTTCTAACATTACAATATATAGTTATTATTATTTTTTTATTGTATTTTTTTTTTTTTTTTTTTTTATTTTTTTATTATTTTTTTTTTTTTTAATTATTAATTCTTTGGAATATTTGTTTGAACAAATGTTTTTGCGATTTTGTTTTTGTTATTTTGGTTGCCAAAATAAAAAAAAAAAAACAATAAAAAACAGCAAAAGAAATTCGGTTTTTTTTTTTGCTAAATAGTTTTTGCGAATTTTTTTATATGATTTTTTGTCTCTTTCCCTTTTGTTAATAGATACTTTAATTTTTATTTTTTTTTTTATTCAATTTTAGTTTTAGTGATCGTGTGCTAACAGAATTTTGATGATGTGAATTTGTTTTTTTTTTTGTATAAGCACACATATGTGTGTATATATACCAATATAAATAGATATTATATAGTTTTTTTTTTTTGGAACTTTTTTTTAAACATATAAATGCCGCCCACTTCCCACCTCATTATGTAAAAGAGTAAAATAAACGATGGAATAAAAAAAAAATAAAACAAAAAAAAACAGAATTTGATAAAAAAGCAAAATACAAGTTAAAAGTTTTGTAAAAGCGTAGCGTACAATACCATGTATACGACAAACATTTTAGTTTTTTTATTTAAAAAGTTTTTTTTTTATTTTATAGATTTTTAAAAAAAAAAATAGGTATGTTTTTTTTTTATTTTGGAAATTGATGATAACTATATGTTCACACTATATTTATAAAAAAAAGAATTTTGTAGTAAATACAGTTTGGGAAATTTTCTTGTTTTTTTTTTGTAATTGTTACAAGTTTTAAAATTTGATATAAGAGTGCGTTTATGTTGGAGCTGCGATAAGTGATAAGAATGACAATAAAAGCACAGCGTAGAAAACTATAACAATTTAACAATTTAAATAGAGGTCATTGATAAACATATGATCTTATTGACACTCTTATCACTTATTGAAGCTTTAATATAAACGCACCTTTAGGTAGGTAAATATTAATTGTAGGTAGTACCTATATATCGAAGAAGTAAATTTAAAAAATTCATACATAACGGTAGATACATACTTAAC
The DNA here is from genome assembly GCA_963082915.1 of Dolichopus griseipennis. NCBI lineage: Eukaryota > Metazoa > Arthropoda > Insecta > Diptera > Dolichopodidae > Dolichopus > Dolichopus griseipennis. The sequence continues at coordinate 72,446,281 of OY720441.1, read as the reverse complement.
CATGTACAAACACTTGAGAATCAAAAATCGAGTACAAGCTATGAAGAAATCTGTATTTAATAGTCGGTTTTTTTTATCTACTTTCTGTAGGTACATATCACTCAAATGGTCAAATATAGATTAAATATTTATAATTGATTGTTTCTTACCGAGCTCTTAATAAAAAATGATACAAAATATAGTTATTTGAAATGGAATTGAGGTTTGAGAATATTTTTCGGCTTTTATTTCTACTTTTACTCTTATAACTTAACTACTGAGAATAATCAGAATTTGTATTTGCAAATTTAGCCTTAGAAGTTTTATGTATTTATTTTCATTGTAAGTTGACAAATTGTATAATGTCGTCACATTATAATAAGATTACATAGGTATAAGCCTTTATAATAATTGATAAATTTTTTGAGCAGTTTTCAAATGAGTCGAATTTCTAATTTAAAATAAATACCTATGCCCTTGATTAAATTAACTTGATATTATAAGAATTAATACTAATAAATTGGGGTTTTATTAGACCAAAAAATGATCACTCAATAATTAGTGATATAAAATTTAATTAAAATATAATGACTCTATGGTATACTCATTTAATTCTAATATTATTAAAATATACCAAACTTAACAAGATATCATCACTCAATAGTTATTAATTTACAATTTAATAAGAAAACTTACTTAAAAAATAATTTTATACTCATTTTTGCACAGTTTTCCAAATTAATTAAAATTTAAATGTAAAATCATTGAGTTCAACTTAAGATTATTAGATCTAAATACTAGTTAATAGTTATGGCTTTATTCAACCAAAACTTTATCACTCAATAAATATAAAGTGCTCTCAACTCAAACAACTCAAATGGGTCAATTACAATACTAGTTAGTAGTTATGGCTTTATTCAACCAAAATTTTATCACTCAATAATTGTATAAGGGTCTCAAATTTAAATAAAATGAAATGGCTCTATGGTTGGTATACCTACTAATTTAGGTCTAACATTATTAGATTATACTCTAGTCTACAAGATATTATAACTCAAAATTTATGAATTTACAATTTAATAAGAAAAATGACTCAAATACTAATTTTATACTCATTTTTGAACAGTTTTAAAAATTAATTTAAATCCAACTTTAAAATCAATGAGTGCAACTTATGATTATTAGGTCGAAATACTAGTTAGTACTAGTAGTTATGACTTTATTCAAACAGAACATTATTACTCAATAATTATAAAGTGCTCTCAAATTAATTTAGAAAAACAACTCAAATGGGTCAATTACAACTTATATAAACAAAAAACTACTCTATTTGGAGCTTTGTCACAAAAACATTTTCCTCAACTGTGAATATTATAAAAAAAATTTTATACATTTTTAAATGTAAATAACATATATATTAAATGTAAATAGTTTATTAAATTGTAATATATATATACGTATATTAAATATTTTGATATACATAGGAACATATGTGTTAATGTACATTTTTGTATAGCTGTAACTAAGTGAGATGGAGCCATATTATATAAACATTTATTTTATTTTTTTTTATATAATCTATAAAAAAATATTTGGGACTATTTAATTTTTAAAGAATTCAATTTATTTGGTTTTTTTTTTCTAAAATTCAGAAATTTTTTCAATGTATTTGTGTATTATTAATGGCTTTTGTTTAATTTATAAAATAAACTAAAAAAAAAAGAAAGAAAGAATAAGAAAAGAAAGAGAAAGCGTTATATTGTTAATTTTTTGTTTTTTTTTTTTTTATTTTGATTTGTGTAAGTAGTTTATTATAGGGTCTTAGTAGTTACATATAAAATTTTTTTTTTGATTTTGTTATTTTTGGAGAATTTTTGCAAACTTTTTAGAGAATTTTTTGAAGGTTTTTTGTGTTTTTTTTTTGTTTTTTTATCTTCTGTTGTTTTTTAATTGATTGGAGTCTTGTTTTTTTTTTTATTTTATTTTACAATAGCTATAAAAAAACAACAAGTATAATAAAAAACGTTATAGTGTTGCTAAGAGCTTTGGATCCGTTAACAAAAAAAACTTTTTTTTAAATTTTTGCTAATTATGTTACATTGAATTTTAATATGTGTGTAGGTACATAATATATAGATATACTTAATTATATTATACACATATATTAATACTAGTTAGGGAATTGGTACAATTTTGTAGTTTTATAAAATATACGGAATAAAACTATGTACTAGATAGGTGAGTAAGTAAGTATGTAAGTAAGTAAGTAAAGTATCTATAAGATACATTTTTAAAATTTAATAGATCTTGAATAATAATATTTGAAATATATATAGGTATGTACCTATGTAATAATAATGCTATGTGAATTAAAAAAAAAATAAAGAGCCTCTTAATCATTTTAATTTAAATTAAAAAAAAAAGTCTAACATAAAGCTAGGTCAGGTCTGAGATTTTAGAAAAAAAGTAAAAAGGTAAGTTACAAATTTTCAATGTTTATTTTTACACAATTTAATTCGCGAATTTTCTCAATTTCAAGTTTATTTTTATTTTTCAGGTAATTTTTCTAGTTTTATTGAATTTTTCGAACATTTTGAGTTTTTTTGTATTTTTGCATAGAATACGTGAGTAGGAAGAAATGAATGAAGGGTGGGAGAGATTTGATGACTTATAATATATAATTTATGATAGTAAATCATATTGCAAATTTTTATTTATTTTTGTTATTATTGTTTTTTTGTTTTTTTTTTGATGAAATCATTTTTATCTCTATTTTTTACCAATCAACATCACCTTTTGTCATCAACTTTTAATAGGTATACCTACCTATTCACAAACTAATATTTTAATATTTAATCTATAGTAGTCACTGGTCAGTATATCAATGTATTTATATTTAGTACCTATATAATATCTAATATATACACCTAAGTTAGGTATAATATATTATTAGTTAAATTAATATAGCAGTAATTTTTGCAGTTGTTTTACAGGTAGAATACCTTGAAATATGATATTAAAAAAAAACTGATTTTGGAGGAAAAAAAGAAAACAACAAAAAAAAAAAAATTTGCGAAATCGTGTATTCAAAAAAATTTTTATATTTCCGCAATTATTGCATGTTCTTTTTTTTATTTGATTTTGTAGTTTTTTATTTAAACTATTATTAATTTAGTATATTAGTATTTACAAACAATAGATTAATTCTTAATTTAACATTTTATCTTGTAAGAATTTTTTTTTTTCAGATAAATGTTATATTAAGAATTTAGGAAAAAAATGTAAGTTATATTTAAATTTTTGGTAAGAAGATTTTTGAAATAAAATGCTTCTTGAGTGGGGGATTAGAATAAAAGATATTTTTAATTGTTTTATGGGTGATAATGACAGTATGAATGTAAAAATAAAAAGTTAATTGAATTAACGATGAATTAACGATGAATTAAAAATAAAGATGTAAATTATTTGATAATTTTGACTAATTTTGAGAACAATTGGTAATTAGATACTCAACTCAACATGTTTTTTTATATTGTTTTTAATTAATAGGTAAATAAATACATAGATATTAATTTATGACTCAAAATTTGTAAAACTTTTTTAATACAAAAGAAACTATAATAAGTAAAATTGAAGAAATACTATTAACGGAGAATGAGAATAAGGAAAAAATAGCAAAGCAAGAAACCGAGCTCAAAAATATTTTAGATGGTGTAAATAAACTAAGCGTTGATGAGAATAAAGGGGTAGATGAAATTGGAAATATTAAAGTGAAAGGTCAGTCAAAGAAATTGATCGCAAGCTATTATTGTTGAACCAAAAAAAGATTAAAATGCAGATGAAACTAAAAAAGTGGTTAAAGCTAATATTGATCCGATTTCAGGGGGATTCAAACTAAGGGGAATGAAAGGTACAAAAAAAGGCTCCTTAGTTGTTGTTTGTGAGGATGACTTATCTGGCGGAAAATTTAAAGCAGTAGCTGAAAATGCATTAGGCGATGACTATAAAATTAATGTAGTAAAATCTAGAAAACCTCGAGCTTGTATAATTAGAATCTCTGAAGATATAAAGGAAGGTGACGTAGTAAATAATTTAAAGGTTCAAAACGATTATCTAAACAATAGTGATATGGAACTCAAAGTATTTTTCAAAGGTAAACATAAATTTAATCCATATGTAGCGGTGATAGAGACCGATGTTGATTCCTATAATCAGATTATGAAGGAAGGCAGTGTTAGGCTAGGATGGAACTATTGCAGAGTCTATGATGGTATATTTATAAAAAGATGCTATAAGTGTTTAGGATATCAACACCGTAAGGATAATTAAGGATTGCACTGCTACTACAAAATGTTGTTTTAAGTGCGCGAAGGATTATGATGAGAACCATAAATGTAACAAGAGTGAATATGAGTGCATTAATTGAGTAAAAATGAACAGGGATTTAAAATTAAATTTAAACACTTGCCACAATGCCTTTGATACTGAAAGTTGTGAAGTTTTTAAGAAAAAGATAAATATTGAAAGGAGAAAAATATTTTAGCAATTAAATGATAATTCAGCAACGCAAGTAAATCAGAAGTGTACCAAACGTATAAATCAAGAACAAAATAAGGAAATTTTTAATGGTTTTTATACAAATATACAAGGGTTGATTAATAACTTCAATGAAATTGAATTAATTGGTAATAGTGGAGAACATGATTTTATATTTACATAACAATGATACTGACAACTTGGTAAAGATCAATAATTATAACATGGTAAGTGTAAATAGTGATTCAAGACACACTGGTGGTATTCGATTAGGATAAGATGCCTAGAAAGAGTGCAATAATGGTTTATAATGCTATTATTAAGCCTCATTTTGAACTTTACTCGAGTATCATAGCATTTGTTAGCAACGAGCAAGTAAATAGATTACAGAAACTGCAGAATAAGAATATGAGGATTATCTTGAAATGTGCCAGATTAACACATATACGGGACATGTTACGCTCGTTAGGCTGGTTAAATATTAAACAGAAATTAGTGTATAATGCGTTAGTGTTAGTCTTTAAAATAAAAAATAATATGATGCCTAAATATTTATCTGATAAATTAGTTTACGTTGGTGAGGTTCAACATTATATCTTGCGAAACATTTTTAATTTTAGATTGCAATTTTTCAGAACAAATACTGCTCAGAATAATTTAATGTATAAGGGTTTAAAATTATATAATGAGCTACCTGTAGATATTAAAACTGAATCTAGTCTATCATTATTCAAAAGAAAATTGTTAAATAATATAAAGAATTGTTATTTGCTCGATTAACCAAAGCTTTTAATTGTAATATAATTTATTAAATGAAGTTGATTTGAATTTATAAAAATTTAATGTAATAGTTTTTTAAGAAACTAAATAAATATATAAAATAAAAAAAAAAATAAAATAAAATAATATTAGGCAATTTGATGCTATAGTAGGTAAATATATCTAATTTTTAGATATGTATATATTTATATATATATTGTTATATATTGTTTGATTACTTTATTAATATTTAGAAAACTTATTGATTTATTTATGTACATTCATACAATGTGATAAGTAAGTATGGTTCAGCTTGTCTTTTTCAGTTGGGTATATAAATTATTTTGTTTTAAATAGATAAGATCTGACCTCCGTTTGAACCCGAGAAACTTCGATTAAAAGGCCGTTAGGATGTCGGTCCGGTCAGACTACCCCTGCGATCAGATTAAGAACTAAGTAAGATAACAATTTAATAAATTTTATTATCGAAATTCATATAATATTTTTCTAAGTTAGGTAAATTCTTAATTTATATTAGCTTTTCTAGGGAAGGTATAGTTAGCTTAGAACCTATTATTTAATATCTCTAGGATTTCGAAGTAGATACTAATGTGTTTTGTTTTCAAATTAAACCAGATTTCCGTACGGTTTTAATCCCATATAGGTACGAGATTTATAGAAATTTTAATTAAACTCCCCGAAGCTTTCTTAGTAAAAAGTTTTAATAATTTTCAAAACGTATTGTAAAAAGTATTTACATAAAAACAAGTTTGATCTGAAAACTCATTTGTAGTGTAAAATAAAATTCAGATCTGCACCTCGTATATAGATATTTTAATGTTAACTGTAAATATATTAAAATTACAGCTATTATCACCATTTAGTGATAATATTAAATTTAACTCCCAGACTTTATGCAGACTTTATCCTAAATTCAACTGTCAACAAGGATTGTAGAATATTAATCTTTTAATTATCTATAACTGTACTATTGTTGTAAAAGTACATATACATAATATATCTATAACAATACTATTATAACAGTACTACTATAATAATAAAAGTACTGTTATAAATTCTTTTTTTTATTTTAACTGTATTATTGTATTATAATGGGTATATCTAATAACTTAATTTATAATACAATTTTAAATTAATTACAATTTTTTTCTTATTTTACATAATTTATTTTTTAATTACAAAAGTTAATAGTTTTATAATTCATATTATAAAATCATAATATATAATAACTTTTATAATAAAAACAATAACAAAAAATTTAATTAATCTAATATTATGCTAATTTGCTTAATTAATTTTGGTAAAATATTATATAAAAAAATCGATTATGTAAATTTAATTTGTTTATTTTTTAATTTAATCGTTCAAAAATTAAAATAAAAAAATAATTGTAAAAGTGTTGAAATTTTACAAGAGTCTCTTTGTTATATAAAATAGAATAAAATTAAATTTAAACTTTTTAATCGATTTAAAAAAAAAATAAATAGGTAAAGTATATTTATATGTTAAAAATTAATTAAATTAAACGTTCCTATAGATACTAAGTAGTTAGCATTTTAATAAATTTTAAGAAAAAAATAACAACTTAATTAAATTATTTTAAGTTTCAATTTTTTATTAATATTATTTGATTTTACTTAAATAAATATATGTAATGAAATATGTATATAACTTTAAATATTAATATAGCTTATTTAAATTGTATATTAAAATATAATGTATTTAAAAATAATTTAGTTTAATTAGACATTGAACAAAATTCATAAAAAAAAACAATTACAAATTTTATATATCATTTTAAAAAAATCTTTAAAATTAAATGAGCCATTTAATAGTATAAAAAGTAATTTTGTAGTTTTCTAAATAAATTTTGAATACTATTTTATTCTATAATGTATGTATATACATATATATAGTATGACCGTATTCAAATGTTAAAAGAACGTTGATTTTTTTTGTTAACCTTTTTTAAACAAGTTAATTAGATATTAAAAAACGTTTATATTATTCAGTTTATTACGTGATTTGGTTTATAAGGAAATTGTAAATCTAAATTAAAGTTTACTTTGTACATAGTTTTAAATTCTTTTAAAAACTATTTATAAATGTTAAAATTATTTAAGAAAATATTTTAGGAATTTAAAAAATGAACCGAATTCCAGCAAAGTATAGGTATATATTTGATGGTTAAACAGAGCACTTGAAAGTACAGCCATTTTATATTTAAGTGAAGGTATACCAGCTTAAATTTAAATTTTTAAAATACAAGAAAATAACAAAAGGTGGATGGTCTTCACTTAATACAGGGTGGTGCAAAATGACCGATATGGTTTGAATGTTTAATAACTTTTTAAATTTATATATATTTTTTATTTTTATTTCAGAATTTTCTGAAGAAAACTTGGGGAATTGGAAATGGAACAGTACACAACAGAACAGCGATCAAAAATTACGACAACTTATGGAAAATGTACTTGAAAGAGTGCGAATGTACGAAGCCGAAAATGATCACCAATTGCGGGATATAATTTTTTCATACTTAAGCTAAAAATATTCCCCATTTATATACTGTATAACAAAACAAGTGATGAAAAAAAACCAAGGGTTTTTAAAAAAGCACATTTTCAACATAATATAGTGTTTCAAACTGAGTATTTTATCGGAATATAATGTTGAAGCTTCAATGTTAGCGTTTAATTTAAGAAATATATACGTTGGTGACTAAGTTACTACTTACTTATAGAAACAGTAAATTTTTTAATTTTTAAGTCCTATTAGCCCCTCTATGGGGAAGGTTGCGATCTAATCCTCAATACACCCATCCACCAACTTTTTTAGGATCAAGGAATTAAATTGTGAATTATACCAAAATTTGGAATTTTACTTAGAATTTTACTATTTAAGCAAAAATGGTTAAAACTGAGAGGCACTTTCTTCAATTTAAAGAACCGCTTTTAAATTTAAGAATATTTTTTAACATATGTTGAAGTATAATGTTAGACCTTCAAATTGTATATTAACAAAAAAAAATTTGAATAGGTATTCAAGTTACAGGTGTTTAAAAATAGCAAAATTTCAATTTTCGAGCCCTTATAGCTGCTAAACAGGGGACGTGACAAAAAAATTTCTAAGGATCTAACTTCTCCTAAAATTTCAAGACCCTAGCTTAAGCCGTTTAGAAGATATGTGGGGCCTAAACATTTGTCTTTTAAAAATTTATAAAGTTTATAAAACCAGCTATCTTTTGCCGTTTTTAGATTGATAGTACACCTAATAGAACTCTTGTTATAACAATTTGAATAAAGGGCTTTTCCCAACTTTGGGGGGCTGCAGCTCTGTAACGGATGGGGCTACAGAAAAAAATTCTTCTACGAAGTTATTTTTTTTGTAATACTTACTCGTGGTTGAAATTTCTTTTCTCTATTTCAAACGATGTAAAAGGTTTTGTAAACATACGGACAGACAGACGGACGGAGTGAAGATAGGCACATTTTTACAAAATTTTTTGAAAATGTGCTAAAAATGGTAATAATAATTAACCATTAAATAAAAAAGTTATTAAACATTCAAACCGTATCGGTCGTTTTGCGCCACCCTGTATCTTGACACTGCAATCCGTTTAGAACAGCGCCTCCTCAGCTAATAGGTATTTTTGGTATCTACATAAATTACTGTACGAGTATTTTACAATATTATGAATATTTATAAAGTTATCGAGAGGAATTATAGATCTTAATTATTTAACGTTTAAAATAGTTTTTTTTTTTAAAAAAACATTTAATATTTCTTGCTATAGATAACTTGAACCTTTGTGAAGGTTCATTGGGTATATAAAAGGCTTAAAATCAAGACCATTTATTATTTAAACTGCAATTAACGCAGTACTTATTTTGAACATAACTATTTTAATTATTTCCCTTATTTTTTCAAATAAAATATAAACTATTAAATTATTTCGTAATTAAAGCTTTTTCTTAGTTAATATGAATTTAAATGGAACAGCTTACATACCTAAGAATTTTTCTTAATAAATTGTTTACTTTTAATTAAATGAGTTTTACACAAAAAAATTTTAATTGATTTTTATAATTCACAGAAGCTTTTGGTAAAATTTCTTATAAATTACAAAAACAAAATTTAAAGCTCAATCAGAAGTTTGTTTAGGCATCGTAATACTATAAACAAGTCTTTTTATGAGTCCTGAAGTATTACAGTATGAAGTACTCTTAAAAACTTTTACGGAACAAAATTTTTGATTGATTTTTATAACTCACAGAAGATTTTCGTAAAATTTCCTATAAGTTACAAAAAAACAAACAAAGTTTAATCAAAATTATTTTCTGGGCAATGAAATACTATATAAAAGCTTACTGATGAGTCCAGAATTACAAGATGGTGCACTCCTAAAAACTTTTATGGAAAAAATTTTTTAATTGATTCTTATAATTCACAGAAGATTTTCGTAACTAAATAAATTTTAATCAAGATTTTTTCTAGGCAATGTTTTTTTCTTCAAGCTTAATGGTGAGTTCAAAAGTATTACAGGACGAAGCACTCTTAAAAACTTTACAAAAGCTAAATGAAAGTATTTGTTTATTATGCAATTGGTGATTTGTTTATCATATTGATGCATAAATTTAATTACAATAAATGGAAGAAAGTTAAGTGTTATTTGTTGTTATTAATTACAATTAATTGAAAAGAGTTTTTTAAATTTATTATTAATAAGTGATTGTAAAAATTTAAAATTTGGGTTGTTTTAATTATTTTTAATTAAAATTATATAAAAAATAACTACAATTATTTATAGCAAAAAGAATTGCATCTTCTGTAACAGTTGCTGCAAATTCTTAAATTGACTAGAAGAAACAAAGGCAGAACAGATGTTTCAAATAAATTTTGTTTTTAATAAAAACTTTTTAAATAATTTTTACACCTTTATTGGCAACCAAAATATTTGCGTCACAGTTATATTCTAATTGTAATTTACAAGTTACAAGTATACAATTTTTATATTTTATTTGACGACTTAATTTTTATTTAAACATAAAATATAAAAATACAACAAAATATTAAAAAGATTCTTTTAATAGATACATATTATTGTTTAAAATTTATGAAATATATATTAAAAAAATATTTTATATATTTAAGATCAAAATAAAATAATCAATTTGGTAAATTTAGTTCAACATATATATATAATTTACAATATAATATATTAGTTTTATATACTTTAATTTTTATATATTTTGTTTTTTTTTGAAAATATTTTACAAACGTAAGAACATCCTACACGCAACGCCAAATATCCTCCATTCATGAAAATTTTATTGAGCGTATACGAATATACATATATATAAATATATATATATATATATACATATATACATTTAAATGAATAAGTTTAAAAACAAGAGCAGACGCCAATAATGTGTCAATGATAATTGAAAATGCAATTTAAATGCATAGCAAATTATTAAAAACAAAGTCTCTTAGATAAATAGGCTCTACAACTAACAATTGCACATACCACTACACTAGAAGAGATTAAAAATTTAGAAAAAAACTAAATTAATTTTTTCATTCTTTTCTTTTACGCAAGACTTTCTTTTGCTTAACAAAAAACAAAAACAAATGCAATTGAAAAAATTGTAAAGTGTCGAAATCATGTCACTAATTAAGATCACAAAACTTTTACGATCAGTTTTTGTGATCTTAAAGTAAAGTAGAAAAAAAACATTGTTTGCGAAATATTTTTTGAAATAATTTAAAACAAGAAACCAGAAAAATAAAAATATAAATATAAAAATCAATTAAAATAATATATTGCAAGTGCATTATATGAACACCTAATTACCTCATTAATTGAGGCGCCCATTAACTTTGGTGCCTCTTACGTTTTTATATTTTTAATATATTAATTCAAGCAATTCAAAAAAAATTATTGTAAAATATACAGTGTTTCTGTTTATTACGAAAACAATTTTTATAATAGAATAAGTTAAAAAATATACCGTAATTAGAATAACAGTTGCTCATTATATTTAAGAATTTTTGACAAGGCTTCAAAAATAAAAAATCGTCTTTAATAAATTTAGAGTGAACCTGGAAATACGTTTCATCATGAGTTTTATTAAACAAAAATATTTGATAAAATTTACTTTCATACATATATATATTTACTCATTTTTTTAGAACTTGTTATGCTATATACTTTTTATAATTTTAACTGTTTCTTAATTTGTAATTGTAATTGCACAGTAGCTATCTTTCCAAATGTCAATTGTGATTTTTTTATTTTAATAACACTTATTTTGAAATAAAAATATAAACGACTCCTAAGCGTATGCAATTTTTTATAAAGTATGCCTTAAATTAAAATTTACCCCTAAAATTATGTGTTTTTTTAAAATTTTAAATATTAAAAATGAAACAATGCAAGAGTGTTCTGTACTGTGTCATTTTGTCTCTTGTATTGGGGATTAATTGGACTTGTTTTTTCGGGTACTCAATAAATTAAAATTTACCCCTAAAAATATGTATTTTTAAAATTTTAAATATTAAATAAACAACAATAGAAAAGCATTAGGGATTAATTGGAGTGGTTGTTCAGGTACTTGTTACACAACTCCCAAGAGACTAGCAATTTTCGAAATAATTAAAAATATGGAAAATTGAGATTTGATACAATGTAGTCCTGGCTTGTTTCCATTATGTTCTTAATTTTTCAAATGAATTGTTGTTATTTTGGGTACCTATCATATGCTTCACACACTGAATAAGTATGTCTTCTAAATTAATAAGGGTATAAAATTCAAATTTAGTTAAAACATGATCTACCCTGTTTTTTTATTTTTCTGAAAATTAAGACCTAACCAGCACATCATCGAATTAATAAAATTAAAAAATATAAATTGAGTAGAAGTTCTAAAATTCTTAAGATGAGATGAATTCAGGTGGGGGTTCGAGGAAGGACAGACAGTTCGGCGTAAATTACCAAGTAGCCAAACGAAAAGAATAAAATGCTAAAAATTTTTACAAAATCATTTTTTTTTGAAGAAAAATACTAATAAAAATCTATTCTATATCTTAAATATTGCTAGTTTTTATTTATTCTACATTTTAAAATCTTAAATCGTTTATAATAGTAGGTATATAGTATAAACTAAATTGATTAATTATTTTACGTTACCATATACAGATGTTTTGAGAGAATATTACTTTTATTACATATTAAGTTTAAAATTAAATTATAAAAAAAATTCTCAGCATTTTATAAATTCATCGTTTTTTGAACTCTATTTTATATAGAATAGTCGAATTTTATATTTTTAATATAGTGGAGATTAGTGCTAATCAAAATCTGAACAATATTTATTTTTAATTTCTAATTGGTGGTCTTTTATATATATGTATTGTACTTAAATAAATTTTTTGTAGTCCACGGAATTGTATAAAATTAAAGAAATTTTTAGAAAGTTTTTTTTTGTCGCCAAATAAGAATTATGTGAAAATTTTTTGGAAATGTTTGGGTTACATTTAATGGTCGATTTTTATTTAAAAAAAAAGTTTTTTTGAACAGGAACTACATAATTTTATAATAAAAATTATGTGATATAACCTTTTTTATTCATTTTTTTTTATAGCCTATATCATACGTTTCGGGTTATTTTAAAATAATTTACGGTTTTACAAATTTGGTAGCAATTTCTATTTTTTAATTTTAAAGAATAGAAAAAACTGTATTGAAATAATTTCAATCAATGATTAATAAAAATTCGGTGAATTTTAATGGATTTTATTACTTTATTATTTTTGATTGGTTATAAATTTGGGTGTCACTTTAAACATATTTTAATTTATTACGAAAAAAATATATTGATTTGATTCTTCAAAGTTTATTTATACCATTAGATTTATTTGTACAAAATTGTGGAAGTAAATTATGTAAGTAATTTGTGGTTAAATATAAATCTAATGTACTTAATGTAAGTTCATTGAATATACATTATACATATACAAAAGTTTCATAGATACAGTTTTCAGGCCTAAATACAAAAATATTTTTGGAAGTGGAAAACTTAAATAAGTACACGGTATAAAAAAGTTAAATTGAAACTTTAATCTAAAGCAGTGTACTTAAAACGAAATACTTTTAACCGGACTTGTATGTTTCAAGTATTATTAGTAGGTGCAATTATCTGATACTCATTGCTTTATCAAGTACCAGTAATACTAAGATTTCGATACCACATACAATTCAAACATGAGATAGTACTAGGCCTTGCAGCATTTCTATCTATTAGATTTTCAGTAGATACAATTTTTTTTTGTTTATATTGTAATATTTTTTGTATTTCACTTATATGGTATTCTATATCTGTGAGTTATATTATTCAATTAAATTATTTGTTTACATTCTGGATTTGTTTATATTGTTATATTAATGTATTTTTTATCAAAGGTATATAATTATTAATTATTAATTAAGTCATTAATTTGAACCCAATGGTGAATGGTAGCTGAGTCGAGTCGAAAGCCTGAAAAGTTTTCTTTCACTTTCACTGGTATTTGAACCTAGGCTTTTCGCATAAAAGGTCAGCACTCTAACCACTGTGTCAAGCAGCTTTAATACTTAAGTACTTAAGAAATCCGTAAATACTTAAATATTTTTTGATACTTGAGTATTTTCGAGTAATAAAAGAGTAATTGAGTACCAAGAGTATTGTAGTATCAATTATTTTTTAAGTATTTAAGTATTTTGCAAATATTTTCATTCATAAAGTCCAGATACACTACAATATTAATTGACAAAAAAGTTCATTAAAGATTCAATATTGCATGAGTTTGAATTGAAATTTGGTTATTTTCAATTCCAGTTGTAACTGTACTTAAGTATTATTGCACTAAGTATTATATAGGTCTGGTTCCAACACAACTTCAATTTTCGATCAAAAGGTTATCTATCTAAGAATTGCTCTATAGTAATTGCTTTTTGACTAATATCTTCCAAATTATTTTTTAGAATGTCTTTATTTAATATAATTATAAAATAACAAGTTTTAAGACACAAAGAATCAAAAATTGAATTGGGATTCCATCATAATTCAAATTCTTTTAATCTTGGTTTAAAAATACATGATTACTCACATTAATAATTAATTGGTTACTTTGAAATTAATGTCCCTCCAATACTTAATTTATATATATATATACCTATATTAATTTCAAATATTTTTGGCATGACTGGCTTAAAAAACTTTTTGGAGGTCCTTTAAAAATTTTATAACAATTTCCGTTCCTCATTAAAAAACTAATGATAAAATACATAATAATATGTATATGTTGTATATATACATATTATATTATTTTAAATTTCCCTTTTCAATAATATTTTTCATTAAAGATATTAGTTAGACATTAATTCTCTATATTCAAATATATATATATAAATATTTTAATTTATTGTATTAATGTAAAAATGTTAATCATAAAAAAAAAAAAAAAATTCCTAATAAGTTCAAAACTAACTTTATGAAAAATTAAAAATCAGGTTTCGATAAAATTAATGATAATTTTCTATATAACCAAAAATCACCATATCCAAATCACACCCTTTTTTAGTGCTCTTATTTAAAGTATATAAGTAAGTATATATGTATGTCTTTTATAACCACACGAGATAATTTTTTGCCGTTTTTAGTTTGAAAAATGATGAAACGTTTATAATGTTATAATTTTACAACATTCGTTTATTTTATAATTTAAAATTTTCGTAATTCAGATCAAAGACCGTAAAATGACATTTCTTAACTAAAGTTATCAATAGTTTATTATAATATACGGTATAATACGATTTTTAGTAGCATTTATTTATACATATATATTTATTATATATCAATCCTGATATAGTTCATTTGTGCGTTGGCTACGAAATCTCGCGTATTTAAATCTCGCATATCAAAATCTCGTATCTTAAAATCTAGGGACTTAAAATCTCGCGTTCTGCATTCAAAAATGTTTTTTAAAAAAAAATAGGGTAAGGCGTATATGGCGGAAACCGTATAAGGCGGAAACTTCAAAAATAAATAAATCTAATTCTAAATCTAAAATCTCGTATATTATATATATTCTGAAAAAGCGTAATATTCTGATGCTCTGACTAACTCTGGTATGTTTTATACTTTAAAATATTGTGAAAACGCGAGATTTTGAGATGCGATATTTTCATTCACGAGATATTGACTCGGGAGAATTAGATATACGATAATTTAAAAAACGAAATTTTTAAAAGCAGTAGATTTTGTGACATGCAGTTTCAATTTGCGGGATTTCGATACGCTTCCTTCCTTTTTTAGACCAACAAATCTGACAATACTAATTAAAAGGTACATATTGCCACAAAAAGTAACGTACAGAATACAATTCTTTTTATTACTACATACTAACTGTAACCGCATGAGATTGTACTTTAGACCTTTTCACAAATGTAGAATATCTTAGATTTTAGTTAATATACAATTCAATTTGTTATTTATAATTACTTATTGTAAAATTACTTTTTTTTTTTTTTTTTTTTTATTTTTACGTAGGTTGGAATGGAATCTTCAAAAGACACAATGAGCCCCGTAGCTTGACATTGCGTGTGGGATTCTTACCCACTAAACCACACCTTTCCTCTATTGCGATCTAGTCCGATAGGGCTAATGAGCAATTTTTCTTCTGGCTTTATTTTAGTTTTAAATGTAGATTCCATCCAGCGATGTCTATCTAACTGTTTCTTTCTCTTATTATAGCTACACTAACTCAAAAGGCTTTACTCTTTTGAGTCGTCTGGCTATATTTGTATTATCCAGAAGCTGGACTACCTCGACATTTACATGGTTTTGGAGTCTTTTTTCGTGACTTCTTGCAAAATTTTGGATTTCTTTATCTACAAATTCTATTTGCATATCTCTATGTAGGTCATAGTTTCTGATGAACCAGGGCGCGTTCACAATATTTCTTAGAACTTTATTCTGGAACCTCTGAATAACATCTCTATTACTCTTTTTGCTGCATCCCCATAGCTGGATGCCATATGACCATACTGGTTTTAATATTTGTTTATAGAGCAGAAGTTTGTTTTGTATTGTCAAGGTAGAATGCTTACCTATGAGCCAGTACATTTTTCTATAACGGATTTGTAACTCTTCCTTCTTGTTTTTGATGTGGGCTTTCCAGCGAAGCTTCGCATCTAATGTCATACCAAGATATTTGGCAGTATTTGAATAAGGTATTTCTTGACCATTTATATATACTGGTTTATGGTCAATTTTTTTATTTGTGAAATCCACATGAATTGACTTACCTTCATTTAATTTTAGCCTCCACCCTTTAGTATAATTTTGGATTCTTGTCATAGCTCTCTGCAGTTTTTCTGTAGATTCTTCATTATTTTCTCCGACAGCCAAAACCGCTGTATCATCAGCAAACGTCGCAATTATATTATTTTCAAGTGCAGGAAAATCACAAGTATACAACAGATACAGTATTGGACCGAGTACACTTCCTTGAGGAACTCCAGCACCGATTTCTTTAAGATCGGAATATTCTCCTTCTTGTTTTATGTAGAAGTATCTGTCTGATAGATAGCTTTCTATCATTTCCGAATGCTCTTTTGGAAGGATTGTTCTCAGTTTACAATTCAATCCCTTGTGCCACACCTTATCGAATGCCTGAGTCACATCCAAAAAGATTGCTGAACAGACTTTCTTCTCCTCTAAAGCTTTTTCAATAGTGTTTGTTATTCTGTGTACCTGGTCTATTGTTGCATGTTTTTCTCTAAAGCCGAATTGGTGGTCCGGAATTAGATTCTTCCTTTCAATAATCGGTTTTAGTCTTCTCAAATAAATTTTTTCAAATAGTTTTGACATTATAGGTAGCAATGAGATTGGTCTATAAGACGTTATCTCATTTGGTGGTTTTCCTGCTTTGGGTATCATAATGACCTCGGCCACTTTCCACAATTTCGGCACATATTTCAGCCTGAATGCAGCATTTATAAGATTTGTTATTTTAACTATTGCCTTCTCTGGTAGCTGCTTCAGAATTTGTCCGGTTATTAAATCATATCCCGGAGCTTTTTTAGATTTAATGTTGTTTTTAATTTCTTTTTTCACTTCAGCTGGATTTGTTAATGCGATTTCCTCTTGCTCTTGAATTTGTTCTACATCTAGATCTTCCTCTTCTTCACCAGTGTTTACTTGAAATATCTTTTCTAGGTGTTCCGCAAATAATTTGGCTTTTTCTTTATTATCTCTCGCCCACTTTCCGTCCAGTTTTCTAATTGGAGGAATAGCTGCAATAGGTTTTTTCAGATTTTTAGCTGCCTTCCAAAGAGAGTAATCAGTACTTTTATCATTTGTTAGCTTTTCCAAATATAAATTTATCGATTTGTTTTTCACTTCCTTAATTCTTCTTCTTAGTTGTTGGGTGAGATTATTCAGCCTAGTTTTATCTTGTGGAGCTCTAGTTTGGTGCCATTTTTTCCTTGCTCTGCGTTTTATTGCAATTAGTTCTAAGATTTCGGCTGGATATTTATTTTCTTTTACTCTTTGTTTAATTACTGGAGTATTTTCCCACACTGTAAGTTGTATATCGTTAATGTAGTTTTCCACCTCCGCATCCAATTGTTCTTTGTATTGCAACGGTACAGCTAGTTGTATTTTTTCTTCCAGACACACTTTAAAGCTTTCCCAGTCAGTGTATTTATTGGCGAGAATCGGAATGCTCTGCTTTTCAATAGCGTTTTCACTTACAGTTAGCAGAATTGGTGAGTGGTCAGAGTCCATTTCCTGCCTATCTTCTATCTGTATGAAATTATTCGAAATGTTTTTAATAATGAAAAAATCTATTAAATCAGGTATTTTATTTGGATCTGTAGGCCAATATGTAGGTTTTCCTGTTGATATGGTTTCACACCCAAATTCGCTTGTTGCTTGGAATAATTCTCTGCCTTTGGTTGTTGTTAGCCGTGATCCCCAGTGTGTATTTTTGGCATTAAAATCACCTCCTATAACAAACTTTTTTCCTAGTTTCTTAAAAAGATCCAAATAATGATGTTTCTTCAGAGAGTACTTAGGTGGACAATATATACTTGCTACTACAATAAAGTAGTTTTTGCATTTTACGTTTACGGCTAAAATGTAAAATTACTTGAATTAAAAATTATTTCTGTATCTGTGAGTTATATTTTTAAATTAAATTCTTCGCATGTTATTTTGGATTTTTGTGTACATTTATACACTTTTTTTTTAATGCAGAGAAAATGAAAAATTTGAACCCAATGATTGAGAGGGACTCAACCCAATATATTGTGCCATCTAGAACTTAAAATGAAATTTCGCTTAAAAAATTTATTAAAAATAATTAAGAAATCTCAGTTCTAAGAGACATATATGTAGTTTAAATTAATTAAATATCTGACCATCATTAGATCATAAAGTGTTTTAAATATCTGTGATCCAGATTTAAAAAAAAGGGTCAAAAACTTGGATTTGTGTTAGTTTCTCTTCTTTTAACATTCGATATATACATTGAAAAGATAATAGGACTAATAAATTGCATTACCTAAGGGTGCGTTTATGAAGGCAAAGCGTAAAAAACTATATACATGATTTAAATACAGGTGTTTATATTAGAGCATCGTTTTAATTAATGAATCATCGATCAACAGTATACATTTTCTACTCTATACTCTTATAGACTCTCTTATCACTTATCGCAGCTACAACATAACCGCACCATAATATTTGAAAATAACATTTGAAACTTAAACGTAAAAATCTTACAAGATATCTTATAACTCTAACACCAACTATGCCAAACATTTAATTTCACTTTAATTTATTTTAATTTTTTGTTTTTAGTATTTAAATACACTTTATTAAGAACATCATCTTCCCACTGAAAACTAAACAATAAAAAAAAAACAAAAATTTATTTTGATCACAAAGTTGTAAAGTACAAAAAAAAAGACAATAAAATAAAAAGCAAATATCTTAAGATATTTTTTTTTTTATTATTATTATAAATGTACAAAAAACCCATCATCGAACAAACAAAATCTTCATTTTTATCACATATCTTCAACCTTATGAGTATCATCATAAAAAGTAAGTTGAGGGTATCACAAAAATTATAGATATTAATTTGCAAATAAACATATATGTATATATCACATATGTATGTACCTAAGTATATCTATACATACAATATATTAAATATTAACATTAGTATTCATTGCCCACCTAAAAATAAAGGTATATATAATATATGTATATACATATACACACATTAAAATATATCCATAACATTTATTATTATAAGTAATGGATTAATCCATTAAAGACCTCCAAAAAGGGATTTAAAAATACCAAAAAACTGAGTCACCTGCTATCAGCTCATCGTGTCACTTAATAGCAACAACAACAAAAATTAGCACCAAAATAAAAAAAAATGGAAAAAAAAGAGATGAAAAAAAAAAATAAAAGAGAAAAAGTATGAAAATAACAAAAATAAAATTGAAGAGTTGTGCAAAATTTTAAACAAATACATATACCTATACTAAATTAACGAGTATATACATAGATATATGAATAATATGAACATTGAACATATTAAAATGTTTGAGTGAAAACTCTTTTTAAATGGTAACACAACAGAACAAGACATGATTTTTTTGATTGTCTCTTTTTTTTTTTTTTTTGAACTTTAGTTATGATGGTTTTGTACAACAAAAATAACAACAACAATAACACAACAAAAACGAAAAAAATGCATTAAAAAAATTTAAAATAAGGTTTAAGTTTACATGAAATCTGACAAATAAAACATTTCAAAGGTGATCATCAATTTTTTTGTTTTATTATTATCGCCTTTTATTGTACAATCAACAAGCAATCATTGAATTAAGTTGTTATACAAAAAAACCAAAAGGAAAATTGACAATATGAAATTTGGTTTTAAATGTTCAAATATGTATACATATGTACATAAATTTTTTGCAAAATGCATTTACATGAAAAGTTTAAACTTGTAATTTGTGACGAATATACATATACATATACTGGCATGCTAAAGAAAAAATCGTAAGCGCCAAAATCGAATAATGGAATATTTGACATCAGATAAATTTCTCACAACTTTGTACTAAGGAAAAATGTCACATATCTTGTTGCAAATTCATTTAAAACTAATAACTAATATATCGCATCCACCTCTTAGTCGCACCTATGTCTAAAAAAATAAATCGACCAGACGTCCTCTATTTCTACGTCCTGTCATCTTTAAAATTCTTGTCATCTGTTTGTCCTCTTTTTAATATAAAATGTCTATATTAGTTTTCTAGTACTATTTGTGAAATTTTTAGTACAATTTATTAAATTTTCTCTAATGGGCAAATTATTTTACGATATTTTTGGTTGGTAATTCATTTAGTTATCAATATTTTTGGTTGTTAAAAACAATTTTTTTAAAATTTCAAATTCGATAGTAATATTTAAAATTTGTGGACAACAATTTTCTATTGGATATAAAGGCAAACATGATATTATTTAACACAGTAACACAAAACAACATAAAACCCATTAAACAGATGCTCCTGCGTCATATTCGATGCCCTATTTTTTATTAATGTCCTCTTTTTTCTTGTCAATGATCTGGTCGGCTTAAAAAAAAGTCGTATGTCCAAATTAACTATTCCTAATCCTATCGTATCTCTAGTAAGTTCAAATAAATAGTTTTTCTTTATTTAACATAGGTACCTATTTGTTTTCAAAAATTCAAAAATAATTCAATATAGCGATGCGCGAATTTAAAACACTAAAATTAAACTACCTAAAACCATTGATTAAGAATTATAATATATGTATAGATAAACATTTTCATGTTAAAAATTTGTATGAAACTTTTTTCGCATATTTTTTAAAATTCTCTTAAAACGGTTGGCACATTTTAAATGTATTGTAACTATTTCTATTTTATACCCTTTATTTTTATTTTCTCAATTTATACCAATTAAATTTGTAGACCATTTTTAGAGTAATAGAATTTGATGCTTAATCGTCAATAGATTATAGAATGAAAGAATGACGGTAGTTGAACGTCGGTGAATTATAATAATCAATATCTTTTTAATTAAATAATTTTTTTTAAGAAACTGGACCCAGTGCTAAGCTAAGAACTAAAATTATTAAAAAATTTAGTTACTTTAATTTTAAAATAACCCTATTTGATTGATGAAATATCACACATCAATGTTACATACATATGTAATGTACACATTAACATTAAATACAATGGGAAGTTATGCATAATATATATAGTATACATATAGTTATACAATATATATAATATATTCAATTTTGAATCCAGTCAGTTTTCATCTACTTTGATGTGATACTTGAACTATGAAATGAACTTCAGACTAAAAAGTCAATTTTAGGTAAATTGAAATATAAATTTATAAAATTTTTGAAAACAATGGATCAAATGCAATAATCTGAAGAATTGTTTTCTAAGAGCTAAGATAGATTTCGTATCACTTATTTAAAAAACTGAATTCAAAATCAATTTTATGCATTCAAATAAATTATTCAATTTCAAGCTGAAAGCAGAATCACAGCGGTCAAGGAGTGACGGTTGACGATTAAAGTTCGATGAATTTTGACACAATTTTGACACGCCATATCTCTTTTGTTCTTTTTAATACTTTAACATTAAAGAATTTTTTTTTAATAAATAACAATTAACAGTCCAGCAACATGTCACTTGCGTTCGTGATCATACAATTCTGAGTTATACAACATGTCACTTGCTGTCATAATTATCTTAGCAAAATTTCCAACCACCTTCAAATACAATTCAATCAAAAATATATTATTATTATTATTGAATTAAAAATGAATTTTAAAATAATAAAAAAAAAAAAAATTATTTTTTTCAAATCAAAAACAATAAATTGATGCGACGGGATATTACCTGGTGTAAAGTTATAAAAAAGATAGAAGTAAACCAATAAAAATAAAAATGAATGTCCTTGAAATGAAAATAATTTTGTTGTTGTTATTATGATTATACATTATAGTATAGAGTTGTTGTTGTAAAACGCGATTTGCAATTTTTTTTTTGTTTTTGCGATATTTGTGATTCGCGATAAATTTTGGTTTTGATTTTTTTTTTAATATTTCTATGTCAATTTTGTTTTCTTTTTTTATTTTCTTTTTATTATAATTTTTCTTATTGTTTTTGTTATTGTTATTATTATTTTTTTGATATTTATTGTGTCCACCGCATGGTACAAACAAATAAATTGTAATACCAAAGAATTTTTTTTGAATCTAAGGTGTGGTAACGAGATGATCGCACATAAGTTTTTTTTTAATTTAAGTTGTATTTGGCGCGATGAAACTTGTGCAATTTTTTTTTTTTTTTTCTTTTAGTTTTGCTTTCAAAAAGGGATTAATAAAAAAAAATATTTAAAAAATGTATCTTATGGATTTAATATGTATGTATGTTATAATGGACACTTTTAGATACTTTAATATCCTTCTTATATTATATTATACAGGGTGCTCGGGCCTCAAGTACGCGAACTACACTCAGTGATTGGGGGCATTAAACAAACAAACTCTAACTCTATTTTCTTTTGAAGCACACTGTATTTGGGGTACTTTTTATAGCATATTTCAAGACCACTTTCCAAGCCCTATAATTAGTACATAATAACTTTTTCTCTATCTCTAAACATTTTTAATATGAAGAATAGAAAAGTTTGTTATTTTCAATCGGTTCAAACAAAAAAATTATGAAATTTTTTTTTATCTATTTATTTTTTCATTAATATTTTATAAGAAATTTTAAAGCATTTTGAACCTTCATAACTTTATAACTGTTGGGTATATGGGGATCATTAGTTTTGCGAATTAAAGCTGACAACTTACTCTACAAAATGGATTTTTTATCTCTCTACAGGAAGCTGTTCAAAAGTTATTGATTTTTTTATGAAAAGTCTCCTTAAATCTTTAATCCCTCATATCTCGAAAAGTGTCCACAATAGACCCCCCCCCCTCCCCTCCAGTACAATTTTTTGTTTGTTTTAATGCCCCCAATCACTGAGTGTAGTGCGCGTACTTGAGTCCCGGAAACCCTGTATATGTACATACCTACCTACATGATAAAAAAAAATATGGTATTAATGTATTCAGGAAATATTTATTAGGAAACATTAAATTTGGTGATAATATGCATAATACAAAAAAATGGTTTTGTTTTTCTAAAGTGAATTTTTTTTAAAAAATAATAATAATAACAAAATTCCATTTAGGTGATGCTAAAATATTTTTTTTTTTTTGGAAATATTAAATGGATTATGAAAGGGACGGTTGATAACAAATTTATGAAAGAAAAAAAAGAAAAAAAAAATAAAACAGTAGAATTAAAAATTTAATATAAACATATTTTGAAAGCGGGATACCAAAATGTTCAATAAAAATACAAATCCATTTTAATATTTTGCATATACAGTCTTGTGGTATAATTTATAATAATTACTTAAAGGATAGGCACGTGGCAATATTAATGATCCAAATTAATATTTATTATTGTATTTTATTTGCAATAATTTTGTTGTAGTTGTTGTTGTTGTTGCTTTTATAAATCGTTTAAATAAAAGGAATTGAATTTAAATTATTAATGAGATTACAGTTTTTTTTGTTATTGTTCTTTAAAATTTTTAAAAGAGTAGGTATTAAAAATAATGGATAATTTTTAAATTTCTTAAAATTTAGTCGAAAAAATCAATATTTAAATGTTTTTTTTATTTAACTTCAGCATTATTTTGTTAATTGGCCTCAGTTGTGTAGTGGGTAAGCGTAGTTGTGTAGTGTATTTAGCTTATTAATCGAGGGGGTCCGGGTTCGATTCCCGATTAGATCATACAATATTTAATTTAAAAAAAAATTATTGAAATATCCCCATGGTGACCAAATATATGGTGACCCACGGTGAAATCCGAAAGGAAAAGGACTCGTCGATTTGCAAAGGCATTGTATGCACTTGGAAATACTTGATAAATAAATATTTTTTTAATTCAGATGTATGTATTGAATTAAAAAGATAAAAGAATCATTCTATGATGGTTAGAGCGGGGGTTACGAAGTATGTCAATTTTTAAGTTGTGAGGTTTAATTCAAATCCATATTTCCTTCTAATCTAATATATAAAAAAAGGTTATTGAAACTGCTGCTAATTCACATGTCAAAATGAAGTATAAGTAACAAAGACGATGAATGGTTAGAGCGGGGGTTACGAAGTATGTCAATTTTTAAGTTGTGAGGTTTAATTCAAATCCATATTTGTTTATTAAATGCGATTAAATTAATTAAACATTTTTTTTTTCACTTAGAATTAGAATTACACTTACACCTGTTCTACGACAGGCTTTTTTCTTAGTTATAGTATATAAGGTAAATAAAAAATTAAACAAAAAATATAAAAAATATATAAATGAAAAATTTTAACATTTTAGTTAATTAATAATTTTGAAATTTTTAACGAATATAAAACCAAGAAAGAACAGGGAGAGCCAACTTGAACTGACTGATTTGAAATTCTTGTAATTTTTGTATCTGTTTTGTCTTATTTTTCCATTTCATTTTTGCAGATAATAAACACTTCCATAAAATTTTATAATTCCATCACACTCAGTGCAAGACCGTGTAAAACTTGTTGAATTTTATTATGTTCAGAAAATACCAACTTTTGGAACAATCTCATTACGATGAAGCACTTCTTTATTTAAATGGATTTGTCAATAAATAGAATTGCCTGATTTGGGGTACTGAGTAGAGCATCAGCGACAATTACACCCAATCACATGCATTGTTTGGTTCGGAATAATGAGATTGGTTCATATTTTTACGAAAATGAAACACAGCGCCCAGAAAAAATCTCCCGGGCTATACGATAACTAAATCATTAAAAAAAAAATGCTTATTTCATGTGGTCCACCTTGTTCCTCAAATTTGACGACCACTAATGATTTTATCCGGAGCTTCTTGAAGGTTTAAAAAAAACCTTCAAGTATTAACCAAAAAATGGAAGAAATTTTCAAAATTCATAAAATATCTAATATGTTATTTCCTAACGGTTTTAAAATTGACACATCCACCATAATTGAATTAGGTGTAAAATATTACAAAAATCAGTTAAACTTGCATTCTTAATTGAATTTATCAACTACACATAATAAATTATCTTTGTAAGAATCTGTTTAATTAATTTTGAATTGGACCAAACAACTTGATCAAGATTAATTTACATTTTACATTGTATATAATACACACACACAAAACATTAATTGCGTTAATATTAATCAGTTATTTTTTTTTTAAACTTTTAAAATATCAAATTATTTGAATTTTAAAATACAAAATTTACTACATATTTTCTACTTAGTTAATTACTTAATTTTGTTTTTATATAATTTTCATATACATATAAACACATATTTTTAAATATATATATATGATTATATATATATATATAAAGTAACTAATATATAATTCTTAATTAAAAGAACGTAATGCAGATATAAATGTATATTCTAAAACATTGGTTAAACAAATTTTAACCATTTAAAAAAATTGTAACACATAGTTGTACCTTCAAATAATTTATCTTAAAAACTTTTCAATGTTTTTCAACACATCACCCCCTTTTTTTTTCTAACTAGTATTTTTCTACTTATTTACTAATGCCTAAATAACTTTTTAAATTGTGAGAATTACTTAAAAAAAAATAAGTGTCTAATAAAATACTAAAAAAAAAAAACAATTTTATTAAAAAGGCCGAAATACTAAAGTAATAATATTTATAATAAAAGAATTAAATTGAAATAAAACTTAAAAGAAAAATTATAGAAAAAAAGTTAAATGGAATTTTCCAGTAGCTGATGCTGTAAAATACAAAAACAAAATAAAAAATACTAAAAATTATTAATAAAAAAAAAAAATTTAATAGAATCGATGTCTCAAGGTCATCAAGGCTAGTTATAATTAATTTACAATTTTTACAATCAGGTCATGGTTTTACTTGAACATAAAAATTAGAAAAAAAAAATAGAAAAACTTGTAAAAATAAAAATGTAAAATTTTTGCAAAAATATACACGGCAATTTACTAAAAAAAAAGAAAAAAAAAAAAAAGTTTTAGTTTAATCATGTAGAACAATTTTTAAATTCACGTTTATATTATTTTTGCGTATATTTTCAATTAAAAAAAAATAAAATATAATTTCTATGTTAAATAATTATTAAAGTGTTACTAAAAGTTAAATTACTTAAGAATTTTTGTTGTATATATACTTTATATACTTATGTATATATATATAAAGAAAAGTATAGGTACTTTATTAACTAAGATTAAGTTTTTTTTCTTAATTAATTAATTAATCAAAAGTAGGTTGCATTGTAATTTGGCATTAAAACTAATGTTAAAAAAAATTTTATTTAGAAAAATTTTACGAATAGGTGTCTAACGAATTTTTTTTTTAAAAATTATAATAAATAATATTATTAATTGGTATTTAATTAATAGTTATGTACGTATACGTATTTGTAACTTAAAAATTAAAATATTAATCATCAGTGATGCCATTTTAGCCATTAAATGGCTAAATTTAGCCATATTTTCTTCTTTTTAGCCACTAAAATTTTCATTTAGCCATTAGCCATTTTTTTGGCCATATAATTACACTTTTAGCCATTTATTAGCCATTCATTTAGTTCGAAAAAAAATTTTTTTTCACTTAATTTTTGGACGATTTCATTATGTATTTTCTGAAAGTATGTGTAACCATGATGTATTAACAGAACATTAAACAAAATCAAAGCCCTGCTCTTTTATTTGTCATTTGACATTTCAGTAATGAGTAGAATAGAAAATGTTTGCATATTTTATACATTTTGTATTTATGAAGTTTTTTAAAAAAAAGTCGTCAACGGTCAAGTAGAAGTTTTAAATTATGTGAGTAAAAATAAAATTTAAAATGTTGGTTTTTATTTCTTATTAGTTTTCGTATTAAATATATTCTGTATTTTGTTTTAGTTGATTCAAAAATGGAAAATAAAAAATATATACAGCATTTTCGAGCAGAATGGAAAAATGATAGTATTTTTAAAGAGTGGTTAATAGAAAAAGAAAAAAAAGCGTTCTGTAAATTTTGCCATGCTTTTATAAAGTGCAAATATTATGATCTAAAAATACACGCAAAAACTAAAAAACAAAATTTGTTTTTTTTTTTGCATTCTAAGAATGAATTTCTAATATTTTATAAATTGTTTTTTATCTTTTAAGAATGAATTTTATTTTTGTAATTTTGTAATTAATGAATTACATTAATTAATAAAATAAGTATTTTTAAGTATAGCTATTAATTTTAGCCATTTTTTTAATAATTTTAGCCATTTTAGCCACTTTTTCCAGTAATTTTAGCCATTTCTCAATGAAACGAGTTGGCAACACTGTTAATCATAGATTAAAGGGGAACAGTTGTTACATTGTTGTATAGATAATTAAGAAAAATCAGAATATGCGTGTGCTTTGACATTTGTCTGCTACTGAATTTTTTCATACTTTCAATTCTTTTAAATCTAATGCTGCCCATACACGATGGACCGGGTTTTCAACTTGGTACGCGTACTTGTGAAGTTGAATCGTGTATGGGCAAGTTGAAAGACCATTTTAAAGGTTGAAAAGTTGGTTGAAAGAAAATCAAAAAATTTTGATTTTTGGGCGCGGAGTCTTTGCATTTTAGTTGTGTCGTGTATGGGCAAGTTGAACAACTATTTTTTTTTTCATTTTTTGACACGAACGAACGTATGTTCCGATTTGAAAAAAATAAGAAAACTATAATGTATAAAATAACAAATACTTAATTAAGTTAATAATTTAAAATAATTATAAAATTAAGTTAGAAAAATGTTTAAAAATATAAAAAAATATTAAATATCATAATTTTAGAAGAAAAAAATTAAATAAGCAGAACAATATATTTCAAAAATTCAAAATTTTCAGATACTTTTCACATTTAACATATTTTTCAAAACAAAAAAAAAAAAAATTAAACGATAGTTCGATGGTAGGTTGGATAGTTTATGGCAAGGTTTGTAAACATGTCCGCGTACCAAGTTGACGACCTGGTCCATCCATGTATGGGCTACATAAGAGATTCAAATTGGTTTTTGTATTCTTTCACATTTTTATTAATTTGCTGGCAATATACTTATCGATTTGACACATTAACCCTTGTTCTTTCTTAAAACTCAACTCAAGAGGGTTGTAAAAAAGAAACTAGGGGGAAACCCAATATTACCAATGATAATAATTGAAAAAACTCATTTTATAAGTATGTGTATGTATATATGCAATTATTTGATTAATAAAAGTTCATTTATGTATTAATCATGCTATGGATAGCAAATGTTCTAAATGTTCTTGAAAATTTACTTATACATAATTCTTAAAATATTTTAATAGTTTTATAGACGCAAACTTTTTATACCTACATCTTATTTTGATATTCTATGTTTAATATTAAATTGATTTTTATTACATTACGAGCATTAAAAATTTTAAATTTACGTTTTTAGAAAGTGTATAACATTAATAGAACATGAATTATTTAGGCGCACACCTAATATACATAATATGTATATATATATATATATATATATATACATATGTATCTATAACAATGTTAAAAGTAATGTTAAGAAAATGTTGTTAATATATTTGAAAAAAATAAAAAAAAATAAATAAAACAAGTGTTTAACAGAAAAATTATTTTAATAATATGAATTTCATATTAAAATTGACCATAACTTTTTAATAACTTGCAAAAATATAAAAACAAACACTTTCCAAAATATGTATTAAATTTTTAACATAATTTTTAAAAATGTTTTATAAATTGTAATTAATTTTAGTGTAAGTTATATGTATAGATTTTTAATAAATATAATAAAAGATTAAAGTACAATATTAAAAAAAAAATGAAATTATGTATTTGTCATAGTCATATGGCATTTCAGAACCTATCAAAATATGGCGCTCATATACTTAATGGCATAGCGTTCAAATATAAATAATATTCTAATCTAATATATAAAGTAGATTATTTATTTCAAATTTTATTTTGCGTATGTAACCCGTTACCCTTAGGCTATAGCTTCTTTACACTGATCAGTTACTTACAAGTACAAAAATTATACTGCACGCATGACACAGGGCTTATTCTAAAAGCGATTTAAGCTGAAGGTAAGAACACAATTGCGGCTACCGACGAAATTTTCGTGGCGAATTTTTTTTCAAACATATGAATTCTTCTGTATTTGCAAATAATTGTGATGATCATTGCCCAACCAAATTTTCGTTTTCGTCGAAATAGGTTTATTTTCTAATTTTTTCGCTGTAGTCGAGTTGGAAATCATTTTTAAACGTTAAAAACTAATTTTTGAATAAGACAGAATTTTTAAAAGTTCTTATTTATAAGTTTTTGTAAACAAAGAGAAAGCTCTTTTATTTTAAACATTTAATAATGAGTTCAATTTTAAACTTTGAAGAACTTTTCAAAAAACCCGAACTCATCTCGGGTTAAATTTACTTCACGTACCCACCACCTTTTAGGTTAGCTTAGGGCGGTTATCTACTTATGGTCGCGTTGACAATCGTTTTTTTTGTTTTTTTTTATAAATAATTTTTTTTGTTAATATTAAAAAACATTATGTTACCGCTAAATAATTTAGTTTGAACGATAAGCAATAACAAAGCGTCGCTAGTATTACGCTGGACGCAACGCTAGAAGCGAAG
Source organism: Dolichopus griseipennis (assembly GCA_963082915.1). Classification (NCBI taxonomy): domain Eukaryota; kingdom Metazoa; phylum Arthropoda; class Insecta; order Diptera; family Dolichopodidae; genus Dolichopus; species Dolichopus griseipennis. The sequence continues at coordinate 72,416,072 of OY720441.1, read as the reverse complement.
CGACTATCGGATCAAAATTCTAACAGTACGTTACGTCGCGTATTACAATAGGTCTTAAAATATTATATGTATTGTGTTTAAAATTATTTTGACAGAAAATATATTATGCTGTACGACGTCCGTCATCATTTAAACTGAGGCCTTAAACTTAGGTTATAAAAATATTAAAATTATCTTGGATATCTATATCTTTATTATCTATTAAGTTAATAATATTAATTTTATATTCTAATATTTTTTCAAAAAGTCTAGAGTTATTACAGTAAATTAATAAAATATACCTTAGAAAAACATAATTTGAATTTTTTTTTTTTTTTATTAGTAGTACCAGACAATAGTGCCTGATAATATTAATCCTTTCTCGATTTGACATTTGGACTTCTTATTAAATTATTGTAATATACATTATAGTTTTTTATTATATAAGATCCGACCAGGGTTTGAACGCGAAAATTTTTCGATTGAAAATCCCCAACCTTACCACTGAGCTATTATTGGTCAGATAAACATAATTTAATTTTAAAATTTTTAATCGTGTTTAAAATTAAATAAGCTTTTAATAAATATTAAATAACTTACCTTTTCATTGCAGGTCAGTTTAAAAATTTTTACAATTTCATATCAATTCATCTAGGTATTCTAAATTGTTTTCAGAATAGAATTTAAAAAATTATAAAATATGTTTTGTTTTGTTTTGTTGTTTTTTTTATTAAACTTATTTTAACTTTTTTTTTTTTTAAACATAAATCAGTTCAGTTGGTAACCCTCTATTTGTTCTTAATTTTTTTTTTTTTAATTTTAACACTCGTTAATTATATTTTTATTTTTTTTTTTGATTAGTTTAATTTTTGTTGTTATTATAATTGTTGTTGTATCTGTTGCAAAAGTTCTTAATTTAAAATATGCAGTTGCACTGATGTTTAAATTAAGTAAAAAAAAAAAAAAAAAAAAAAATAAAATAAAAAAATTTAATAAACGAAATTAATATGAAAAAATAAAATAAAAATTGTTTTAAAAAAAAAAAATAAAAGAATATTTTTGTTATTTAGGTTGGTTGTTTGTGTCAGTTTTTAAATATTAGAAAAAAAAAACACCATTTAATTAGAATTTTGTTTTCAATTTTGTCATTGATTTGTTGTATTTGTAATTTTGCTTATACTATAATTGTGCACTCAATTGTTGTTGTTCTGTTCTTCTTTAAAAATTTTTTTGTGTTTTTATTGCACAAGTAAAATTCTTAAATATCTTTTCTTATATATTTTCTGTTTCTATTTTATCACTTATTATAAATTTTAAATATTATTATACAAAAGTCTTATTTTGATATTTTATTTGTTTTTTTTATTTGGATTTCTTAGATACTTTTGTTTAAAAAAAAAAAAAAAATTATAAATGCGCCTTTTGCCAAAAAGAACAAATTAATAAGTAAAAACTAAACAATAATAAATAATAGGTAAATATATATATACATATCTTATATATATATATATATATTCATAATATATATAAATATGAATTTGTACAGTATATAAACAATTAAATATGTCAAAATATAAAATAAAAACCTAGAGCAAAAAAAAAAAAATTTAAAAATTCAAAAATTTGTAGATTGCTTTGCCAAAAAAACAAAAAAATATTTTTAAAAAATCACAGAAAAAAAACCAAAAAAAATTTCAAAATAAAAAAAAATTAAGTTATAAAAATCGTAATTTGCATAATTATGAATTACTTGAAAGATATTGTCTGATTTTTTTTTTTTTTTTATAATTAACAAAATTTTTTTTTATATAACATGTAATTCTAATTAATTAGAAATATTTAAAGTTTAAAAAAAAAAACCAAATTTCTTGATTTATATTTAATTTTAAATAAATTTCAATTGACACAATGCCCGCTCAACATTAGAATAATTTTATTTGTAATCTAAGTCTAACAATTCGTTTGTTTTGCGAATTTACAAAGTCTTGATAAGTTTAGTTTTAAAGTTGAAGTACAAGTTCAGTTTAAATTTTGAAGTTTTTAGGAGTTGTTTGTCGTCTAATACTACTGGAATCTTAAGTTAGCTTGTTGTATAACTTTGCTTAGACAAACACCTGATTGTTACTTTGATTAAAATTTTATAACTTAAAAATTAAACAACGGCTGCAAATGTCAAATAAAAGTTTAGTTAACAGACAACACCATTGCAGTGTACGTCTTTAATTTGTCATAAACTGTTCCCCATTGATACCTATACTTTTTATACGAAACCATTTTAGAATCTTGAAAAGTTCTTTCGCTGGATTAAAGCTTTCAAATTTTGAGGTGTATTTATAATTATATAAAGGTTTTTTTTTAACATGGAAAGGAATTGGGAAATGGGATGCAATAATATAGTTAAACGCCGGCGTTTATTTTGTGATATCTACGTTTAAAACATATATGTATGTACATATTTGGAATGTATTCCAAATGTCAAACGGTCTTGTTTAAGTTTAAATGTAAATTTGCCATGTGTTAGAAGGCAACACAAAAAGGTATTGCAAAACTAATGTAGTTGAAATTGCGCTACATCACAACCAAAACTGCGCTGCGACTTCCAACTTAAAACCTTTGTAAATCAATGATTTGAAATATAAAGAGAACGGCGCTGCGACGGTAGTTGAATTTATTAAAAATTTTCACACAATTATAACTAGAGCATTTGGATCCAATCGAATTTAATGCACCCCATATACGATGGACCAGGTTTTCAACTTGGTATGCGTCTTGCGAAGTTGATTCGTGTATGGGCAGGTTGAAAGACTTATTGATTAAAAAGTTGCTTGAAAGAAAATCAACAACATTTAATTTTTTTAGACGGAATCTTGGGTTTGCATTTTGAGTTGTTTCGTGGATGAGCAAGTTGAACAACTTAAATGTCATTTTGTTTTCTTTTTTAGTATTTTTCATTTTTTGACATAAAAGTATGTTGAGATATTCCAATTTGGAAATAATAATAAATTTATAATGCCTAAAATAATAAAGAATTAAATATTGAATATTTGAAATATTTATTAAATCAAATTAGAAAAATATTTAAACATATAAAAAAATATTAAATATCATAATTTTAGAAAAAAAACATTAAAAAGACAAAACTTTATTTTTAAATAAAAAACTGTAAAAAATTCAAATTCATAATAGTCAGATATTTTTGGCATTTAAAATACTTTTCATTTCACATTTAAAATATTAAATGATGGTTCGATTTTAAGTTGGATAAATGTGTGGTATGGTTTGAAAACATGCCTTCATACCAGGTTGAAAACCTGGTTCACCGTGTATGGGGTGCATAAAAGTTAATGTAATAGTATTGATAACGGGAAAAAAAACAATGTGACGTTTACTAATTTTTATATTAAAATGTTGTTTTTATTTTGTTTTTTTTTTTTTTTTGGAAATGGCTATTGTGGTGCCATAAATGAAAATAATTTTGCAATTTACTTAAGAAAAATAAACGATAAAGAATATTACAAAATGATACGAAATGAAAGTTTAAAATTAGATTTTCTATTTAATGAAAAAATTTAATAATTTCTAAATAAATTTTGTTGTTATTTTCATAACATTTAAATTTGAAATGATTGTTTTTAAAATATAAACACTATAAACTGTAAACTAAAGATATCATAACATAACATCTGACAAATAAATGTCATTTCAAATGAATAGAAACTAGTCAAAAGGGTGTTTGACTTGATCAATCTCAGAAAAAATTCTGGTTGAAAATAATTCAAACTCGAGAAGAGAAAGAAGTGTAATATTTTTGTGTCAATCTAAATTCAAATACAAAACGACGTCTACTGTAATGCACTAAAAAAATTTTTAATTCCCAGTCCAAAAATAAAAATTTTTAATTCGAAAAATATTATTTTATGTAAACAAAATTTAAAGTTCTTTTGAAATTTCTTATTTTTGATATTTAATTTTCGAAATTTTATGAACGCATTTAATTTCATTCCAAAACAAAAAAAAAACAAAATTAAATGTCATTAAATGTCATTTAAGTATAAATATTACAAATTACAATTACAATGACAAACAATTGAGTTTTAAATCGTACAAGAAAAGAGAAAACAAAAATTGAAATGAAATTTATTTTTTAGTTGTTTTTAATTGCTTGTCTCTTTCTTTTTAAAGATTTTATTTTTTTTTTGTAATTTGCTTTTTCTTTTTTTTTTTTTTTTAATTTATCAAGGGCAAATTGGACACGTCGCCACATGGTTTTTTCTTTTATAATCAATTGTTTTATTATTTTTATTCATTTATATTGTATTTTTTTATTTTCATATTTTTTCCTCTTCATATATTTGTATTTTTGTGTAGTGTATTTATGACAGTTTAATAATTTTGTATATTAATATACACATATATATTATATAGATTAAAAGAAGAGTCATATAAGAATACACCCTCGCCCTAAAAGTAAAAGTCATATAAGAATACATCTTCGCCGCTGCGTAAATTAAGAAACAGCTTTTCCAGAAAAGTCTGAATGAAAAATTTATTTTCAAATGGATTTACCCAAGACAGTGGCAAAAAACAAAGATTTTATGGATTAATAAGAAGGTAATAAATGCTTTTTAAGTTCATACTATGATCATTGATTTGAATATTACAGCTCCCACAACCTGTCATCTGTATTCCAAGTTTCAGAAGAATATTAATATCTTTCTTCTCAATGTGTCCTTAAATTTTGTTATTTATCCGCAAGTTTACTTTGCAAATGCGTAATTTTAATTGTTAATGTATAAATATTAACTATATCATAAATGGTATATTAAAATATTTATACCTATATTGAAATAAAATACTTTTTTATTATTATCTTAATTTTCACTTGAAACTTTACCCTATTCAAAACTGGTCTAACTGTTCAACAATGGTAAATTCAATTAAGAAGGTCCAAATTTAAATCAAAACCAATATCCCACCAAAATATTAAAGAAATTTAAAATTTCGCGATATTTCTAGTTTTAGATGACTACAAGAAATTATTAAAAAAATTTAATCAAAATAATTTGAACATTAAGTACACTCGCAAAGATTGATGATGGTCGAAAAATAAAAACTTGTCATCTAAAAAAAAGCTAATAGAAGCGTCAAATAAAATATAATAAATTATAAGCTAGAGTTTTTGCTCCACAATTTACATTTTAGTAGAAAATAATCGAATAAAAATTGTTATGAATACCTAGTTATAAAATTTGTTTATTTAAATTTTATTTTTAGGTTTAACAGCACCCAATTGCTTTTTAACGAGCCGCCACTGATTCTGTTAATTTTGAACTATAATTACCTATCACAAGATGACATTAAATAATAACTTGAAGTTATTTGATATCTTTTCATCATTTTTAAAATATTATTTTAGTACTTTTTTATTAATTTATTAACAAAAAAAAAATAAATTGATTAAATTAAATTTTATAATAATTAAAAAAAATCAAATAAGTAATAATAAATATCTATTTGAAAATATTTTAAATATAACTGTCACTTAAAATCTTGAATTGAAAATTTTAAAACTTTAAAAAGTAATCTCTAATTTATTTGCGGTTGTAATTAAATACTAAAATTTCTATTTTATTAATACAATAATACTTAATTATAAAATTTCTAATAAAGTTATGTAACATTTTCATATTTCCCTTGCTATCAAAATATATCGACCCTATTAAATAGTAGAAAATTTTATAAGTACAATATATCGACCCTATTAAGTACTATAAAATTTTATAAGTACTTAAGTACCTAAATTTGTATTCATTTTTTATTTTAAAAGTTAAACAAAGTTCTAATAAGAAATTATTCACATCAAAAACTTTTTATACACATAGGTACATATTAATGCATTCAGAATATTTTTGCCGTCAAACAATTATTTAAAGCCTATGAAGTGTACAGAGTCAACAAAATTAAATAAATTGTTTACAATTGTAAGTATTGAAATAAGAATTATACATTTCGTTACTTTTATACTTTTGATTACTTTGAATACTTGTTCATGCCACCAAGGGCCATAAAGGAGTAAATACACGACGTGCGTAACATGTTATGCGTACATTTACACAAACGTAAAAAAGTTCGGCCGAACATAATTTTTTATTTATGATTCAAAATGGATAAAAATGCGTCCGCGGAAATTTTTTTACTGATTATTTTAAATAAAATAAAGAAAATAAAATAATAATCGTAAACTGTGGACTAAAGATTAGTATTCAAAAATATACAAATTGGTTTATGGCTACTATTGGATTTTAAGAACTTTTACTGAAGGGACATCAAAACATTTGAAAAATTGCTAAGGATAATTAAACGATTAATTTAAAGAGAAGATACAATTATAAGAAAACCCATTGATCTTTATTTATTTTATAAAATAAATTTACTTTTTAAAACTAAAAAATTATATTAAAAATTCAAATATTGCGCGACGCGAACGTTACCACACACTCGCGATCATGTTCGGCCGAATTTAAAATTTTCGTTAAAATTATTAAAATTTTTTGATATTTGGCGAACATGCTTACGCGTAAGACAAAAACATTATCACAAACGGACAAATTTGTTTTGCGAATATTAGGTTACATTGTGAATTTACCCCTTAAGAAATAATAAATTTCATTACAGCTGTCAAAATTTTCAAAGAAAGTAATGGAAGCAAAGTCGTCAATAATGATCACTTTAAGAAGATCGTAAAGCTTGATTTACATATTCGAGGTGTAAAAAAATCCTCAAAATGAAAAGAGATCTGTAGAGTGGTCGATTTATTGGTCAACTTATAAGTTTAATTTTAAATTTTGACACTTTTTATACAAAATATAAATGGAATGCTATAGAATCCTATTCTATAATATAATCATTTTAAATATTAATCACAAAATATAAAATAACAATATTGTGTAATGTAATAAAATAAATTCATTTCATTCAGTTTTATTTTTTTTTTTAAAATCTTGAATGACTAAGAATTTAAAGAATATGTAACAAGAATAATAACAATAACAAAAATTTTACCCTACACCACACCATTAATAACAAATTGCTGATCTCATCTTCTTTTACTAAAATTAAAGTTAAAATAAAAAAAAAAAAAGAAAAAAGAAGGAAAAAATACAGAATGGAACAAGACTAAAAATAAATACTTTGTTATTTTTTTTTAATGTATTTTGCAAAATTTTTTTTTGGTTTAAAAAGAAACCCAAAAAAATTTTTTTTTAGTATTTTATTTTGAATTTTTATATTTTTTATTTTGAAATTTTTTTTTTTTTTTTGGAAATTTTTAGAAGATTTTTTTTTTTTTGAAAAATAAGAAATTAAATGTAAAAAGCGCGGGTTATATTGTCGTTTTTTTTTTTTTTTTTGTTATTTATTAGCGAAAAAAGAACTAAAATTTAATTTTTGCCAATCCCTTAAAAAATATTTTTATACATTTACATATATTTATACATATAGGTATCTATATATACTTATTTTATATATTATATTTTATTAATGTATTTTTATTTGAGGTTAAAAATAATAATAAAAAAAAAACAAAAAAAAAACAAAAATTTTAATGCGATCACTCAAAATGTTTGCATAAAAATTTTTATTAAACGAATTTAATAGGTAATACATTGTACAATTTATGTAAATGTGTGTAATACAATATATTATTGTATTCATAATTATATAGGGTAAGGGAATTAGTATCAAGACAGTAGTATTATCCATATTTTTAATTTGAAAATAATAAGATTAGAAGTATTATAAGCAACTATATCAAATAATGACTAAAAAGGATTCTTTTATCTGTTATCCTAAATTATGCAAAGTTTTTTTAGTGCCTTTTATTGGTTTTATATACATACAACATTTTATGTTTGCAGTCCATAAGCGATCGAGCCTAGTAATTTGTTAATTTATAAGTTTGGTTAAAATAATTACTAACAAATTTAAATTTTTTATAATTTTAAATAAACTTACATTTTAAATTAAAAGCATTTGTTTTCAATCGAAAAACGTCAAATTAAGCTAAAAAATTACCATGTCCGGATACTGAAAATAGAGTGTTCGGATACTGAACTGTTCCACTGTTCTTTTATTAGAACAAATGGAGAATAATTTATCTAAAACGTAATTTATAATTAATACGAATTATTTCATTGTTTTTGGACCTTCTTAAGATTTTTTCAAATCAATAATTGCTAATAATTGCCACAACCTTCGGAATAAGAAAATACCACTAAAAGCTAGAAAATATGTCAGAATACTACCAAATTTACCCTATATTTTTATAAATGCATATACATTTACCATATGTATGTACACATAATTATATGTACATATGATATATTATTATTGTAAACTTTTTAGCAAAAAGTGAATTGAAAAAATAAAACACATGTGTTCACAGATACTGAACTAAAAAAAAAAATTGTTTAAAAAATTAAATAAGAATGTTCTAAAATATAATATTGTTGTTCTATATTGTTCTTTTTTTTTTTTCTTATTTAACTTTCCATTGAATTTAAAATTGTTTGTTTGGTTTTTTTTTATTCTTAAAAAAAATAAGGGCTGTTTTTTTGGTTTTAACTAAAATTTAATAAAAGTTTGAATTGTTCGAAGATCACTTAGTATCAATTCAGCAGTGTGCATAAGTTACAATATTATTTGCATTATTTAATAAAATATCAGTCTTACGACGATCAACAAAATAAAATGATCTCGATTTACAGTTACATAAAAAGTTAAAAAATGAGATAGGTACAATGTTTCATAATATTACAATAATAATTTACCACAATTTAGTATTTATTGATGATATTTTTTTTTTTTTGTTATTTAATATTATTATTATTATTTCAATTTGTATATTTATGTATTTTGCACTTAAATGCACCTATATTTTATAATTTTGTATTTGTTTATATTAATTATTTCATTTTTTTAAATTATTTTTTTTTTGAGAAATTTTTTTGTAATTTGTAATTTTTAAAAGGTTTTAATTTCTTAAAATTTAATTTTGATTTATTTTTAGCACATTTTAGCACAATATTATTTAGCACATTTATTTTTCTATAATTGCTTCAATTGACACATTTTATGTTTTATTAATTTTTTTGACACTTAAGACAATTTATACAAACAAATAATACAGTTATGATGGAACTGTTAAAAAAAAAACAAAATAATTAATTAAATTTGTATGTACATTTGTGTGTATGAACCAAATTACTGTTATAAAATATAAATAAATATTAAATAAATTAAAAAAAAAAAAATTAAAACAAAATATTTCAAATAATTTGCAAAAATGTTGAAAACAAAATAAACAAATAAATTATTACATAAAAATTATCAAAACCTAAATATAAGTTTTTTTTCGATTTTTGAAAAATTTTTAATATTTTTAAGGTTTTTATTTTTTATTTTTTTTTTTTCTTAACTTAAATTTAAATCGCAACCGCGTGCATTAACCATTAGTTTAGTTGTGGTATCTAAGAACTTCTAAGCTCTGCTCTTAGGTTAGTTAGCTAGTTTTTCGCATATTTGAGAAATTCGCGAGATCTTATTTTTTTTTTGTGTTTTTTAATTTTGCTAATTTTTTTTTTTTTTTCATTTACTTTTTATATTTTTGTTTTTTTTTTTATTTATTTTTTTGCTAAAAGTGTACCTACATGTGTTGTAAAAATGAAAACGAATGGATGAATAGAGAAATAAGTATAGAAAAGAAAAAGACAAAAAAAAAAAAATAAAAAAATTAAAAAAAAATAAATAAATAAAAAAAATCGGCAAAAATATTTGCAAATACATTGATAGTCTCGTCAGCTAACAAACAGCTTTCGAGGACGGAGAGAGAGACCTTCTAAATAATTTTTTTCGCTTGTTTTTTTTTGTAATTGTTTTTGTTGTTTTGTGCTATTCTCATTTTTATTTTATTTTGTTGTTGTTGTTTTTTATTGTGTTGTGCAAATAAACATAACAAAAAAGTAGAAAAACACAAACAACAACTGAACACATCACAAATTGTGTTACAAAATAAAGATAAAAATATATTATTTTTGTTTTTTAAATTAAAGTAAAGGTTAGTGCACATTTTTCAATGCGCAGGATTTACTAAATTAATTGAGATTAAACTTTTTTTTTTTAAGATTTATCGGAGTGTGATGGTTTTTTTAACGAGAGACACTGGAAAGCATCGGAAGGCTCCTATTGGAAATGTACGCAGTTCTTTTGGGTATATAGCGTAAGTCTTAAACGCCTTAATATAAAAAACCAATTCTTTAATCAAAACTTCAAGATACAAATAAACAACTGTTTGGTTTTGAGAAGGCGAATTAAGAAAAAAACTTGAGGAACTGGGACTGGGAGTTATAATTCATGAAAGATAAAGGTGGAAAATTTGAAGGAATGAAAGGAACATAAATGTTAATGTTCTTCTTAAATTTAATTAAGTCGTAAACTAAAGAGTTGCTAACTTTATTAAAAACATTGTATGGAATATTGTTCTATAACCGCGACGTGCGCCCTACAAAACGATATTCAATAAGCCGTGTTACGCCAGCTCAGAAACTTTTTGTTCAAAGACGGACAACTTTAGGCGGAGTCATTAATTGTTTTATTTCTTAAGAAAAGATGGTCGTTCCTACTACACCAGTTCTGTTTATTTAAAGAACAACTTATATACATATGTCTTATTATATAGGTATACCATGGGATTAGTTTTACATATTTAAGCGGTTTAATATTAATATTAATGTATAAATTTTTTCAGTTATATTTCTGAAGTTTACATTTGCAATTATTAAAAATTGACATTGCCGAGTATAGTTTGGTTTAAACATCTAGAACACATGATCTTGTAGGCCAATTAAGTGAAAAATGTTATCACTAAATTGTTCTTTCAATATATCAATTGTTACGGTAATAGTCTGAGCGGTAGTACCGTCTTGTTGAAAGCACATTTAACATGGATCTGTAAGGAGCATCATTTACTGAACGGATACATTTCCAGACGGTTGTAGGGACGGTTTCCGTAATCCATAGTAAGGTATTTAACCATAATAAACTGACTAATATTAAATGTCAAGATTGATTTACACAATTATATATATAGATATAGTATTGCAACTTAATGCTAGTATTGCAACTTAACTTCAAAAATTGCATATCTTTTAGGTTATAAAAAAAACATTTGTTACGAATAAAGTATATGAAAAACTAACTGACTGTGTGAATTAACCTTAATTTTTTTTTTTTAAGTTGCAAAAACTAAAATATTTTCGCTGTAACAGACATAAGCATAAACCACAGTCTTTTTCTTATAAATATAAATTGCAATGTGTATGATTGAAAGAAGAAGGGAAGCAAAATGAAAAAAAAAAGCTATAATGTAAATCCTTAGATTTACTCATGATATACTCATGTTTGGTTTATATATTTTTAGTCTTTTGCGTTTTTTATGCTTTGTTTGTTTCTGTTTTTTTTTTTTTTTAATTCAAGTAATTTTTGAAGATAGTCATTCCATGCTTTTGCCCTAAGCAAAAAAAAAACAACTTTGAAAAAAAATCTAAATCAAACAGTGCAGAAAAACTGTAAGACATCACACAAATAAAAAAAAAAATGATTACTACTGTGCTATGTTTGTATTTGATGAGCGGAATGAAGGGTATTGAAGAATGAAGAGAGACAACAACAACAACAAGAACAAAAGGAAAAAAGAACACACTTCAAAAAAATATATAAAAACAGAGAAAGAATGATAGAAAAAGAATATAAAATAAAACAAGTGAAAAAAAAAAGAATTGAGAAAGATAGAAATAACATAGGCACTAAGTATACTAAGTAGTAAAATTATTACTAAATGAAATAAATATAAATTTATATCAACAATTAATTGAGAGAAATATTAAGAATTAAATAGAAATAAAGAGAGATGAAAACAAAATATTGAATAACTAAACAAAAGAATGAAATAATAAATATAAAAAATTGTAAAAGTATTAGAAGTAATAAGTGACAGAAAATGATCGTACAGTAGATACTTCAGATACGAATTACGCATTTGTCTACCAACACAATGACAAATGGATTTGATCATTCACTCACTGTACGGTATTTTAGATTCATACCACACTATGCTTTTTTTTTTAGCATATTAGCGTATTTATTTATTTATTGTACATTTTATGAGAGTTTGCGAATTTTAGTGGTTTTTGCCTTTTGTCTCACATGTTTTGTAGTATTTTTGTCTTCTCTTCTATTCTAGTTTACAGTTTACACTGGTTTACACAGTTGACTTGATAGTCACTTCATTCAGTGAGAAAGAGAAGTTTTTTTATGTATGTGTTTTAAATTTTATTATTTTTTTAGCTAAAAAAATGTAAAAAAAAGAAATAAAAACAAAAACAAAAACGTAAAATACAAAAAAAATGCTTTCAGAATAATAAAACGGCACTTAAAAGTGTTTTGCTGATGATGATCAGTGTGATCACTGATCACCCATTTAACCAAACCATTATCTAACGTGTAGTGTAATATACTCACTACAGTATACACACAGTATATGTAATATATTATGTATCAGGTATCTTATGATATGAATATTTATGTATAAAAATGTATGTACATATGGGTATTTATAAATAAATTTTGTGTATTCATATTATTTTAAAGTGAATAAAGCGTGTATTATTATTTAAATAGCGCACTTTAAATAAAACGATTTTTTTTTGCTTTGCTTTTCAGAATAAAATCATTTTTAAAAAGTGTATCATGAAGAGTTTATGACTTCTTGTATAAGTTACAATAAAACATATTTATATTTGAATACTAAAATAAGAGATTATTGTTATGGAGTACCGTTGACCAAATAACTGGAACTCTCTTAATAAAGTTGTGTAAAGTCTCTTAATAAAGTTGTGTAGCAGTTTTAACCCCATAGAATAGGGAAAGATTTGTAATTCAAAACGAAGAGGGTAGTACCTATGTAATAGTAATTTAAAATAGAAAGAAGGGGTTAGTATATTTTTTTTTAAAATGAAAGTACTTTAATTGAAATTAAACACATTTAAATTAAGATTGAAGCCAAATTTTTTTTTTATTTGATTCCAGTAAGCATTTAAAAATTATCGTGGGAGGCGCAATAACGTTTAACGATTTTTTCAATTCTATTCAATTTTATCGAAAAATTGTGTTTAGTGATGAAGCTCAACGAACGAACAAACTAATTTTCCGTGTATGGAGCGAAAGCAATCCTAGAGAAATTCTGCTGTTTTCATTAAATCTTGAAAATTACACCACAAGGTGTGGTTTACACATTGGAGACATCCACCGTCCATATTTCTTTTAAAAAGCAGCTGGAGATAATGTTACATGTGAATGGTGCTTCTTACAGATCCAAGATTAATATGTTTTAAGATTTGAATGCTTTACTTTATCTAAGACTACTACCACAACAATTCAGATATTGAAAGAAAGATTTGGTGATAACATTTTTCAATTAATTGGCTTCCAAGATTATGTGATATAACGCCACTGGATTATTTTCTTTGGGATTATGGTATGGATTTATGCTGATAAAACAGAAACAAAAGACGCTTTGAAAGTCAACATAACCAGTGAGTGTTATTGTTTATTGACGAAATAAGGTCTGCATTACTCGTAAATGTTCTTAGGTCAATGGATGCGTCTGTTTATATGCAACCGACAGTAAATATGGGAAATTAATTGAACTCAAACCAAACCCGAATAAAAGCTGTGCATCTAGATTTTTCTTATATATTTACATGTACTTCAAATACGAATTCCTTTAACTACCAATTTAACGCGTATTTCACGCCTACTGGAAAGCATATAGAACTAAAAGGTGGAGATCAGGTACAGCGGTACAATTATTATGATTAATTGTCAATTTTTTAAGTCTCAGTTTCGGAAACTAAACTTAAAATTATAACTGCAAATAAATTAAAACAAAAAAAACCATTGAAGAAAAAAATATAACCTTCATCGTATAGATGCAACCAAGAAAATAATATTTTACATTTTATCTCTATTTAATAAAAAAGAAAACAACAACAAAACCAACATAAATTTAATAAAAACCCAAAAAAAATGGTAACTACCCATATGAGCCAATTTTTAGTATTTTGTATTTTTTTTAAATTGCAAAATTTCGTTTCCAACGCAAATTTTTTCAAATTTTTCACTTCTCTCTCTTTCTTCCATTCATTGAATCGTTTAAATTAATTTTTTAAATAAATATACCACACGAACTTATACGAAAATTTTTGCAAAGTTCTCCTATTAGATTAGCTAAAATCTTCACACACACAAACACATTTAAAAAAAAAACCGGTAGTTTTTTTTGGGTATTCTGCCATGCCAACCAAACATTTTCACGCTCTTGCTTTAAGATTTTATTTAATATATTTTGAATTGAATAAATCGCTTTATTATATTGTATTTGTTTAATGTTAGAAAGGGGAAGAGATAGAAATGTGCAAATGATTATCAAATATAATGAGAGAAAAAAACAAATATAGAGAATGAGAGAGAAAAAAAAAATAGAAATAAAAATAGAGAATAATAGAAAGAAATGTATTGTAAATTGTACAAATTACAATAGCATTTATTAGACGACCTTAATATACAATTATACCGTTTTTTATACAGGTGTACTCTACATATACATACAAAAATACACACATTTGTGTAAAATACACAATTAAATGAAAAACATGCTGTAATAATAATCAAAAAGCTTTTTATTTACAAAATATTTTGCGATTAACGATCACTTATTGAGTATTCTGTTATTTTATTGCATTTACAAGTGTACATATGTTTGTGTATTAGTTTAGATTTTAGAAGCTTTCAAATGGCATGTGAAAAATTAAAGAGTGAGAGAGTTAAAAGATGCGCATTTGTTGGAAATGTATAATTAGAAAAGTGCGCAAAATCATTTAAGAATATAGTTTAATATTAGATTTAATATTGGAATTCAATATACAAAGCAATATGTTTGTATGGAAAAATTAAATAAAATATATTTTCTCACACATATACAAATATAAAAAATGTGACCGAAATTAAAGAATGAGCACACCTTGTCTTGTACTTGAGCGGAACATTCGAAATGATAGCGTTTTATTTATTAATAATATTACATACCTACAATGTGTTTTTTTTTTTTTTTTATTGAATTATGTAGAATTTTGCAAAAATACAGTTATTGGATTCAGTATATCAGTTTATATTTTATAATTATTAATTAAATTAGAAAATAATTTAATAATTTATATTGTAAGTTGTAGCGCATTGTAAAGATGTCCGCACTCTGTAAAGTCAAAATATGCTATGCATTACAAAAAAATTGAAGAGCAGAGTACTGAGTACTGAATAATGACTAGCGACTACCGACTGAGTAGAAAATAATTGTGTTTAATTTGTAAGTTCGTTGATAGAGAAATGAGAACATACATTATGATCGTATTTAACCGAACAGTTAACGAAAACAAATTATTTTTATTTTGTAATTTAGTTGTAATTTAGTGAATCGATAAATAAAACGATGGATCGATGCATTTTAAAATTTTTTTTAATTTCTATTTGCGTTATTTGTGGTTTTATATTTTGCGGTTTAAGGGCTTGCAATTGTATCTAAAATGTACCTAATTTTATATATTTATCTGAAAATCTAATCTTTGGTTATTGAATTAAAATTTTAATTTGTAAGTTGTAATTGTTGCAACTTTTTATAAGAATTTTATTTAATTTTTAATAAATTTGGGAAGAAAATTGAATTACTCTATGTCAATATTCCATTTGTAAATGTGGTTTGATATTGTCGTCAATTTAATCAATTAGGCAGGAATTACCGTTTATTTTTAACTTGTTGAAAAATATACAACATTTTGTTAAAAAATTAATATGATGTGAAGCACATTGTGATACGAGAATTATATTAACATTATGGTTTCGTGTATTTTACAAGTTTTGATTTTCTTTCAGTTTTTCATATAAACTGTAGAGAGATTGTTAAGAAGGTCGATTCGATTTTTGTACTCTTTTTGTAATTTTGACGTTTGTTATTGTTTATATTGGAACTCCTGTTTAATAATATATACTACCTATATAACTACACAAGTGATCAACGATCAGTGATCGCAAAGGAAAATGGTAACTGTTATATTTTCCTATATTTAACAATAGATTGAGATTAATTTTTCTGAATATGATTGATATTGACTATTAGTATTATTATTATTAAGACTTATGTATATTAATTTATATTTTTTTTTTAATTGTATTTAGGGATTAACGGGTTGTGCAAGTATTTTCTTGTAATTTACCGTAATTTAACTGTAATTGTTTGTTAGCTGGTTTTTTAAAGTAGTTTTAAGCTGAATTTTCTTTTAATTGAAAAATAGTTTTTGTATTTGTACTAGGACTTGTACTTGTATATATTAATTAATGATCAAATCTAGTAGGCTTAACTAAGGACATTTAAAACATTTTTAATGAAAAAACCAAATACCAAGTTCCTAAAAGCTTAAGAAATTTAATCAGGAAAGTAAGGAAAGCTTATGCAAAGGAACTAATGAATTGTGAAACGAACTTAGGTATATCAATTACTTTGGAAATGAAGTAATCTAAATAAGG
Organism: Dolichopus griseipennis; assembly: GCA_963082915.1. Classification (NCBI taxonomy): domain Eukaryota; kingdom Metazoa; phylum Arthropoda; class Insecta; order Diptera; family Dolichopodidae; genus Dolichopus; species Dolichopus griseipennis. The sequence goes on along the minus strand of OY720441.1, from coordinate 72,399,401 downwards.
AAAATGTAATTTAAATATATTCTTTAATAAGTTTCCCTCCTAGGTCGATTTATTAATCGGCCGTTGACCCCTCTCCGCCTTATCTTAAAAAGCTAATTATACTATCTTGAATAAATTAATGCTATTGGCTACTAATAAATAATGGCGAAAGAAAGTTGCATACTATTAAATTACATTGAGTTCGGATTTTGAAAACTTTCAGCAAGCCAAGGACAAACAGCTATATTTCCGGAATCAATTAAAGTAGGATCTTCAAATTATGTACGAAAGTATATTGTGTCATGTTTCCTATATATTTTTGAAATAAAATAAATTGAAATAAATTTGACTGGTGGTTCGAGTATCTTCCACATGCCCTCCAAGATCTAAACACACAAAATTTCTAAACTTACAATAAAAGAATATTAATTTTTTGCTGTAGGTGTATTCTTTCAAAATGTTATTATGTTCCTGAGAACTGAATTAACTGACGGTGCTGCTCATTACTATTACCCGCTGCAGTAAAAGAAGTATATCTCCAAAACCTTAACTTTTGGTACAAGGGATTTTTGTCATATCTCTAGACCTCTTAAATTTATAATGAATTGGAATTGTGATTTAGATAACAGCCTTACGCCACCAAAGTTTAAGCAAGCATTTCTCAGAAATTAATATGAAATTATAGGCGGTAATCTGTCAAACATTTTAAACTATTCTGTTAAATAATACAAAGCTAATGAACGCTTTTCTCATTATATTAAAAACCTATATCTAAAATAACTTATGTATTTTTAATTTAAATTCAGTTTTGCAAATTTAGGGTATTAATAAGTCGGTTGCATCGACTAACTATAGTTTCATTACTTGTTTTATTTTAAAAATGAGCTTTGTTACATAATAATGAAAAACGAAAATTAACTAGAATTGTAAAAATTATTTCTTTTTTAAATACCTACTTAAAAATTTTCATTTAATTTACACTCATTTTATTTATACTAGTTTAATAAGTTTTTAAATTTCCTTTTAAAAGTTACCTATATTAAAAGATTTTTTGCTATGATTTATTAAAAAAAGTGTAATATTTGGCAATCTCCAGTTGTGCGTTTGATTCTTTGATTTTTTTTTTTTGTTAAGATTTAATAATGTAATTAAAAACTTAATTACCCCTAAATCAAATCATAGTAAGAAAAGAGTTTTAATCTTAAAATGAATCCTAAAATTTAATTTTAAAAAACCAAAAGAATATATGCATTTTTATCACATTTTCAAAAAATTTTGTAAAAATGTGCCTATATAGCTTCACTTCTGTCCGTCCGTCCGTCCGTATGTTTACAAGAACTTTTACACCGTTTGAAATAGAGTAAAAAAAATTTTAACTATGGGTAGGTATTAGAAAAAAAATAGTTTTGTAGAAGAATTTTTTTCTGTAGCCCCACCTGTTACGGGGCTGCAGTCCCTCAAAGTTGACAAAAGCCGTATATTTAAATTGTTATAACAAGAGTTGTGTTAGATATATTTTCAATCTGAAAGCGGCAAACGATAGCTGGTTTTATAGAGTTTATAAATTTTTAAAACGCAAATGTTTAGGGTTGCCATACGCTACTAAAATTTAACATTACGAAAAACTCAAGTTTTGCAAAATTTTTGGCCACACATATCTTCTAAACGGTTCAAGCTAGGATCTTAAAATTTTAGGATAAGTTAGATACTTAGAAATTAGTAGGAATCGGTTAACAAAATTTTTTTGTCAAGCCCCCTATTTAGGGTCTCGAAAATTGAAATTTTGCTATTCTATCTGTAACTTGAATACCTGTTCAAATTTTTTTTTACAAATATACAAAATTTAAAGCTGAAGTATTATATTTCAATATATGTTAAAGGTTTTCTTAAATTTAAAAGGGGTTCTTTAAATTGAAGAAATTGTCTCTTAGTTTTATTTAACCATTTTTGCTTAGATAATAAAATTTTTGGTAAAATTCCAAATTTTGGTGGAGTTCATAATTGATTTCCTATAACCAAAAAAAAAAGAAGTATGGGGACAGGAGGGGGATAGGCAGATCCTCGAGAATCATCATAAGTGTGCTTAGAAAAATTTTGGGAACCTTTCCCATTAAAGAGCTATAGGTCTTTATAAAACGGTAACTTATTCCCCAGTGTAAGTTTTTCCAAAATAAAACGTTAAAATTGAAGCTCCTACATTATATTTCGCACTTATTAACAGGTTTTCTTGAGTGCATTCGGGTATTTCACTATTGTTAATTTCTAAGCGTTTCACTATTAGTCATATTATTAATAACTTAATGAAATAACTAAATTATAAAATAGTCAGTTAGAAACCCTATATAAGTTTGGAAATGTGCTTTTTAAAAACCCTCGGTTTTTTCCATCACTTGTTTTTTTAAATAAATTACCAGTAAAGTACTGTTTAACTTTTTGCATTGAATTAAAAATTTAACTAGTATTTTTTTCTGTTCCTGGACTTCCTGCAATGAATACTAAAGACGTTTAATTCAACAATAATAACAGTATGCGCCTCTGGTCTTTCTTTTTTTTGTTTTTTAATTAAAATTTTGATAAAAATACCATACTTCCTCTATGCTTCTTGTTTTAATTACATAATATTATTCTGTTTTAAAAGTTAATTAAGTTTTTTTAATAAAACTTATATTTTAAATAAAAAAAATAAAACCTAATGTTTTAATTTGGTTTTAGATTTAATAAATATAATAAATAGTTTTTATAATATAAGTACATATTTATTACATTATTAAAAAATTTTGAGTTTTACCCGAAAAAGCTTTTATAGTATTTTTTACGGGGGAATTAAACTTTATAGGCAACAGTTGCAGTTCCCTAAATGTTAATAACTATTTTGAATATTCAAACTGTTTTAAATTATCTATTGATGGATTTAGATGCAATTGAACTTTTAAATTATGCAATTTAATGTATTTTTCAATAATAAAAATGGCTATTTAATGCATTATTTTCTTATTAATTAGATATTATTTTTAGTATAAATCTTTTGCAAATCTTTGGCAAAATGAGGAAGTTATTGTATACAATTTATTGACCTAAATAGACGATTAAATATTTCGTATATTGACTGCCTTTTGTACTTTTAACCTTTGATTTATACTGAACGAACGATGACGACGTTTCTGCGACGCCTCGGAATGTCAAACAAATATGTGTTCAATGAAAATGTGTGCAAACGATTGAACACAAATGCGACAGAGATAAATCATATTAATTTTTGACATTTCAAAGCGTCGTCAGAACTTCGTCACCGTCGAGTATAATAAAAATATTTCAATTGAAAAATATGACGTGTTAAATATCGAGTATAATAAAAATATTTCAATTGAAAAATATGACGTGTTAAATATTCTCTATTGGTTTATAATTTATTGTTTAAGGGTTTTACAGTTATTATTTAAAGTCTGATAATAGCAATGGTTTTAATGCAATTTTTTATGTTATTTTTAAGTGCCACAAGAAATAAATTATATAAAAATTAAAATAATAAGATATATATATATATATATATATATTATACATCTGTCATCTATTGATAATGCAATGTTCTATGTTTTCATATTAACAAAATAGAATATCTATATTCAAGTACATTTTCAAAAATTTTGGAAAAAAATATGCCTGTACATAGTCCACGTTGTTAGTTCTTTCGGCTTTTCCCAAAGTTCTAAACTGTTTTGAATAAAGCAATGAAAATTTAAGTATAAAAAGGTAAAGATTAAAAAAATTGGTTTTAAAAAAAAATTGAAAGAACTTTTTTCTGTAGCCCTACTGGTAACGGAATTACGGACCTTTAAATTTCGTAAAAGCTTCCTTATTTATGTTGCTTTAACCCAAACTCTGTATATGCATAATAAAATATACAACATTAAAATGAAGTATAGTTTTTAATCTGGAAATTCTAAACTTAAAATGCTTTCATGAGCTGTATAGAAATATGTAGTGTTGCCCTACCGAATTTTTAATATATCACGAAATGTATGCGAAACTCACTTTATGGCAAACATTTTAATCCATCATATCATCCAAATGATTAAACTTGAAATTTTAAGAGGATTTATAGATCATTGGAAATAAATATAAGCCATATTTAGCTGTGTGTAGTAGAGTTTCCATTTCCCGGCACTTTTATATTTCCCGGGATACGGGAAATTTAAAATTTAATTTTTCGGGAAATCCCGGGATCCCGGGAAATCTGAAAAGATTTAAAGAAAAGTACAAATAATAACATTTTAAAACAAAAAACAAGACATTTTTATAATAATTCAAGTCTTTATTCAAAGATATAACAAAACTATAATAAAATAAACAAAAAAATAAATGTGTAATATTCAAAAGAAAACATTTGGATTTAAAATAGTAATAATAAAAATATAATTAAACTGCTAAGTGCTATGCTATTTTACTTTTTATATTTAATAAAATAACTTTTCAAGAAGCAAAGTACATTAAGTGAATGGCCACTTAGTAAGGATCTTTTTTTGGTAGAAAATATGGCAGCTATTGAAAATACTCGCTCGCTTTCAGTTGATGTAGGCCTTATTGTTTTTAAACAATAGAATAATTTTTTTAAATTTTCAGTCAGTTCACCTGTTAATTCATACATTTTTATTTCTTTTTGAATATTATTAGAATTAGTGTAATCTTAATTAATTGACATCCTTTTAAAACATTTCTTCACTGCAGTTTCCAAGTTCTTCCGTAAATTTAATTCATCGATGTTACCTTCCATCACTACTTCACTATCGTCACTCTCAATATCAATTGCAGTAGCATCAGGATAAGTTTTTGTAAATAATTTTACCATTAATTCTTTTGCCAACTTTATAATGCAAGCTTTGCTGCTTTTTTCCAAAAAATTTTTGCAAAAATTGTAAGAGCGAAACTAAATCTTTGTTGCGTCTTTCTATTAATCTTGTTTTTAATACTTGTAGCAGTTCAGCACTTAAAACATTTTTTTGAAGTATGCATATTACAAAATCGCAATTTTAGACTTGAAAACTATTGAAATGACAACTTTACATGACAATATATTAGTCTGAAATATGATTTTTATTGGAAATGAATGAACTTAAATTTCCCGGGAAATGAAAATAAAAACCCGGGATTCCGGGAAAAGAAAAATTACATATTTCCCGGGAATTCCATCCCGGGATTTCCCGGGATGGAAACTCTAGTGTGTAGCTGTAAGGGGCCGAACTCTGAAAATTTGCTATTTCGAAACACCGGGAACTTCTTGTTACCTTTTATAAAACTGTAAAAAAACGTTCTAAGAATTTGTTTTAATTTCTTTCCAATATACTCTTAACCAAAACTTAATATGGAATAAATCGATTTAATTTTGAAAATTTCCTGTTTTAAAACACTGATTGTTTTTCCATTACTTCTTTGAATACAGCAACATATAAGGAACCTCAAATAAGTAAAATTTCCTTTCTAAACCAATATTTCAATACAATTTGTTTTTGAATTACCAAGATACGTTGGGATATTTAACTTATAAATTAAATTGTAAAGATACAATACTCAACTGCATTTAAGATATTTGCTTTATAATACAGGTGGGAAAAAAATAAGCACTTAAAAGAAAAGTTTAATTTAAAAAAAATTTTTAATGTACTTTAAAATCAGATTACGTTATATGAAAAATTGACTTACAAATTGGAATTGCATTACAAAGAGAAAAATGTTCTCTGGCAAATTATATAAAAACCCTAATAAAGAAAATTTATTGTCATTTTTTAAATTTTTAAAAGAAAATTTTTTAAACTGAAAAATGGTAAAAATAAAAATCTCAAGGTCAAACTGTAATAATTTTTCAAAAATAAAATTTTAATTTATAATCGACTGTAGCTTATCAAATTCTTTAATTCCAATTTTCCAGTATATTTACTTCATCTAATAATAATATAATGTACAATTGTAATATATATGTGTAATATATATATATATTATGTATATATACAAATACATTATATGTACCTATATGTAACACAAGAAATGCATTCCATTCGTTTATTATATTGAATTCCAATAAAAGTTTTATTAAAACTTTAATAGTATACTTCTTGAATAGTTTATTCGTTCTATTAAAAATGTAGTATTTTTACTATTAGAAATTTTTGTGTAAAAGTATATTTGCTATTAATTTTACTATTTACTATTAATTTACGAAATTATTTATATATTATGATCTTTAATGATCTAATAACGACCTTTTGTGAAAACAAACATTGATTCGTAATTTTTCAAACAGCACCTAAAACTATGCAATTTTTGAAGTTTTGATATAATCACAGTTTGGAAAGTTTATGTTCTGGATAGCAAAGAAATGTCTTCTATTAAGTGTTTTATGTTCAAATTGTACCTGGTGCCAATTAAGATAAATTTTTAAACCTAAAGCTAATGGTTACTATACAACAAGTTCTTATATACTAGGTTATATACAAATTTTTTGTAAGTTTTATTTTTTGTAATTAATAAAGGAAAATATAGTAAAAAAAAAATTATTTAGAGAATGCTATTTTTGGTTAAAACATTTAAAATAAATTTGATAAGACATCACTAATATCATTTAAACTGTCAAATCAAAAAGATTAAAATCTACTGCATTTTTTTTTTGTTGATGACTTTAAAGATGATAATGGTGTATAATTTGCTACAATTGAAAGACAGTTACAAAACAATCAGATATATAGTAATGATAACTAACGTACTCATAAATCTTGTGATCATACCAGTACCTGTACATATTTATACACACATATTCACACACATAATATATTTGTCTTACTTTTCACTTTTATTGTATTTTTTTCTCTCTTCTATTCTATTTTTTTTTTCAATTGATTTTTGTTTTTCTTATTTGACAATATGATTCCTGTTCTGCTTTTTTCAAACTGTTCTTTTTAAAATTTGTTTTTTTTTTTTTTTTATATATACATTGTTATGCATTTTCCTTTTTTGTACCGTTTTTTTTCACATTTTTCTTTTTTTTTCTCAAAAAATAGTGGATTTTTTTTTTGAAGTTGTTTGTTTGGTTTTTCAGAATTTTGAAAAAAAAAAAACAAAATAAGCAATGCTTTGTATAAAAACTAAGAAGGTTTCTTAAGGAGCACTTTTACTACATTTACTAGAAGGGCGCAATGAATTGTGGTAAAGAGCTTTAAAAACGTTATTTGCTGCATTTAAACTAGAATGTAATTTCAACTGTAAGACGACAGAAATTGCAGACAGCGAATGACCGAGTTTTTCCGAACCTGAAGCGTTGTATTTTGGACCTGAGTCATCGCTGTTCTATATGATTTTCGATCGGACCAGCTAAGAAAAACTTATAAGTGCGAAAGAGAAAGAAGAAGTTGCAATATAATATTAAAATCTTTTAAAACCACCGGAATTAAGATTAAATACTCGCTATATATACCCTTAAAAAATTACTATAAAGTTATTTAAAATAGAGAATTCTTAATTTTTCTACTTTTTATGTCAAACAAACTGTTGGACCTGAATCAACTCTAACTCTAAATCTGTAATAAGAGCTCTTTTGAGCCATGCTTATCGAAAATTTAACAGTTTTAATTTAGAAACGTGTAGGTCTGCAATATTATGATAGACAAGATACGATGGATTTTACGGAAATACACTTTGACGCATTCTGTATTTACAATAAAAAGAGCGAACAAACAAAAGGACAGAGAAACTAACTAAGAAGTAAATAATTATTTTTTTTTTTTGAAAATGAAATAGAACAAGAAAGAATATAAAAATAATAATAAAAATAATAAAAAAAAAAATAAAAAATAATAAGAATAATATATATATTAACAATAAACGGGACGCGCGATTAGAAAAGGCCACCACGGTTAAAATAGTAAACCAGGAACAAAATTCTTTAGTAAATACTATAGTAATAAAAAAAAAAATTAAAAATAATAGTAAAAAAATAATAAAAAAATAGTAAATAAATAAATATATATATATAATAAAATAAAAAGAGACAAATATAACAAAATAATTTAAAAGAATAAATACACAATATAATAAAAATAAAAATTATTTTTAAAAGTTACGAAAAGAAGATTTTTATTAAACAAAGGCTGGAAGAATAACAACACCATTAACAACGACGAAATATCAATTTTAAAAACAGTCACATTTAGTTCTAAATTATTAACTAATGATTTTTATCTGAAAAATATCGCTGCCAATTTTATGTCGGATCTATACCAAACTTAAATTTTTGAAAAAAAAACTACCTTGCTGCCAGATTTTATAAATTAAGGATTTACAGCTATTTTTTGCTGCCAATTTTTATAAATTAAGGATTTACAGTTATTTCTTGCTGCTTTATATGTAGAGATTTTTTCCAAAATATGTATATATGCTCTATTTCTAGTAAAACTTTTAGATTAACTTCGATTCAGCGAATTAATTAGAATATCTGTCGGAACCCTATTGTAAGGGTTTTATATTTACTGCTTTGACCTTGATAAATCACAAATTCAAGGTTGCTTTTTAGATTTTAGATTAAATTTGTAAATATAATTTGATAATATATTTAAAACATTGTAAACCTTCAAAAATATTATCTTCATTAGAATTCCCCAAAAAACAAAAGCAAGAACTTGTCGAAAATCAGTTATTAACAATTTTTTTTTTATCACTTATTAACAATCTCATTTAGAACACAGTTATATAACAAACCTATAACAACCATCCTTTTGATCATCATCATCATTATACAGCTAGGTACATATCTGATGATACATTCCATTCAAGTTTTATTTTTCACTTGTTATTATTTTCTATCTCTTTCCCGCATAACATTTTATTGAATTTTATAATATAGTATAATATATGCCTATAAGGGAATCAAAAAAAAAACTGATCTAAACTGGTCTATTCCAATAATAAACCGTACGACCGGTACTATAATATTATGTTCTCTATACACATATATTTAATAGGTTCCTTCCTTTTTGTTGTTGTTGTTGTTGCTGTTGTTGAATATATTGAATCTTTGCTGTACATTATACAAAATTACCTATATGAGATTTTGATGCAGATAAAGTGCAGGAAAAATGAAAAGAATAGAATAGAACATATAAAAGAAAATGTATATTTAATATAACATATGTTTGTTTGTGTAAAACGTTGTGTTGTATGTAGAATATAATGTTCAGTATAATGCCCTCCGTAAATTTAAATCTGGTTTAACTAGAGACCATTCAGTATTCACCTGAAAATATATAGTAAATAATAATAAAAATAATTTGAAAATTGTGTAGTTGTTTGATGCAATTGTTTTGATTTTTATTGAGGCTTTTTTTTCATGACTCTCGGAATGCATTCGAGAAATACTTATTATAACAGTGGTAGTTTGATTGTATGTGAAATTGAATAGCTATGTGTAGAAAATTTGTTTATTGGTCTTATAGTTGGTATGTGGTAAGCAGGGTTGTCATTTCCTACAAAAAAAAATAAGTGTTAAAACATTCATAAAACCACAAAACAGGGCTAAAATCAGACATTTCCCAAATATTCACAATATGAAAAATTCAAAATATTCACAATATGAAATATTATGTCAGGTATTTTTTTTTTGGTACGAGTGAATGGAACGCTCAAAAGCCACCAATTGAAACCGTGTGGTGTTTCTTGGGGTAGTGATGAGCGACTTTAACACACTAAAATAATACCCTTTCTGAACCAAATTTTGGAAAAGAACCTGTAATACAAAAAAAACCACAGTTTGGTTACAGGGATGAGCTTATGAAAGGATTTTGGGATTATGAGGAGGTTTTTTTGGAAACTTTGGATCATGAGGGATGGGGAAAATTTCGAGCGATATTTAGGAGAAAGATGTTAATAAAATTAACCTAAATCTTGAACATGCGATGCAATTGAAATTTTGCCATAAAATTGTAATAAATTTAGAACAATTGTCCTGAAGTGACAACCCTGGTAGTAAGTTTTGAGTGAAATAGAAGTCATCAGAATATTAGAGTTGAAATTGAATCAGAAGAAGCCGCGGGAAGAGGATAGAACATCAGAATAGTAGAGGTATATGTATTATAAGAAGCGGTGGAAAGAGATGGGAAGGGCGAAGATTTATGTTCTTTCTCTTATAATTTTATTATAATAAATTTTGAACTTTTCTTTGAATTTTCATCTTGCATTATTGGTCGTTGTTGTTTTTGTTTACATGTTTGTTTGAATATATATATATGTAAATAATTTATATGTATATGTTTATATTTATGACTTATATAACGTTAAAATCTGTAAGATGGTAATTTATAGTGTAAATAATATGGCACTTAAATAAACTTGGGCTTATTTTTTTTTTTGTCTATGAATTTACACAATTTGATTGATTAGTTTGCTATTTAATATGAGGAGAAATAGAGTTTTAAAAAGGTTAAGAAGTTTTTAGTATTGTTGTTTTTTTTTAAACTAGAATAAGTTACTTTTATTTTAAATATATAATAAATTTTAATTTAATTTTATAATATTATTTAGTCTAAGTACTTGATTTTTATACTTCATATTTAAAATGAGGAAAAAATTTAGAAATTAGAAAAGATTTAAGAGAAAAACAAAAAAAAGACAAATAGAATTAAATTTTATTAGATATATAATATTAATTTGACATAATTAATTGTTTAATTTAAATAATAAATATTCTGTTAAGATATTCAATTTGATGTTAAGGTAAATTGAAATTATGCTTTTAAATACAAAAAAGTTACTTAAGATATATATTAGTTTTAAAGTAGGTTAAGATAAAATTAAGTTTTAAATTTTAAGTTTGCAACAATGTTTCTTAAATCAATAGTATATTTTAGAATATTAAAGTAGAATTAGAAGCTAATCAAATGAATTACTGAAAAGATTATAAGAGTCATGATAATTCACAGTTTTTTAAAATCCAATTCAGAAGTTTTTTAATCATATATGAAAGGATTACTTCTGATGAAATTCTTACGGGATTTAATAGGCGCAAACAAATAATACTAGGAAAATTAATAAGCGCAAACATTACAAAATATGTTGAATCGGTAAATGAGTAATATAGGTTAGTTTTATGGCAAGTTTCTGCAAAATTTGTTTGGTCTAATGCAGTGGGTTCAGTTGCCATAGTCTACTCTATTAGTTTGACACAGTTTACACAACTACACTCTTCTTTGTTTATATATAAAACCGATTAAAGCGTTTATTGATTTAAACATTTAACTTGGTTAAATAAACAGTTAATTAAAATTAATAATACCTCCCTTCGAATTATTGCACCACAATAAAAGCTACAAGTAATCATTACTACACTATATGGGAATCTTTAAATGATTTAAAACTGGTTAAGGTGAGTTATTCATTGTGAGAATTACTTGCCTCTGATACAAATTATCCATGGTACAAACATATAATTCCCAACTTTTTAAAAAGAATCTGATCAAGTTGATTTTAAACATGCCTCCAACTGACTTCTAATGTTCTTTTTTCGTTCGAATTCACTCCTTTTCTAACTTTGTATAAAGGAGCCCAGAGTTTGGGAAGCATTATTCAATTTTAACTGGAATTTTATGGAAAGTTAAGCTGAGTCCCTTTTATTTAAGGAACATAATTAGAAAAAAATTAAGTTTAATTATCGTTTATTAATCTTAAGCATAAATACAAGTATCTTAATGTTGAATTTTTGTTTTATGAAAAACATATAGCAAAATTAAGTATTTTTTAATGAAAATTTTTCTGAAATTTTAAATGCAATTTAAAAAATTTTCATTTAATTATAACCAGAATTTTTTCTAGTTTTTTAAGGGAATTAAAATTTAATTAATGATGCAAATGCTTTAAACTTTAAAATTTTTATAATATAAATGCAGGAATTTATTCTATTTTAGTACATAGCAGTAGTGGACAATTTAAATTATAATAGACAATAAGTTATAAAATTTAATGATTATTTAATCGAAGCTAAGAATAATTATTTAAAAACTGGCTTTATATTATCTTAAGGGTCTAAAGCTATTGAAATTTAATCATACTAAACCTTCAAAACTATAAATCGTAAACTAATTTAAATGGTAAGGTGATGCAGAGATAAGAGTGCCGATGTTTTATTCGAAAGCCACGGGTTGGAAGTGGCAACTTTTACAGGTCACTGGCAGTGGAGTCAGCTAGTCCAGTCAGCTAAATTAGTTACAGTCCAGTCAGCTAAATTAGGAATCCCTTACTACACTTCTTGAAGCAAGGCTAGCATCATTGGTTTCAATGGTTTCATTTGGTTAACCACTTTCCCATAACCTTAACAATATGCAAAGTCAGAGAGCTGATTTCATATCTGAGCTCTTCGGATTGGACATTAAACCAAAATAAAAACGCAGGTGAAATAAGTTCAGTGGGATCAAATGACGAAAACCAATGCTAATTGAGGCTTTCACATAGGATCGTGAAAGTCGTCAACTTACCTAACTAGCTATCAACTTATATGTTGGAAAGCGTAATACTATTACATATATTAATTTTTCCAGTACATTTATACCAAAATCTTGTTATAGTACAGACTTATTAGCCTAACATATGAAAATTGATGCACAAAATACCCTTATGTAGAACACTAAATAGTTGTTAAGGAAACAAGTTTATATGTTGATTATATCTTAGATTTACGAACAGAAAAATTTAAACTGATCAACAGCTTCAAAATATTGACAATCTTTTTTTATTCTAAAAATTATTTAACTCTCTGTCTGTGACTCTGTCTGTTACCAAGATTTTAAGTTTTTATAAGTAAGACATACCAAAAACCAAACACTGATTAAACATTTCTAGTTTGTTTTGAATTTTTTTTTACCTTGCATTTTCTTTTTTCATTTTACGATGGTTTGAAGGTAAAAAGTAATTTAAAAGCGCATGCTTTAAATACCCTACTTTATATTTTGGTATTTTCATTGTCTTGCACATACTAGAGGCAAAATTTCTTTTAAGTTTTTCTTTTCCTTTGTTTTTTTTTTAATATTAAAAGGATTAATAGTTACATAACATTATACAAAAGATACCTGTTGTATCTTGTGGATATAAGTTATGTAACCATATACATATATTCAATAAAAAATTCAAAAGATTTTTTTTTATTATATTTTAAAAGATAGAATTGGGATTTTTAGATAGAAGATTATGTCCGTATGGAATTACTAAAAAAAATTTTATAGGTTTTTGTATTCTTATCTTCTCTTCGTTTAAATTTAAATGCTTCGGTGGGCTTAAGAGAATATAACAGTCAAATATCTTTACTTGTCTAAGATTATCTTAAGTTTAAGTTACTTTTTATAATTATAATAAGTATGTATGAAAGTAAGAAACAAAAATCTGAAGGTGTAATATAAATTTAATATTGTATATTTTAAAAGTTAAAAAAGTAGGATGGCTCTTAAATATATATATATGGAATTTAAAATTATAACAGTGTTTAATCACTAATCTTAAATCATTAATTAAATTGATTTTTGATTAAAATATAGATATTTTCATTTCATTATTGATTTCAGTAAGTGGTAACTGGATTGGTCAATAGTTATTATATTAACTCTTATAAAATAGGACATGCCATAAAAAAACATTAAATATTTAATACTTGGTCAAAACTTAAAGATCTCTTTTTAGTCTCCTAAGAATCATTGGACTTCCACAAATCTAACTTTATGTTGTGATAGTGCCTCAATTTGTATTTAGAGTTTTCTTAATTAATTTAATTTTCTCTTCTTCTCACAGTTTAATTTCTACCCATTTTACTTTTACCTTGGGGAACCCAATCGAGGAATACCTTGGCGATCGAATTGCTATGTCTCAGCGCGTGCGTCATCCAGCTATATTTTTTTCTGCTGATGATTAGCTGTATGAGTTGTTGCAAGATTCGATATTGTCTAGGTCCAAATTATCTTACACATAATGCGAAGACATATATTTAGGATTAATTGACATTTCCAGATCTTTTTTAGTTAACAACAATGATTCATTGCCGCTCAAGAATTGTTGTACTCTCATATTTAGTCTTATATATGATCATTTTGCTTCAAATGCAAAAGCAAATGCTTCTTATATCCAGCATTACATTGTTGTAATTTTATGCATTACTATGTAGGATGGTAGAAAGAAACTAATATACTTGGGCTAAAGGATAACCAAATCCAGTATGGCATGGCCTTATTTATAATAGGGTTGTGATGATTCTTTAAGTCAAGATTTGGTACTGCGTCAAGGCATTAGTTGGTACTGCGTCAAGGCTAAGTTTTCTAAAAACATTTACATTTTACAATTATAAAACACTAAAAGAAGTGAAGTGTTCAAAAATAAATAAGTATATTTAAACAATAGGAAAAATTAAAATTTTCTGAAATAATCGAAGGTCTCGTAAATTTATTTTTACTATATAATTAAAAATATATGAGCTACTTTAAATAACAAGATGTGTGAAATTCAATATTAAGGTAAAGTCATTCAAGTTTATTTTAGGCGTCATACGTTTGGTAATAGGTTTGAAATCTATATATTGAATAGTAAGACAAATTTGGTAACTTCATTATTAAAAAATCTTTTGAATCTGAAAGATTACTTTTTATCACGCTATAACCATAACTAAAACCATACAATTATTTTAAAATGATACTTTGCTTAAAAAATTTTGAAGTAAAAATTTCTTTAATCTCCTAACTATTCTTTATTTGAAAACAATGTTCATTCCAAATGAAGCCATTACATTTTATTGATATTTTTTGATTCAATAGATAAATTTTTAAAATTCTTTTTATAGTTTTTCATTTTTTTAATATATTTTTATTATTTTTGCCAAGAATTAAAAAGGGATTTTTGAAGAAAATTTCATATCTGATATTATATAACAATCTAGTACTTTAAAGTTTACTTACTTAATGTCATAATGTTGATTAGCTAATATTTTAGGATAAACCTTTCAACAGCAAAATTTGAAAATTTTCAATTGTTTTTGAAAATAAATTTTTAATTTTAAAAATACGATGAAACTGTGAACCTATTAATCCCATTTGGATAATTAAATGACACAGGCTTTTTTTAATGCTTAAATTATCATAAATGACGTTTAGTGCGAACGACATTCAAACATAAGATTTTTAAATAAACTTTGAATAGAAAAGCAAAAGCAAAGAAGTCTGCAAAACAAATAATTAAGGTGGTCAAAAAAGTCCTCCGAGCTAATTATATATTTTACGAGGGCTCAAGACTCGTCGAAGGAATATATGCTTAAGTGTTTTAGAAATCTACGTGAAAAAGTATGTACTTTTATGATTTACAACATGAAACATGGGGGATGACAATTATATTTTGACCAAAACTGTTGCTGTTTTCAAATATTAAATCATCAGCAGAAAAATTTCTAAGTTTGATACTTTATTCCTCCAGTAATGTGGCGTTGGGTCAGATAGTTTTTAAACAATCTAAAGTCGTAAATTTGGCTTTTGTTGTATTTTTCGGACTAATTTTGCAGCACGAGGACTAATAGAATTAAAATAGTTCAGTTTACATCTTTTAAAATAGATAATGTAATTTTGTTAATTGAAATGTATATTCTTAAAAAAATGATAGGTTGTAAGTATAATCTAGTGCTTCAGTCTTTTGAAGAACCTCAAGATAGAATTAAAATACCAATTCAATCATTTATAAGTTCTAATACAACTAATTGGATTTAAATGTCCAAAACAATTAAAATTTTAAGTTATATACTAAACATACATTTTAATAAATCATAAAACAAATAATAAATAAATTACTTAAGTATTTTTTTCTCAAGAAATATTTTTCTATAGAATTTAATATGCCAAGTAATAGATAGAAAAAAAAACTATCCAATTATAGAAATTAATTGATTGTATATAACTTTTAACTGTTTAAAATTTAAGAAAATAAGAAAAAAAAAAATTTATATTAAATTAAATTGATTTAAATTTATTTAGTTTTTTAGTTTTAAATTCAATAATAACCTGTAACATACCATTATAATAATATCGTTGTAACTGTTGCTCCTATATACAATACAATACAAATATGGAGATATAATTTTGTTTTACATTTTTTAAATAACTTTGGACAAAAAAGAAAAAATTGTAACATAAATCTGAATAAATACCTAAATGATAAGTAATGATAAATACAATTTCGTTACACCAGTTTCTATTATAGTTATTTCTTAATTTCGGATTTTAATCGAGAAGAGAATTATTAAAAATAAGAGTCTTAGAATAATGGCTCCCTAAAAGTGTTCGTTTAAGGCTTCGCTGTTGTATTCTAAACTGGTAATGATGTGATTTCTTAAAAAAATTGTTGCCTTTACTTTTCTAGTCTTAAAACGTTCCTCTGGTATCTTTAGTTTACTTGTTCTGGCTGCCGAGGAAATACCGTTACTTTTTTAGTAAAGTTGAAGATCTTTTAAAAGAAATTTATAATCGAAATAAATTAAAAGTTTTATTAAAGGGATAGTTATAAATATCTTGAAGTCAACCATAGGAGGTTATTGTGAGGTTTTTGCCATTCTTAGTGTGTTTAAGATTGTATTTGGGAAGAGAGAAATCAAAGGGGTGAGTTGTTTACAATAGTTTCATCGATAAAATTATTAAACTTCATTTTGTTATATAAAAGTTCAATTGAATATTGAAGCAAGGTGGTTAATCAGCAGATCAATTATACTCGACAGTTAGAAAACTCTTCTTAAAACCATCTGGACCAACAATTCTCAAAATATTAGAACATTTTCTAACTTTTTCCAATTATTTTTTGAATGCGTTAAGAAAAAACTTGAATCAATATGCATAGTAAATAATTTCGGTAAACAAAAAAAAAGGCACAAAAACAACAAAAACAAAAGAAAATATTTGCAAAAAAAAAAAAACAAAAATTGCATAATTCTATTCGGAGCAGCCAGTTTTATATTCACATGCTGCTGTTGCCATAAAAAAAAAACGCAACACAACAGAACAACAAAAAAAAAATAAGAAAAAAACCAATGTACAATAAACAAAAGTACCAGAAGTAAACCTAGGTCTTGTTTTTTTTTATGCTATTTTCTTCTTAATATTGAAAAACAACCTTTAGGTTCACATAAAATTCAATTGTATTTCCTTATATGCCTGCACCTAATATCCTTACCTAACCAGTTGTTATAATCTGTTGTTGCAGTTGTTGCAATTGTTGTTCTTTCACAATTTGATATGTTGTCGCGTGAACAGGTATTTTTCTATTCTACATGGATCCCCATTTCATGGCGATATTTAAGTAAAAAAAAAAAAAAATTAAAAAAAAAACGAAGAGTTGAAAAATTGAAAATAAACATCAGGTCCATAGACATTTAATGGGCAATTTTCAATCCGGTCCGGACTTTTCACATATTATTATTTTATTATTATTATTATTGTTTCATTTTTTTTTATTTTTAAATAGGTACAAAGCGTATTAGAAATATTCTTATTTAAAGTTTATTACAGGCTTGTTTAAAAATGTTGAAATGGTTTTAAAGAGAATTATGGTTATATGGTAGGGATTAAGTATTGGGGATTTTTATTTTACATTTGTGACTTGTTATATAGTTATAATCAAATAATAAGTATAAAATTGATAATTTTATTTTTAAAAAGCAAAGAATAAATGTGAAATAGGAGAATAATGGTATAATAACTTTGGTATTTGTACTATCAATTAATTTTATGGACGTGGTTTTAATTTGTTTTATATAAATATATGAATGTTTAGGATTTTCTATAATATGTTAGAATATATAATAAAGTGAATTAGGAGTGACTTTTTTTAACTTCATTATACAATTTAAACTGAAAAGCAGACAAGTGGTGACCAAAAAAGATTTCAGTATTACCTTTCACAGTTAGATTGAACTGTATGGTGACAATTGAAAGGGCTTTTAGATTAGTTCATATATAAGTAGGTTTTGAGTTGCTGTTGAGTTTTATGAGAAAGACTTTATTGTATTTTAACCTTTCAAAAATCTATAGGTAGGAATTCAATTTTTGTAACAATTTGTATAAAGTAACTTGACACTTCTATAATGCCTCAAAGGTTAGATTAAATTCGAGCATAAATTTTACTTTAAATATTGTAAAATAAGTTCCTAGACTGTAAGAATTTGGTTTTTCAAGAAGAGCCTTTAATTATAGGCATTAAAACCTAAAATATTAAAGAAATAATGAGATATTTTTAGTAAATAACATTTTTATTCCGCTTCTTTGCTACTCACTTCGGAAGCATTGGTCTTCCACAAAAAGTCACGCCATCTAAACATATTTTGGATTGCTGAATTGACTACTGTCCATGTTTTCTCTTGTATTTATTTTTCCATTAAATTTTTCCAAGTGTTTTTGAGCCTGTGCACTCTTCGTTTTTCCTGTGGTGGTTCTAGTCTAATGCATATTCGGCAATACAGCCTCTCCAAGTGTACATTCTATCCATCTGTATTTATTTTTTCTTATTTGTATCCGATTTTTACATTTTGTCTCGTTTATCAGCCGGGTTTCACTTCCATATAAGAGAATTGATTTTGTTATTATGCATCCCAGACAATTGAAATTTTCCGCAGCTTCTATTGGCGAGCTTTCAATAATGATTGTAATATTTTGTATTTGCAAGTATGATTCTGGCTAAGCTGTATTTATTCTCATCACTTAAGTTTTACTCATATTTATTTAGAGCCTTATTGTCTATTGAGTTATCCTTCTAGGTTTTGATGATTGTGTACAAGTAGACATATATCATCTGCATATAGTTCAGGTTTTCTGATTTGTTAGTAAGCTACCACTTGATACCTCTGTTAGAGTTCTTTGTCTTTCGAATGACTACACAATAGGACTATATTGAAGAGGATTGGGGATAGTGGGCATCCTTACTTGACTTCGTAGTAATTAGTGAAAAACTTTGAATTGTAATAAACTTTAAGTTTAAAAATCTACTGATAGGATAAAGAACTAAAGGTTCAGCAATTGGAACATCTTGTTCTCAAAAGGAAATAGGGTATTATGAATCAAACAAGAAATTCCATCAACGCATTTTTTTTAAAAAATTACCTATTTAATTGTAGTTACCATTTTTTACCACCTTATATTAAAATTTTTTTATTAATTTTTTTTTTTTATATATTTGATAAAATATGTGCCTGTCTTTTAAGTAATTCTTTTTTCTTTTGTTGTTGTTTTTTTTTATTCTACAAGTAGGATGAGTGCAATTTTATGAAAATTTTCATACTATTATAGTAATATGTATTAAATAAAATAATCACAATAATAACAATAAGAAAATAAAAACAAAAACAAAAAAAAATTCTAATCCTCTTTTTTAGTTAAAAAAAAAAAAAATTAAAAAAAAAAAAATAAAGATTAAGTACATTCAATGCGCAGTTATTCAAAGGTACTAACTAACCGGTCTGTTAGTTAACCGGAATGTAATATCGCTGTTATTTTTTTTTTCTCTATTTATATTTTCTGTTATTATTTTGATTTGTTTGTTGTTGTTATTGTTGTTGTTTTTTTTTTTATAAATGTACGTATGAAGAAACTTTGATATTAAATTTTAGTTAATTTTTTTTCTGCCTTCAAATAACAGTTTTTTTTTTTTTTTGGATTTAAATTAAAACCGGTTGTTTTACGGCCTTAATCAAAGCTTGATAAATTTTTTTTTTTTAAGGAAAATTAAAGTTCCAAGGGTCGTATCTGTTTTTTTTTTTTTTAAGGAAATATTACTATTTTCTACTTCGCTGTTTTTTTTTTTCTTAAAAATAAATATACGTAAACGCTTAACCTGTATTAATATATGTAGAAAGGTAATAAAGGTAAAAAAACACAACAACAAAATAATAATAAGAAAAATTGGAAAAAAAAAAATATATTTGAAAATTTAAAAGATATTTCTTTGATATCTAAAAAGATCTTTACAACGGCGAGGTGACAAAAGTTCCGAAGAAAAAAGTCCAAGAAGGACTTCTGTTTCGAGAAAGGTCCAAAAGTCCTTGAATTGTTTCCATCGGAGTCTTATATGACTCCATAAACTGAAGGTTTTAAAATATAAAATGAAATATTTAAAGATCACTTTCAGTATTAAAACAATTAATTATTGAAAGAAAATTAAGCCATCGATTACTAGCATTGAAGAAGTCTGCTTCTCGTAGAGGAAATGCTAGTAAAAATGAACACTTTTAGTGAAATTAAAAGCAAACTACTCATTTTTTATTTCTTTCATATACATTTCACTCAAACACTCCATACTGTATTAAATATTCAATTAACTATTTTCAAAATAACCTGTCACACCTAAAAAGGACCGGCACGCATACTTCCTTTATTACATTGTAATTGGTAAGGGATCAAATAAATAAATAAATTTTAGATGAAGTTTATATTGAAAACCGGGAATTTTCCCTTTCCAAAACTCACATTTTTTAGCATTTGGCTTACTAACCGAAGGGGTGCGGGTTTGTTTCCCACACGGATCAAGAATTTTTTAAATGAAAAAAATTATTTTTCTTTACAAATCACCATGGTGACCAAATATAATTTCAATATACAATTCACAAATATAATATAAGCATAATAATTAACATTGTATTTATAAATAAATAGAAAGTGTTTAATTCAAGTATTTAATCACAGCTCTATTTCTTTTCAAGCTTAATCACTCATGTTTGGAAATATAACGGGGAGTTATATTTTATTTTTTTGAATTATAAGTTCCTTGGGAACTTTTGACTCCGGAACTTTTGTCATCTCGCCCTGTACAACTACATTTTAAGGCTTTTTGTTTTTTTTTTTGTAAACACTAAACAGTATCTAAGAACTGATCTTCTCTTTCTTTTAGAAAAAAACAAATTAAAATTAAAAAAAAAAAAAAAAGAAAAAAAAATATATGTGTAGGCATAAAATAATAATCTTTTAATTAAAACATAAATCAAAGTAACTTTTTCTGATAGGTTATTTTTCATTTAAAAGTAACTATTTTATTTTTTTTTAAATTTCATTTCAATTTTTTTTTTATTTTTCTATTTTAGACACTGATCATGTCGTCTTAAATTAGTTTTCTACTTTTTGTTTTCATTTTTTTTTTGATTTTTTAATTAATAACTAATTACTGTTAATAATTCTATGGTTGTAATTAAAACAAAAGAAGTGAAAAGTTGGCATAAAATAGTTGCAATACAAGTTTAAAATTAAGAAAATGTAAGATGATCAAAGATATGGTAAACAATTTGCTTAAAATTACTTAAAATTAATATTTTTACAAAATTACTATTCATTGAGGAAAATTGAAATTTGTTAAATTTTAATCAATTGTTTCCGGCTTCTCTTAATCTATGATTTTTTTAATTAATTGAACAGACATCTCCAAATTCCTGTCGGTTTTAATGACTTTCGAGGAATTGACTTTTTACCTTGGTATATAGGTACATTCTAATTTCAATGACTTTTTGACGTGGAAAAATAATTGTATGCATATTTTTATATTGTCAACTGCAGCAAATACAGTTACGAGCATTTTAAGGACTAAACTGAAGATCTTCAAATTTTACATAGAAACATTTGTGAACTTAAATATTGTTTTAATTTTTTTTAATACTTTAATGGTCATATTGTCATCTGACTTCTCATTTCTGTTTTAGCACATTTTCAAAAACTTTTGAAAAAAACACTTGCTAACAGTATTTCATTCACCACCCTTGTCCGTCAGTGTGATTATAAAACTATCGGAAACGCAATATATTTAAATGGTTTTTATGGAAGGTAAATTTTCAATCTGAAAGTGCCAAACTCAAATGTTTGCATGTCACACAAATTTATTGAACTTGAAAATGTGCCAGGAACTTGAAAATTTAAGAGGAGTTGGATCTAAAAAAAATAAGTTTGAAATTTACAAGAAAACATTTTGGTATATCCGTCCGTTAAGAACCAAATGGGATAAATAAATTGAATATTTTAAATTTTTTTAACACCTGTAACTTGAATGCCGGCGGCTGTGAAAAGAATATTGCAGAATAATAAACAGAATAAAACAAGCCAGAGCTGAATCGTAAGGTTATAGGCAACATGGAGATCCTCTCACTTATCAAGAAAAACAAAGCTAAGGAAATTCAAATGCCTGTGTTAAAACAGCGCTTCTATATGGCAGTGAAACCAGTCACACAAATCATAAAAATATTAATAATATTCAGGTATTTCTGAACAAATGCTTAAGATCTATCTGCAAAGTCTTCTGGCCTAGAAGACTCGGTAATGAAGAACTAAATAACAAAAGAGGAATCTGTGATAGTGCAGATAAGAAGACGAAAATGGCGAAAGATTGGTCATACCATAAGAAGAATTATCTAAACAATTGCCCAACAAATGCTTGAATGGAACACTAAGAAAAACGGAGTGTCCGAAAACCCCGCATAACATGGCGCAGGACGGTAGAAAAAGAAATACTAGAAAGCTAGGAAACTTGGTTGCAAATAAAGCAGATGTCCCATAATAGAGTAAGATGGTGAGGCTATGTGGAAGCCTATAAGAAGACTATGGGAAGGCTGCGGGAAGGCTATATTCCTAAAATTAATTTATAAAAATCAATCAGGGCTTATTCAGGATTTTGTCTAGGCAATTTAAATACCTTGCAAGTGTACTGATAAGCCCAATAGTATAACAGGGCGCAATACAAACACTCCTCAAAATTTATTTAATAAAAAATTTAAGTTCAAATTCTTCTAATATTTTAAACAAAAATTCTTATAATATTAAATAACGAGCTGTTGGCCCGTCACAGAATGACGGAATGCCAATTGAAAGAAAAACTTTTTCTAATAAGAATTATTTCTAATTTCATTATATACATGTACATATATTGTATATCAATATTATTTTCTTAAATAAAGTCGAAACTGTTACATTTTGTAATACGTAGATTATATTTCGATTCTA
Organism: Dolichopus griseipennis; assembly: GCA_963082915.1. NCBI lineage: Eukaryota > Metazoa > Arthropoda > Insecta > Diptera > Dolichopodidae > Dolichopus > Dolichopus griseipennis. The sequence goes on along the minus strand of OY720441.1, from coordinate 72,376,413 downwards.
GTAATTGATACACAAAAGAAAATGACTTACATAACTTCTTGTTGTTTCTTAAAAATTTGAAGATAAATAATAAGTTATGTGGTCTACCTTTTGTATGTTTTAAATTTGATAAAATTTCGGGGTCGTTAGTTCAAATTCCTTCTTGGTGAATTTTTTTTTTAATTACAATTAATTTGTTTTTTATACAATTACGTACTTGTTTAAATTTTGAATTTTTAAATTTAAATTCGATAAAATTGTTTGTTAAAAGATTTGAAATTTTTTTATAGGTTTATTTTGTTTCAATAATGATATCTATTTCTCCATCTATTAACTTTATGTAGACATATTTTTAAAATGTTGCTAAGCTCTGTATATTGTTTCATAATCTTTGTTTAGATTCAAATCGAAATGTTGCCAACATTCTACAATGTACCTACTCAACATGTTTAATTATGTACATATTTCTATGGACGTGAAATTGAATTATGAATTGAGTTTTGCATTATCAAATGTAAATTAATTTTTTGATTTTTTCTATTATACCTACCTAATTAAGTAAAAAAAAATATATTTGCTTTGATTACTAATGTGGAGTTCATTTGGCTTTATTTCAGGGATGAGATGAGGGAAGCTTTGAAACATTGCTTCCTTTATTTACTTTCCAAAGCAAAAAGCAAGCAACGCAACAAAGCGTACATTTGACCTTCGCCATTATTTCAGTTTTTAACTAAAACTAATGTAGACTTACTACAAAACTGTTCATGTGAAGCATAGTCTTAGTTTTTAATACCAAAATGATTTACTATTTATTTAAAATTCCCAGAAAATCTTCTGTTTTAAAAATTTTTTTTTTGTTTATTTTTTTTTATTTAAAATTAATAAAATATTTTTTGGCCTGCTTATGATAATTTATGATATTTTATTTTCTAAAATAAAACACATTCAACAAAACATTAATATTTTATTTTTTAATAATTGAACACATCCAACAAAACACATTTAATTGAATGCGTTTGTTACACCTCATTCTAGACAAATATATTAATAATAATAATAATAATAATAATATTTTGAAGATATTTAATTAAAGTGGATCTTCAATTCTTGTAAACATTTATTGCATTATTTAATAAAAGTTTTTATTTTAAAAAAAATATACAAATAAAGTTTGTCTACTTAAATTAAGTAATATAACTAATTGTATTCAACAAATATTTATTTAAATTACTTTAAAATTAAATGAAATTAAAAATGAAAAAAACAAAAACAAAAGAAACTACTTTAATTTCAAACTGCTAACTGTTTTATTTTGACGTTTTGTTTTTTTTTATTCTGCTAAAAAAAATTAAATAAATTAAATTTAAAATTGTTCCACATTTTTTATTACAAAATCGATAATAAAAATTTTCAATTCCAATGCCAATAATATAAAAGACAAAAAATAAAATAAAAGAAAAGTACTAAATTAGTACTATATATATAGTTAACTATATTACATTATACAAATATATATATATATGCACCTACAATTCTTATTAGTTTCTTCATTGAATTGCGAGGAAGTAATAAAAATGTTCTTTTGGTATTTTTTTCTTAATATTAAAATTCCCTGGGTCCAAATCAAAAAAAAAAAAAAACAAAAACAAAAAAGAAAATCTGTCCTTCCATTTTCTAACTTTCATTACATTTTTACTAAACTAGTACAATATATATATATATATATATACAAATATAAAACATGTAGACGCTGTGTACGTGTTAACATTAAAAAATAAGTTTTAATCAAAATATAAAGGAAAAGATGGGTTGCATTCAAGCTTTAAGTGAATTTTTTTTTACAACGAACGCTTCACAATAAAAAAAGAAAAGTTTTTTTATTTTTTCATATACATATATATATAAATATATTGAATGCATCTCTTTCTTATTACTGTTACTTGAATGAAATAATAAAATAGAAAAACTAAAAACAAATATTTTCGTATAATTTTGAACATGACAAATTGACGTAGAAATTGTATAAGACAATATACCGTTGTGTCATTATGGATTTGTTTCTAGGTTTTGTAATTAATAAAGATTGAATTTTTTTAAATGGTTTTGTACCGTTATATTAAGTTCTAGTTTGCCAAAATTTCAGTTAGCTAGAATTGTATGTACCAACTATAACTTGTGGAAATTCGTTTGTTATTTGCATCGATACTATGGAGCTATGTTCCGTCCAATGTGGTCCCTAAAGTTGATAATTCGTATGTGTACGACTTAATTAAATTTAAGAAGAATATTAACATCTTTCTCCCCTCCAAATTTTCCCCATCCCCCATTATCCAAAAATCCTAAACCTACCCATAATCCTTCCATATCCCTATCTTTGTATCCAAAGTGTATATTTGTATCATAGGTTTGGTGTGTTGGGTGTGTTAAAGTCGCACACTATTCAAAGAAATACCGCACAGTTTCAATAGGCGGCCTTTCGAGCTTTTCATTCCCTCGTAAAAAAAAAAAATAAGCTTAAGTGTATATTGGTGTCTCGAAGCACTGAAAGTTCGCACTCAAATTATTATTTACAATTATAAACAAATGACTGAGCCGCAACCGCCAGTTTTCTGACCGAATAAGCCGTTTAATATATTCTATATCTATATAGCTTATGAAGATTTGAAATAAAATTCAAAATAAGTTCTTTAAATTTCAAGATTTAATTTTATTTCAATTTAAGTTACGTTGCCATAGTTGCTTGTAGTTGTTGGCATAGGCAGCTTACAATTCTCGAAAAAAAAATATTGAATGTGTTCACTTAGAACTTTTAATCTAAAGAAGTTGAATTTTAACTACGGTCAGGTCAAAAAGATTCATTGTTCCTACATAGTCCCACTTCCAAGTTTATTCCCATTTTCGATTCCACTCTTTCCATTGCCATTCCTTTAATCTTTAATTAATATACCGTATGGTATAAGTAAGTGATGCGGTGCAGTTGGCTGAAGTGAGGGTTAGGCTTCGTAATTAAATATAACTGTGCTCAGATTTCAGAGGTTTTATCTAATTAGGGGGCAGTTTTGGGGGGTTATATTTCTAGTATTTAAGAATTTTAACTACACGTCTTAGGAAACAGCACTGTTATAATCTAATGTATATTAGATCAAATAAAAATCTCAAGCAATTAAATTTTAAATCATCAAACTAATACAATATGGCATTTAATCAACGTGTATAACAGTTTGAAATTGTTACACTTTATGGCATCACTACCTGTGACATTTTTCCCGAGTAACCATCAAAAAACAGAAAACTAATAAAAAACAGTAGACGAAATTTAAAAAAAAAAAAAAAACATAAAAAAACCCAAGATACTTTTACTCTCAAGGAAAAACTTTTTCAAGCATAAAATAAGTATCATGTCATAAAATTTTCATTATTTTTGTCGCGCGACTTAAATTTTTCCTCAATATTACAGTCATTTCGGGACCAAATATTCACCCACACAAACATAATATAATGAAAATTTTCTAATAAAGACTTTTATAAATATAAAGTGTATACACATCGTTATATAATACAACTTATATACAAATATATTATTTAATAAAAGGACAAATTATCATCTAATTTTAAAAGTTGGAAGTAAATTCTTTTAGAGTAGTAAGTGTCAAATTTTCCTAAACACGTACATAAAAATATACATATACATTTATAGTAGAATACATATGCATGTTATTTATGTAGAAATGCAAGATGAAAATTTTAAAATTTGAATTTTATGAAAAATTTTTTTGGTGAAAAGCGTGAAATATTAAAGGAAAAACTTTTAAAAATAAATTAAACTATTACGTATGTATATGAAATTACGTTGAAATATAAATTCGCGTAATGTCTGAACAAAATAAATGAGTGTAATAAATGATTTCAGTGAAAAAATAGTTTTTATTTTGTTACACCAACATACATATCACGTCAAAATTTTAAGAGTTAATTATAAACTCTTGGAAGATTATTTAAAATAATTTATTAAAATATTTTGTTTAATTATAACAAAGATATTATCACCCAAAATTTATATCAATATATATATGCAATATATATATGTATAATGTATATATATATATATATATTTTAAGTAAATAAATTTTAGAAACATTTTGATTATAAGTGATATATACTTTGCATAAGATATAAATAAAGCAAGGCATAATTGAATTTATACATTTCTTAAAATATTGCATACTTAAAGGGGCAACATATATTTTTTTTCAAAAATATTCATTTTCTGCTTTGATTTAACTTAAAGAATATGTGTTTTTTAAAATTTTTTACCGTTATTACTGTTATGAGTATATGCAAAATTACATGTAAAATAAAATTTGAAAAAAAACACTACAAATAGAAACCGGGGGTGTTTAATATAATAACAATAATCAAGAAATATTGGATATAATAAAAAAATAATAGGTATAAATTATTATTTACCGCTCAAAGCCTATAGTAATAAAGAAGACCAAAAAAACAAGGTATAATAAAAGAAAACAAAAAACTTTATTGAGATTACAAAATATTTGTTATAATAAAATCAATTTTTCAATGTTATAAAATTTTACACAAAATCTAAACTTAAAATGCATAATATATAAAATAAAAAAATATGAAAAAATTTTCAATATTGTAAATTTGCATATATTGTACACAGGGAGGTCTAAAAGTACATGAAAAGTAGTGGAAAGTGTATAAATTATGGTAAATTTTGTTTAGGTTTATTTTAACAGTATTTACTTTTAAAATATAAATTGATTTTATTATAATTTGATTTTATTTTTAATACCATCAAACGTTTTGCTTGAATTATTTTTAGAATACTCCTGGAAATCCTTTGTAGCATGAAAAATTGACAGAACATTCATTTTATATATTTGTAGAATCATTCGTAAAGCCTCTCTTTACGTACATGCATAAAATTTTAGAAACGGAACTCTAGAAACAAAGGCTAAACACATTTGAATGCTATCACTATAATAGTCGCCTGTTGGAAGTATTAGTCTTCTAATATCGAATCGCAAATGCTTTTTGGGGTTTGGGGTAGGCAAAGTATAGCCCAACCTTGCCTTTCTTAAGGCAAATATGTAAAGACGAATATAAAATTAAGTATTTAAAGAGAAATAAATGGAAAAGGCCAAGTTTAGGTTCGATCTCGACCCCCGAAATTTTTTATTAACCCAAGATTATAGACTAATTCTAGAAAAAGAAGATTCGCTAACAAAATGAAAGGTGCACTAGTTTAGGTTGAAAACTATCTAAATTGTGTAAAATGGGGAATCAACAAAAGAAGAGAAGCCAACAAAAAAAGGGGAACACGATAAGTTTGAAAGAATCTATGTTGTCTTAATTGAAAATTATTTAAAATTAAGCCCTCCAACAAAGATCAGGACTATTACTCAGATTCTCAGTCTCAGAGAATCTAAACTGTAAAATGTGAAATATTTAAAGGACGAGGATCCAATAAAACTAAAAAGCGCAAATATTTGTCTTTAAGAATCTGAACTGTGTGAAATGAGAAATCTTTAATAGAAGAGAATCCCACAGAAGGAAAATTAATTACTACGAGTCTCAAGGAATCGCAATCAAGTAATTGAATGCGAAAGATACTAAAACTCACACACTAAAAGAGGAGGCTACTTATGTGTGTCTCAAGAGATCCACCAAGAGGTGTTTAATGAAAACTGGAAGAGCAGTAAAAAAAAGGTATTACTAATATTCTCAATGAATATTGATGTTAAAACCCACAAATTTTTGGAATACCCATTCATTTTAAATTTTTTAATACACAATTTTCTCTCATTATAAATTATTAAACATATTCTTATTTTATTTTCTCAATTTATTTCGCTTTTATATTATTATTATTATTTAATTTTTATTTTTTATTTTGAAAAAACAATAACAAAAATAAAATGAAAAAAAAATATATGAGTATATTTACCATATAGGAAAATTTTTTTCCACAATCACACAAACACATGTTTCTTTAAAAGTATCTCGCAAGCTGTGAGTGAAAAATTTTTTTTTTTTTTATATTTATTGTATAGGAAAAATTATAATCACTTTTGGGCACCTTTGGGCCCATCTTAAAAGGAAGTTTGTTATTTAGACACAAAAAAAAACAGGTATGTATTTCATAATATAAAAGTTAACTTCTTTTGATTGTAGTCAATTATATAAATTTTTTTTTTTAAAGTCCGTTATCATAGTTAAAATTCTATTCTCAAAAAAAAAAAAAAAATAACATTCCTAGTCTACATACACACACACACACACTGCAGTTCAGATTTTGTATTGAAAAATATTCAATTTTTTTTTGTTCGTTTCTATTACGCTGTTGTACACTCGGTACTAGTAAGTTGTGGTCGGCATTCTTGCACTTCTGGTAAACCTTTTTATTTTTGTGTTCTTTTTTGTTTTTTTTTTTTTAATAGTGCCTTGACAAGATTTAAGTGGGCATATAAACTAACCATATGATGATGATTCTCATACAATATAATATATATATATATTATTGTGTGTTTCTGTATTTTTATATATTTATTGCGATGATACCTTCAAAGATGAAACATCAGATACAAAATTCAATATGTTGAATAGAAAAAGATAGATGATAAAAAAAAAAAGTAGAAAAAAAAACCTTATTTTAATCATAAAAAAAAAAATAAAAAAATAAATTGGTTTAAAAAAACAAAATATATATATATATAAATATATGTGTTTTTTGTTTTGGTTTTATTTCCTTTTACCTGTTGGTTAGTTTTGAGAATTGGTTTCTGTTGTACCTACTATATATTTTAAAGGTATGTACAGAATGTACTAGGCAATTATCTTGATTGCAAAACAACAAGAAATTAAATAAAAACAAAAAGAAATATAAATATTTCAGGGTTGCCAATGTCAGATTTGAATTAGACTTAGGAGTACAAAATCAAAAACTTAAAAGTTAAGTGGTAATTTCTTTTAATAATAAAACGGATGTTTCTAAAAAATTAAAGTTTCAATGATATATGTATAGCGCAGGTTTGGGGACTATAACAGTTTGTTATAAGTGCTTTGTTATTGATATGTATATTAATATCCATTTTAATGACTACTCTTTAAATTATTTCCTTTATCCAACATAATCCAAAATCCTAACTCTAATTTCCTTCCCAATCTTGATTCTAAAAACTAAACAATACATATATGTATTCAAGAGCCATTCTACTTTTGGTTTAAAATAAGGGCGGTGAATTTAGTTGGTTAATATCCAACACTCTCCAGATGAACCCCGTACAGTGGTTCTGGGCGGCTTTCGAAACACTCTATGAACCCTCGTATAAAAAAAAATATACATAATTTAAATAAAAATTAGAAGAAATTTTATAGTTGGACTCAAAATTAAGGGGGATATTTATTGTTGGATTCAGAATCAGGGTTACACGCATTTTCCGGAATATTTATATATACTTGTATGTGAGATTCGGAATTAAAATGAATTTAAGAGTTGAATTCAAAATCAGAGAATCCCTTTTTAATATAAATGTTATATATGTATATGTGAGATTCTGCACATTAGGGGGGATATCTATATATATAAAAGCGAAAGTTTGTTTATTTGTTTGTTTGTTTGTTTGTATGTAGCGAATAGACTCCTAAACTACCCAGCCGATTTTCATGAAAATTTGTATATAGAGGTTTTTGGGTACGGAAAGAAATCGTGGTCCAAAAATTTTGCTCTAACGGACCGCCAAGTTGGGGTTGTGGTGCAAGTATTTAAACTTCTTTGTTCTAAAATGAAAACGGTTTGACCGATTGACTTCCAATTTTGTATACGTGATGCTCCTTGAGAATTGAGTTGACACTTTTAACAGTTTTGGAAATTGTTAACCCATGTAGGGCCGACGGGTGGTCAAAATAATTTTGGAAGCTAATATTGTCAAAATTTGAGAAGTAATGCTTTGGCTAAAAAGAAAGCCTCAAAAAAATTTTGTTGAGTTCCATTAATCCATTGCGGCCCAACAGCTTTTTATAAAGTTTTTAATTACTTTACTCTAAATTAAAAACGGTTTGACCGATTTTCTTCAAATTTTGTATATGTGTTCCGTTCTGAGAATGACATTAACTCTTTTAACAGACTTGCAATTGGTTAACCCATGGCGGCCCGGCGAATGACAAAAAAAGATTTGGAAGCAAATAACGTCCAATTTTGCGCAATACTGCTTTGCCCAAAGAGAAAGTGTAGTTCCGTTAACCCAATGGGGTACAGTGTCTTTTAATAGATTTTTGCGTTACTAAATTAGAAACGATTTGACTTCAAATTTTATATGTGTGAAGCAACTTGAAAATGGAGTTGAGTCTGTCGGTACTACGATTGGTCAAAAAAAATTTTTTGGAAGTAAATTAAGTCAAATTTTGTAAAGTAGTTTGTATTGCTTTGAATTACAGAAAGTTTCAAAAATTACTAGAATAATCCTAGAAAAATCGTTTTAAAAAGATTGCTTTCATACATTTTAAAATTTACATGTGTAAACCGTGTGTAATTTTTGTGTTAACTTTTTGCAGTAACATCAACTTCAATTAAACCTCCATTGAGAGGCGCAGCAACGCGCACCGGGTATTAGCTAGTTATATATATATAATCATTTAAATGAATTCGTAAAAGCCGTTATAAGTTACTAAAATTTTAAAAATAAAAAGTTTACAGAATCCTCTCTGGTTTAGAACTTAAAAATATAACCTACAATAAATTATATTTCAATATTTTCCAGATAAATGCAAAAACTTCAAATTAAAACTCAAAATTTGCAAATAATTAAGTACCTTAATCTTGTTTACTTTATAATGTCATCTAATAATTCAAATATCAAAAGATACAAAGTTCGCAAAAAATTGACGGCTTTATTTTAATGTAGCAAAATTTGTAGTGTTGGCAAAAACGTCTTTCATTTTTGAATGAAATCTTGAAAAATAAAAAACATTATCAGGAAATATTATTAATTATCCCAACTCTGTCTAAAAATAGCCACCAAAGAGGACAAATTAAAATAAAATTTTAGTAACATCCTCGTCTAATGAGGACGTTTGAAAACCCTGAAATATATAAATATTTTATATTATAGAGTATCAACTATTTTGTGTGAGTACACACAGATATTATATTAAATAGAATTCAATTCAAGATAAGTTCATTTTTGTTGCAACCTGTTATATGAAAAAAAGAAGCAAGTTTTTTGTGTTATTGTTTTTATTTTGTTTTTTATACGATTAGAACTTGATTTTTGTAACGGTAATAAAATATATGTAATAAAGGTACAATACATTTTGTAATAGAAAAAAAAAAAAAAATTAAAATAAGAATAACAGATTTATATAACAAAATAAAAACAACAACAAACACCTAAGATATCCTTTAAAAGGTCAAAAAATTGTAAAACATTTTTGTGTTTCTATTTTTTTTTTTTTACAAAATGTCCAAGTCCATCGTCAGCAGCATCGCATCGCATCATCGTTTTGTAATTTAAAAGTAGTTTTGGTTGCACTCTTTTTTTTGTTCTACAGTACTTTTTTGTTGTTGTTATTTTAATGTGTACTTGACTTTTGTATATCTATATTGCGTAAGTGTACCTTCCATTCAAGTACATATTTATTGTTGATCTGTATTATTTTTTTGTGTTTTGTTTTTTTTTTCATTTTTTTTTTTATCAGATATATTTAATCTACAATATATTTATTAAATTAGGTAGATAGATACAATATACAGGTATTTATGTAGATGAAAGTTGATTTAAGTATATAAAAAAAAAATTTACCTTTTAGTTGAATATTGCGCTATTATTTTGCTTTTTTTTCGTATATTGAATTGTTATGCATTTAGATTAAAAAAATATATTTGGTGCTAGGGAAATTATGTCATATTAAATAGAAGCAAATTATGGAATATATGATTAATGTGAATTGTTAAATAAAAAATGCTGTGGAACATCTTAAAATATCTGAAGAAGGGTTCTCAACTCGTCGGTCTGTTATTCAAGAGGGGTAGAAGTTATACTCCGTTCAGATTTCATTTAAATTAATAATCCTTTTCCACTCCTTTAAGGAGTATAGGGCATTCACCAAGTTTTTATTTTAAACTAGGCTTCAGTTTCTTTAAACATAATATTCACTAAGCCGTTGATTACTCGGCTGTAGCTATTGTATAAGATTATGAAATATGAATGCACAAATGTTAACTTTGTGCGCCATCTATAATCTTACACAAGAATTATTTATATATTTTTATTAAATCTTATTTTATATTACGATATAAACTATTACGATATAATTAAATAATTTTACGATATTTTTTTATTGGATATGATCTGACCGGGGTTTGAACCCGAGACCTTCCACATAAAAGACGGCGTCTTAACCACTACGCCATTGGTCAGATAATAAATATATTACATATTCAAAAATAACAATTATGACAATTTTTGTGTCACAATTTGTTAAAATATTTTTTTATTTTAAAACTACTTCCATTCATCTTGTAACGAATGTATCAAAGCAGAACTTAGTGCGTTTATGTTGAAGCTGCGACTAGTGACGAGAGCATGAAAAACTATATACATGATTTAAATAGAGGTGTTTATAATGGAGTATCGCTTTAATGAGTATCGTTTATCAACGATAAACAATATAAATTTTCTATGCTACGCTTTTATCGACGCTCTTATCACTTATCGCAGCACACACATAAACGCACCACTCACACCTTGCTGCAATGATCACAAATTATAATTAGTAAGAAAATTAAAAAAGAAAATTATTTTAATTTAAGAATTCCCCTTTAGAGATCACTGTTCACATATACATAAAATGTATATAATATGATATAATATAAACATAACACCAATAAATTAATATAGAAGTAAACCTTCTAAGTGTAAGAAGAGCGCGCTATTCCAAAACAATACAATGTGTAATTCTAAGCTACTTTTGTCTCAATAAATCGTAATTATGACGTATTCATGTGATTATGATTACATCATTTCCAAGAATACTTAAACTTCGCTTTCAAGGACGATTGAAGATTAATATCTTACAAGAAAATAAAAAATGAAAAATTTAATTATAAAATACAGACTTTCATCCATCTTCGACTTCATTGAATATCTAGTGAATTTTAAGGAATACTATAATAACTTCAAAGGCCTTGTAAAAAATGTTCTTAATAGAAAAAGCCAAGACTTATAGTCATGAATCAAAGTTAAACAATGTGTAGCTTTGCAAATGCTGTTTTGAGCACCTCCCTGTTTTGAGCAAACACTCTGTGAGTCATCATTGACCAAGAAATTGAATCACAATGTCTCCTTTGCCTTCTATTGGTGGAATTTAAAAAAGCTTTCAAAAATGTTAAAAGAGTTGGCATATGCAGAGCAGTAAAAGATAAAAGATTGCCTTGCTAAATATTCTGGATAATAAATGAACGATTCGAGAATTCTGAACTAGCAGTGAAGTTTAGAAACTCTGATTCTGAGAATCAACAACAATCTGGTTAAGGTCCAACTAATAATAAGTGTTTTTCAGTAGAATTCATTAAAATGAAATTTTTCATTTGGACCATATTCATTTTGAACAAAAATAGAAATTTTTTTTTGCAATATACAGAACAAAAATAAAAATAAAAAAAAAAAAACAAAAATTATAAACATAAAATTGAAGGTTGTATTTTCATTTATTTACTGTGTATTATTTTTACTATTTTTTTATTATTGTTTTTTTTTTTCATTTAAAGAAGGAAAATTATATTCAAAAAGGAAAATTTTGATCAGTTAAAATTTATCTTGTATATACTGTTTTTTTTTTTGTTCTTTTCATTTTTTTAGCATAAGTACCTAAGTTCAATTTATCTGTATTATAATTTCTTTCTTTTTTAGTTTTTTGTTTTTATTTTACTTGTAATTAAGAATGTGGTTCAACAGGAAATTAAAATTTATACTACAAAATGTATCTTTTTGTTTTGTATTTTTTTTATTTTTATAAATTCGGTTTTTACACGAACTGGATATTGTATCTATTAGATACATAAATACATATAATATATGTATATTAAACGCACATAATATCTTATATTAGAATAAGTATTCATATATAATATAAAAAATGTTACAAAAGTGAATATATGTTTGCAAATATAAAAGGTCTTTCTTTTAATCTATGTAGTGAAAAAAGAATTTAAATTAATATGTAGGATGGTTTTTAAAACAGAAACAAATTAAAAAAAAAAAAGAAAACAAAAAAGAGATGCAAAATATTAAATACTATTTTAATAATCTCTTTTCACATGAGTTTGGTCCATTTTAAAATAAAATTAGATAATTTTGCAAATGAAGCTGGGTCTTTTTCAAATAGAAATAGGAATGTTTTTTTTCGAATTAAACTGCTTTTTTAAGCACTACCGTATCTTGAAATCCAAAATTCGGATCAACATAATTTGACAAAATGTATTCACCAAATTTATAGTACTACGCTACAACAAGGTGAGCTACTTTTAAGCTAAGTATAACTTTTAAGATCGCTTAGATATTTTTGAACTTAGTGTGACTTTTAAATCCGTTTAGCTACTTCTAAGCTAAGTGTGACTTTTAAGCCCCTGTAGCTGCTTTTAAACTAAGTGTGAATTTTAAGCCAGTTTAACTACTTTTAGACTGAGAGTGACTTTTAAGTCGGTCCTAAAACATAGCCTCCAAACTTTTAAATACTATTTTTGAAACTTATATTTATACTTTAATTTTTTTTTTTAGATTCAGTTTCAATTACAGAATTGAAGACTAGATTTTTCAAATCATTGAGCCGATTTTTAAAAAAAGCACTTAATAGATTTAAAAAAAAATTATTCAATTTCATTAAAAAATTTACAATTAATTTTATTTTAAACAAGTGATGAAAAAAACCAAGGGTTTATAAAAAAGCAAATTTTCAAAATTATATTGTGTTAAAAACTCAGTTTAATTTTGGAAATATATACTATGGGGGAATAAGTCACTGCTTACTTGTAAAAATAGTAAATTTTTAATTTTTAAGTCCTAATAGCTCTTCAATGGGGAAGGTTACCAAATTTCTCAAGAATCTAATCTCACTCACCACCCCCTCCCTCCCTCTTTTTTTTTAGGTTCTACGAATTAAACCAAAATTTGGAATTTTACTTAGAATTTTACTATCTAAGCAAAAATGGATAAAACTGAGAAACACTTTCTTCAATTTAAAGAACCGCTTTTGAATTTAAGAAAAACACTTAACATATGTTAAAATATAATGTTGGACCTTTAAATTTTGTATATTAATAGAAAAAAAATTGGACAGGTATTCAAGTTACAGGTGCTTAAAAAAAAGCCATATTTCAATTTTGGACCCCTTAAAGCTCTTAAATAGGGAGCGTAACAAAAAAAAAAATCTTAACTGACTCTATTATAACTATTTAAATATGGGGCTTTTTCCGACTTTGAGGGGCTGTAGCTCCGTAACGGGAGGGGTAATAGAAAAAAGTTTTAACATTAAATTATTTTTATTGCAATACCTACCCGTTACATATATGATATTTTTTAGTCAATCATAGGTAAAAAGGGACGAACGGACGGACGGACAGAGTGAAACTATATAGGTACATTTTTACAAAATTTTTTGAAAATGTACTAAAAACGGACCAAATTCACGTGAAAAGAGTTTAATCATATATTTTAAAAAATCTGATTCCTTGAAATGTTGTTTAATATTATTAGTTAAAGGTATATTTTATTTTTTATTTTGTTGTTGATGTTGTTGTTGTTGTTGTTTGTGTTGTAAGAGATAAAAATTAAAAAAAAAAAAAAGAAAATTGCATGTGGAAATAATAATTATAAGGTTTTTAAAAATAAAAAACAAAAAAAAATTATAGGAAAACTAGAAAATAATGACATGAAAAGTTATTTTAAAGAAGTTTTATTACTGAAGAATGTTTTTTTTTTTTGTCTTCAAATTAAATTAAATTTCATTGGATTAAGATTAGAGAATTTTTTTTCCTACCAATCATTTTACTATTATTACAAAATTTAATTTTTATTTTTTTTTGTATTTTCTTCCTGAAATTCTTATTTAGAAAAGTTATTAAAAGATCATTTGCCGTAATAATATCTACAGATGTACATATTAAAAAAATTAAAAAAATTTATTTAATGTTTTAACTTTTTGATTATATAGGGAAGTTTAAATATAACTGACAATTGGTTTTATTTTTTTGTTTTATTTTTTTTTTCAGTTTAATTTTTGATTTTAATCTGACAAATGAAATGAATTAACGTAAGTCAGAATCCAAATGATTGTTTGTTCTTTTCAAAAATTTTAAGTTATTTTTGTTTTAGTAGTCGGAATAAAGGTAATATTGAAATGGTAGGAATTTTGATGAAGGGAAGTGTTCAGCCAATAGATAGCTTAAGATTTTACATTTTAATTAAAGGTTGAAGTTGGTGTTTATTGAAAAAAAGTAAGGTAACAAACTTGTCCTACACTGTAGTGTTCATAGAGGGTTTTTTTTCGAATTATTGATCTTGAAATGGCATTTTGTAATATCTTTGAGAAAAAAAGCCTTTAGAAAGACTTTTAAAATTGGGTTTCTATTTTTATAAGATAAAGAAGTAAACTAACTGTAATAACATTCCATATAACATTTAATATATATTGTGAAGTTGAACTCAGAATAAAATCTATTGATATGTAGTGGTTGAGTGTAGAGTGTAGAGTGAAAAAACTTTTCTGCTTTTCGACTCGATTCAGCTACCATTTGCTATTAAACTGGGTTCGATTGTGTTCAAATTAATGGCATAATCAATAATTAATAATTATATATATTTAATAAAAAATACATTTATATAACAATACAAACGAATACAAAATATAAACAATTAATTTAATTTAATAATATAACTCACAGATATTGAATACCATATAACTCAATTACAAAATATTACAATATAAAGAAAAAATAGAATTGTAACTATTGAAAATCTAAAACGTTTCTATATGTTATAAGGCCTAGTATTATTTCATGTTTAAATTGTATGTGCAATTCAATAAGACCAATTCTTATTAGCCTAAGAGTTGAACAATTAGTGCTTAAAAAAAAAAAAAAATATAATCTATAATGAAATACTAGATTTTGTTGCTCATTCAATTGTCCCTTTTCTCAAAATTAAGTTCGGTGGTCTATGAAATATATTGTTCTTTAATTTGTAAATTACAATTCAGATCTTTAGAAATTTTAATAGGAAAAACACTCAGCAAACAGCAGCTGTACCAATAAGTCTTAGCGATTGGTAGGTTTGTTTTCATTATTTAATTTAAATGGTTAACTGGTTTCCTGTTGTTGACTAATTTAGTGCCACATTTATTAAATGTTTTTTTTTTTAAATGGTTAAAATTTCAAATTTTCTAATCAACAATTTTATTTTATTACATTTTTATACAAAGTAAATAAAATTCTCTAAAAACTATATTACAATGTGATAAGCGAGTGGTTTAGCCTTTCCTTTTTAGGTATTTCAAGTATTTTATTTTTATATTACCTATTATAAATTATAAATTATATTTTTTTAATTTAATATGAACCGACTAGGTGGGCTGGTTCAATCGACGTTCTAACCACTAGGCCACCGATCGGATGAAACATTCTATTTTTTTAAAATTTTCAATTAATACATTCAAATTATTTACAAAAAGTCATTACATATTTGAATATTCACAATATCAATATAAAGTGACATTTCATTAAATTCATAATTGACTTTTGAAAAACAATTCACAATATGTTAAAACTTTTTTAATGAATGACACTTGCGACGAGGTTGTTAAAAATTTTTAAAGGTAATTATAAGTTGCTATAATTGCCTGATGGCAATTGATATTCAGATAAGAATTTAAATATTCACAATATCTCAATAAAGTGACATTTCATAAAAATTCACAATATGTTAAAAATTTTTTATGAATTTGACACTTGCAATAAGGTTAATCAAATTTTTTTAAGGTAATCATAAGTTGTTATAATTGTCTGATGATAATTAATATTCTTGATAAAGCTCCAATAAACTCTGGTTCTAAATTTTGGACATTATTTATTACGGATTAAGATTAGAAAATTTTTTTCCCCAAATTAATAAAAAAACTCATTCTCTAACTCTCTAAATATTTAAATTAAATTCTTCAACATTTTTTTAAAGTTTTATCTTGTAGAATATAAAGTATTGTCACAAATTTATCAATTAAATCTTATAATTAAATAAAAATTCATATAATTTATTATAAATATTAACTATATAAACAAAATTTAATTGCTATTTAAAACTAATATACAAAATTTTAATGTGTTTAATATAATTTTTATTATATATTATGTAGAAAATTGTTTTTTTACTAGTATGTATATAATAAATAATAGTTAAATATAAAGTTACCTGTTTTGTATTCCGGTGCGGTAATGATCATTAATGTCACTATAAATAGATAATAATTTTTCATAGATGCTAATTATTATTATTATAAAATTGTTACATACCTGTAAATAGATATAAAAAAAAAAGAAGAAAAATAAAAAATTAATTTTGATATTATAAATATATATATATATAATTACAATTTTTAAAAATGTTTAATATAAGTGTTTAAATAACATATGTAAGTTTTTAATGTTTATTAAACTGTATCAGAGCCATTTAATTACTATTATTAAATTTTATTTAGTTTCATATTATATACCTAAAAAACTTGCTAGTAAGAAGTTTTATGCAAAAATTTATGCATAATTAAATTTTATGCGTCTTTATGGAGGGTTTTGTTGAGAAAATGCAAAAGGTTTGAACTTTTTAAAAAAATCTTTGAATGTTTAAAGAAAATAATTTAAAACTGCATCTGTCAAGTCTTCTTACTTTTTGGGTGAGACATATTGGTCTTTTACTAATACGTGGACTGTTGAATTTCGGTTAAATAATTATTTGAATCAGGACTCTGTTGCATTAAAATGCCACTAACTATCAATTACCATATATTAGATTTTTTGAATTTATGTTTCACTGCGTTGGTTAATAACACAATAAAATTGATTAGTAATTAATTATATGATTAGTGGAATGTCGTTTGGTGTAATAGGATTCAGCTTTGGCTACCATTTTCTGGAAGTAGTAATTTTCTTTTGGCGAAATTAATATGAGCCTAGGTTCTGCTCCTATTCTTTTTTAGTTGACTTTTATGTTGACATATAGTATATAACTTGCTATAGATAAGGTTTAAATATCAATTATACGTACAATTCAATATTTTATCGTATTCATAGCTATTTTATATTTTTTCTTCTTGAATTTTTTTTGTTATATTTTTTTTAAAGCATGTACCATATGCATTATAACTCTATAGATTTTTTTGGTAAAATATATTATATGGTGTATCGACAGTACAGTACCGACATATTCAATGTATTCTTTAGCTCTATAAAAGATATTTTTACGTATTAATTGATATCTATGGCAAAGTTCAACGGTTAGATAGGTACGCATAGAATATATTTCGCCATTCATTTGATTTTTAATAGAATTTTAAACTTACTTTGAAACCATCTTAAGACAATATTCCTTATATTTATATTACTAGATTTTTTCACGTAAAACACCTAATATTGTTTTTAACATCTTTGTTTTTAAATGGTGTTTTATTGTGTGTATACATGCTTAGGTAATTTGGAGTTGGAGTTTTGGACTATTATATTTAATTTTTTTCTACATTTTCAAAGCTTGTTATAAGTTTTAAACTATAATTACTCAATATGATTTATAGAAATGAAACTTGAAGCATTTAATTTTGAACAGTTTATTTAACAATAAAATTAGCGTTCTAAAGCAACATTAATAATAAGCTAAACTCTCTTAAAAAAATATAAAATAAATGCCATCAAAACTTATACAATATTAATGATATCGATCCAACTCTCCGAAATCAGCATTGGTAATACTACCATAATTTTAGCACAGATTTAATTGACAAAAGTCAGGCTTCTGATATTTCATTATCTGATCATTAGCTGCTTATCATAACATTTAAACCCATGGGAAATAGTTAAAAAATCAGATATACATCATACTTTATAATGAATAGAACGGTCAACCTTTTTAGGGTATTTATGACCTTGAAGCAGAAAAAAAAGCAGACGAATTTAAGAATCTTTTAAGTCAAAATAAAATCATCTTCAAGCCGCTGGATTGGAAAATTTTCAAATTATTGAAATAATTGGATAAGTTTGAATTTTATTTTTAGTACTATTTCTTCTAATTAAGACTTCTTGTAACTAATTTACAACTCAAATCTTAAAACTATCTTCTATAATAAGCCTTGTACTTTAACCCCTACGTCATCGCGGTGCGTTTTTAATATTTTTTCTTTAAATTAAGAATATATTGATTTCTACAACTTTTCTTCATTTATTAAATTTTTCTATATAATAAATCAATAAATTTCAAATTTTATGGATTATATAAGATCTTAACATCTGTTCATTTTATAAATTGAATCTAAACATTGAAAATGTTTAATATAAGCATAATTAAATTGTTACTTTTTAATTGAATTTAAAATTGATAAATACAAAAAAAAAAAATCGAAGTCTTGCACAGTTTTTTCCTATGCATAAATTAAAAATATTTTTTTTTTTCATCTTAGATTTTGATTTTATCAATAAAAATCGTTATCAGATCTTGTAATTATTTTGCAAATAAAATCATAAATGTTATGATAAAATCATACATTATATTATTTTGTAATTATTGTATCTTTTAACTATTTTATTAGAAATTACAGGATTAACATTTTTTTATCTGTATAGGTACAGATATTAAATGTTAATTCAATCTTTTAATATTAATAATTATAAACTAGTATACGAATATATTGTACGTACATTTGTAAATCAATTAAATAAGACGCTGGATTATTAATTTTTATTTTACAATTTAATATTTTTACTAACCGCTTATATGAAATATAATAAGCGATAGGTATTGTTTTCGCACAAAAAATTGGACCCTGGGGTTTTTCTATATAAGCATTACCCCGGTGTGAAGTAACCCATAAAACGTGTTTTTTTTATGATGTCCACATGTATGCTTGTATGTCAGACAATAGTCTGTGCATACGTGTACAGCGTACATAGCTGAATGGAATGCTTTCAAATTTCATATATAAGGGGTTGATGTTAATATCTTGAATTGATAAGCTTTTGGAAAAAAATCACGTAACTTCAAGAGACACTTGTCTAGGATAATTTTTTATAATTTAATATTAAATAAAAGAAATCTAAGTAGCAGTCCATTGTTAGCAGATAGCCCAATTCAAAGCCCAAGTAGTCATCAAATGAAATCATCAACACCACAACCACAAATTTTGCAACAGCAGCAAAAAACAACTGTTATTAATATTTTTGGTGGTAATCAAATACTTAAATTTTTATAAGGACAACAAATTATAAACGCAACTAATACTATTCAAAGGATGCACCAAACTGGTTACACTAATAAAGAGCTATATAATTTTTACATAGAAAATTTAGTAGTCCGGCGAACTTTAGAGCCCACTTATTTAAATTTAAAAAAAGGTTTTTTCAATTCAAATTTCATATTTTCATATATGTATATTTTTATCTCATTTACAGATCACAAATTTTTTGGAAATGCTATTGATGATAATTGATAACGCATTGCATTAAGCTTTTCCTGTAAAAGCGGTTTTTTCTGTGGTGGACAAAGCATATTTATTTTTAACTTAGATTGTGTATCTTAAGATTTAAATTAAAAAAAAAAAAAACAACAAAAACAAAAAATTAGAAAATTAATAGAAAAAGATCAGTTAAGAGAATAAACTTTCATGTCGCTAGATAATTTTCCAAATGTAACAGATAAGATACATTCAGCATATTTTTATTTTTCTTCAAAAAAATCTGTTATTTTTCTATTTATCTTATTGTTGTTGTTGTTATTTTGCTTGTAAGCGTAACGGCACGCATCCTCTTCAAAATAAGAATAAACAGTTAAAAACAAAAGAAGAAAAATAAAATAAAAAAAAAAAAAAGAAAAATAGTAGTAAAAGCCGACAAATTAACGTTTCATATAATTCTGGTCGGTTATTTGAGTTCGTTCGATCGGTTTTTTTATGTGCACCATGCATCGTTTACCTGTGTACATCTCTTACGCTTAAAATACATTTTTCTACATTTTTCAATTTTCTTTTAAATATTGTTGTTGTTTTTTTTTTATTTTTATTTTTCTTTTTTATACATGAACTTCGATTTTCCAATATAAGCGTTTATTATTGGTTGGTAACTGATTTTTGCACAATTTTTTTACAGTTTTATTTTGATTTTTTTTTTGTATTTTGTTTTAATTATTTTTTTTTTTTTTTAAGTTTTTAGTTATTCTGTGTATAAATATAATAACTGTTCGACACATATACTCATGATTGGATAGTGTATATAAATAAAGTATATATGTATATAACATGGTTTCTTATACTAACATTTATGCGTACTGTGAGCGTGCAGGAAAAGACCAATAAGGAAAGAAAAAGAAGAAGAATAATAACAACAACAACAACAACGAAAAAAAAAGTTAAATAGGTTCTTTTGAATTAATATAAAAAAAAAATAGCAATTGTAACGTTTTTTTTCTATTTTATTTGAATTGAGGCTTACTTTTTTTTTGTTTTGAGGCACACATTTTTACTGTAATTAATAAAAAAAAAGAAAACTTTATTGTTTGTTTTTGTTGTTTTATTTTTTTGACATTGAGTCTTCTATGCATAGTAGAAGACATGTAAATTTTGAATGGAATTTGAGTAGCAGGTGAATTTTAAAATTAAAATAAATGATTTTTGTTTTAAAATAGGAGGGGTAGAGTGGAAATCTAAAACTTCTTAGTCTAAATTGGATTTGGGATCAACTAAATTGGTGTTGAAATCAAACTTCTAATATATATTTTGTCGTTTAAGTAAAATGATTTTTACTTTAACTGCAAGTTAATTCTTTACAGTTAGAGCATGTTTTTAAATAAAAACTAATTTTTATTTAAAAACTTATTTTTTTGTAATACAAGTTTTAGTTTAGTTGGGTCCCAAAAAAAAACGTCTATATTAGAAATCAGAGGTGGTGAACAAACTTAAAATTATGAAAAGTCAAATAAGAAGGGTATTTAAATTTTAGGGGCTATTATTTCGGGTGGACTTAAAACCCTTTTTTCCTTTTTTATCATATTTAAATTCATCTGCACTCGTGATAAATGTATTTTTAATTTCAAATGCCGGTCTAAATTTTATTTCTCAAGATACGGCCGCTATATTTTCGGATGTGCTTAAGAATAAAAATTTTTTATTTAAAAATAAAGAGAAGCTATTAAAAGAAAATCTTACCTTAGGTACTAAAGCTTACTGTTAAAAAAAAATCTAAAAAAAGAAAAACTAGTTTAGTTTTATCACTTTAACTGGGATTACAATCCGAATCTCTCCAATTAGAGGTTGGGACGCTTTCAACTGTGTTATCCAGTTGTCCAACATTTATTGAATATTTTAAATAATCGTTTTTAAAAAAATTATGTCAGAAGAATTTGAAAGTTGATGTGCAATACGAAAATCAATTGGTTTTATAATAAAGGTGTTAGCACAAGGATATTTTTAACCGAAAGTACGTATATATCATGATCTGAACGTCTCGTGTTCAAACCCCGGTCAGATCATGATATATGATAATAAAAAAATATAGTAAAAATTGCATAATTATATCGTAATAGTAAATATCGTAATATAAGATTTAATATAAATATATATATAATTTTTTTGTAGGATAATAGATGGCGCATTAAATTAACATTCAACGGCTTTTTGAATATAATGATTAAAGAAACTGAAGTGTATATGAAGTGGTTAATTTCCTATACTGCTTAAGGGAGTGGAAAAGGAATAAAAAACAAACATAATAAAGATGCTACCGTAAGGATATTTTTAAATTTCAGCATTTGACATTTCAATGTTGTCGCGAATTTTATTTTGAAATGAAATTTAAACAAAAAGGTAACGGTAAAAATTATTTATTATTAGCAATTATTCCTGTTAAAAATTGTAAAGTAAATGGCTTTAAAGAAGGGGACAGATATAGAAAAGGTATTTCTTAGGGTTTTTTAAATTCGCCTTTATATCAGCCAAAACCTCAATAAAACTTTGCAATAAAATGTAATTTCGTAGTAGTTGTCTTAGTAAATGTAAAAGTAAATAAACATATAAGTATAGTTTTTATCAGGTATTTCAAAAATATTAAATTGAACCCACAGTACCACTGCACTTCATAAAATAAATCTCTTTAAATTTTTTTAATGTTTTAAAGTATGAAAAAAATTTAAAAAAAACAACAGCGAATACAAAATAGCCTATAGATCTAGCATTGCAATCGAATAAAGTTTTGGAAGTTGATACATTGCCAACTTTGCAACTCTTATTGTTTACGCAATTTAGCAATACACAATTTCTTAAGGTATCATCGTTTCAAATTGCGATTTTCCATTTTATATAAAAATAGTACTACGCAATTTTAACACTCCCCTTAAATCTGCTGCAGTAGTTTTCGAAATTCTTGCAAAGCTTCAAAGCTATACCTTTATTATGTATAAAAACGCTGTCCACGTACAAGTTTTAGTTGCATTTCAATTAAATAAAATTTTTCCCCAGTTAAAATAATTTCTACTTTAATTAATTAGTTTTATACTTATACTATGTATACTTATACAAGTATGTACAATTTTTCATATAAAAATGATGTCCATTTTAATATTTCTCATATTTTATTCAATTTAAAAAAAAAATTTTAAAATAGAAAATATTTAAAAAATCTTAATTGATTTCAATTCTCTTTCACATTTTTTTTTTTTATTTTTTTTTTTATTTTTAATACTTTTGTTCTTATATAAATAATTATCAGTTATTCTATATTATTTTACACCTAATAACAGTGGTAGGTAATAAGTGGTTCGCATAAAACTGTACAAACAATATCAAAACATAAAAAAAACAAGTGCAACAGACAATGTTAAAGCATCGGCAGGAGTTTTGCAATTGGATCCAAAAAAAAAATAGAAGAAAACCATCAGATAACAAATTAAAAAAAAATATATCTTTTTATATATATACATTATTATATTGTGAATGAAGAGCTTATAATAAAGATATTAATTTAATGAGTTACAAAAAAAAAAAAAAAAAAACAAAAAATAAAAAAATTCAAAAAAAAAAATAATAATTTTCTTGTAAAGTTCAGTTTCAAGAAGTTTTTTTTTTGCAATTAAAAAAAATTTATAAGATAGAAAATTAGGTTTTTAACTTGAATGTTTTTTGCTGCAACTTGCAACAGAAATGATCGCGTGGATATTTCGCATTTTTCATAGTTCGTAATTTTTCTATTTATTCAATTTAGAAAAGATAAAAAAAATAAACAAAAAAAAAAAATAAATTATTTTTAATTTAATATTTTTTTTTTTTTTTATTATTTTTATTTTAAATTTAAAGTTACTATATTAGGTTCTTACCTAGGTTTTTTTTTAATATAAAAAATAAAAATAAATTACACATATATATATATATATATGCATATATATATAATAAAATCGCGTATTGCACGATATGCATTAGACATTAACTCATCTGAATCGAGGAAGTTAATATTAAAATCACTTAAAAAAAATAAATATGTTATGTTTATTTTTTAATTTTTTTTTTTTTTTTTTATTTTCTCCATTTTTTAAATATTTTTTTTTGACTTACTAAATACCGTCAACTATTCTTAGTTCGGCCTATTTTTTTGTAATTTCAAGTTAATAAAATATTCTTTTAAATTTGGAATCGGATAACAGAGTGATAGCGTAAGTTAACAGAGTGATAGAGTATGTTAGCAGAGTGATAGAAGAAGTTAACAGATTGTTCACAGAGTAAGTTGGTAGAATTAACAGAGTAGCAGGGTAAGTAACTAGAATAACAGAGTAATTATAAAAAGTAAGTAAATTGAGTGTTTTTGAAATGAGTGTGTATGTTAAAATACGTATATTTTTAACAGTTATTTTTTTCATATTTCTGGGTAGACATATCTTGCAGACATACGAATCAATTAAACTCTCAATCAAGTTTGAGAAAAATGTAATTCAGGATTTTTAAAGAAATCCTCTTTTGAATCTGCTAGAAAACCAAATTTTTCAAACCCAACATTTTAAAATTCAAATACCTACGTCAAAGGCTAAATTTTTGAATTCTATAATATAGAAAATGCGTATAATTGTGATTTTGAAACCAAATCTTTCGGTTTTTAAACCTCCTAACTTTTTTCATACATAATCAGAAGTAAAGCGTTTAATACAATAGAGATTGCCGTTCTAAATCCCCACTAAAGAAATTATTTGAACTCTGATTTTGTATCCAATTCAAAGCCTTCTTTTATTTTTATTTATAAGTCAGCAACAATTCGTTTAATATAATTTGAATTGCCAGAATACCTTTTTCCTAACTTCTACCTTTTTCTTATACCAAAGTCAGTGACAAAGCGTCTCATATAAAGATGCTCTCTTTTGATACATTTGGCATTTGTTTTTTGATATAATACTTTCTTTGACGTTTTAAAACTTTAATTTTTTTTGATTATTGAAAAAATTTCTTAGAAATTTAAAGAAACTTTAATCTATTATAAAAAAATTTTTCGGTCAAAGTTATTATAAGTTACGTTATAGAATTTTCATTTAAAAATAAAAACCAAAAAAAAGAAAATTCTCTGTTCTTTAGGATTTTGCACCTGAAATTTACACTCTATATTAAGTGTGCACATAGGTATAGATTTGTTTTTTTTTTTAATATCTTAAAAGTAAGTATGTTACTTATTTTTTTTTAATGCTATTTTTAAAAGAAACGGTTTATTGTTTTTTATTTTCTGTTGACTAATTAAGACTAAGATCATATGTTATAGATATACAATATAATAATAATATATATGTACCTACATACTTATATATAAGCGTATATTTTTTGAAATGAGAAATTCTTGTTTTTTTTTTACATTTTTCTAATTTAATAAATTAAATCTTTATTAGAGCTTCAAAGTTTATTGGCTTTTAATTAGCGGATTAATAATTAAAAAAAAAAAAAAAACATTCAGTAAAAATAAACAGTTATTATGAGGGATTACAAATTACCTGTTATTTTTTTTTTACTGTTATATGATATGATATAAGTAAGTATATTAAATTAAATTTCACCTTCATTATTACTTGTTATTAGTAAAAAAAAAACAAAAAATTATTTGTCAGCGAAATATTAATTAAATTATTTTTGATTTTATTAAATTACATTTAATAAATTACATAGAGTGAGCACTGAACACTGACTGTATATAAAGTGCGTGAGTATTAATAATTTGTTCATATATATTCCAGATTATTAAGTTTAAATAAAAATTTTTATTTAATTAATAATTAATTTTATGATTATTTAATTATAATTACTCGTATATTAACGGTTGTTTTATAAGTACAAAATTTGATAAAAATGAAAATTAATGAGTATCTATTTTTTTTAAACTATGCGTTATAAATTAATATTAAGTATGAGAAAGTAAAATTTATTTTTAAACATTAATAAATTATTTTATTTTGTAATTACCGTTATTTTGTAAATCTATTCTAATTTCGAATATTTGAATTTAAGTTTCCTTTTAAAGGTAATGTTTAACTAAAATAAAAACTAAAGGGTATTCTTCCCTGACTACTGCAAAATTCAGGAACGTTTTTTATGACTTTTTCGACTTGGATTAGAAAAGGTAGGAAAAGTTGAAAAAAGTGGGATTCCTTATAGCTTAACTTAAGACCCTTTAAGGCTGCTTGGGAAATCAAAGCAATTTTAATATTGTTCCTGTGAAATTTTTTGGAACAGTTGTTTAAATTTAAAGTTCAAAATGTTTTCAGATGAAAAGCCTATTTAGTACAACACGAGTTGTCATTAGCCATTTGTTATAAATCTCCATTTCAATTAACAGGATTGTGTTGTTGCCTCGTAAGAGGTTAGGCTACATACACAAATTGTTTTACAACGGAACCTTTTTATAGTAATTACGTTATTTAAAATTTAATTTAATAAATCTAATAAATAATCTTAAAGGCGTACGAGTTTTGTGAGGAATATTGAAAAAGAATGTAATATCAGCTTGATTAAAGAACCTACGTTTCATTCGAGGGATCCAGATTAGAATTCTCTTAATTAAAAGTGAAAAACTATTATCTGATCTTAGATAAGATTCACCCTCTCTCAGTTTCTCATTGGATCTTTATCAATAGCAAAAAAATTAATCATAAAACTAACAAATACAAAATGCGAATAAATAACTTAATAGAATAATATAACTCACAGATACAAAAAACCCATTTGACAAATTTATTATAGTAGATTTAGACACATTTTACATGGTATTGTTTTGTTTTATTTAAAACAAAAAATTTCTACATAATATTTTTAATTTTATAATATTCGTTATTTATTTTTAAAGCTGTTATTCTAAAAGAAACCTAAAACAGTTCTACATGTTCAAAGTTATAGTACCATCTAATGGGTTAATTGTACGTGAAGCTTATAAAAAGCCAGTTCTAATTATGTAAGAATATAATGAGGACAGTAATTTTCCTCCTGTTCAAGCATTTATCGATGGTATAGATAGGCTTGTTAATATAACAGTTAAACTGACTCAGTCTATTTCAAGTAATTTTATAAGAGTTGAAAACTATATACAAATATATAAGAAAAACTCATCGATCCCGACAAAACAAATTAAATACAGAAACAAACAAACGAACTGCTGGGTGGCACAATTGATAGAGTTCCGACCTTTAATTTGAGAGGATCGGTTTTGCATCTCAAAGAAATTGAAAAAAAAAAAATTTTTATCTAGTTTTCGACTCGACTTAGCTGCCAACTGCAATTGAGTTCTAGCTAATGGCTTAATCAATAATTAATAATTATATATGTTTGATAAAAATACATTAATATCAAAATATAAAAAAATACAAAATATAAACAAATAATTTAATTAAATAATATAACTCACAGATATAGAATACCATATAACTAAAATAATTGAAGAATTGTATTTATCGAAAATCTAAGACGTTTTTACAAGTTATAAGGATTATATCTCATATTTAGATTGTATGTGGAATTCATTCTAATAACAGGAATATAATATGACCCACCTGCTCCATCATGTTTCTATGGTTACATACATGGTATAGGCTAATGAGACTAAAAGTTGAACAATTAGCACCATCAATTGTATTAAGCAGTCTTAAGTACAATACTTTTACTTCTTAAATAAACTGAAAAATGCTTCTTCCTCTATTATTAAATAATCCTATCTACTAAATCTATTCAAATTTGCATCTGCAAAATATCTATACAGTAAATTGTTTATAAACAAGTCTTTTGTCTTATATATATTACAAATATAATAAATTATTTTAAATTATTCGATAACATTAAAATAAAACTGAACTAATTTTTAACAATTATATACAATAATAATAAATGATTTATATGATATCAGTAACAGTTTTTTTTATTATTTTAATATTATACTATTAACATCATATTACTGTTTTTATCATCTTTAGATTTAAATTACAATAATATTAATAATTATCTTGCAAAAATTACATTTTCCAACATAAATGTAATTACCTAGGTATACAATGTATTATAAAAAAAAAAATTTACATATAATATTGATCTTCATACCTATTGTTATTATTTTAAAAATTTTTTTTTAACATTCTACAGATATAAATCTTAACATATTATAAACAATTACAGATTTATGATATTATGTTCTAAATTTAAAAGGCGATACCGCTAACTCCTATCCATATGTAATGAATCTTTGTGAGTTGCGAGTATGCTACTATATGTAATAGTTATTTACTTATTATTTATTCATAACTATTTTTTTATTTTTTGCTTTTAAACTACAAACTAAAAATATTGTCCAATATCTTAATGTTGGTTAGGTTGTATATGTTGTTGTTATTCTTGTCGCCATCATCATCATCATTATTATTATTATTATCATAATCCATATGTTATTTCTTTTATATATATTTTTTTTAATCCATTATCTGAAATACTTTTTGAATTTATGTACATATTATAATATATAAGTTATGTCTATATAATATATAAAGAGATTTCATGTAAATTGCTGGTCATTCCAGCACATTGATGTATCAATTTTAAGAATTTTATTTCTTTTCGTTATTTTCAATTTTCAAAGTTTTTCTATGTACAATGTAAGGGGCTATCTTATGTTGAAGAACGCAGTCATAAAGATCATAGAGAAAGTGGTGGAGATTAGAGACGGTACATTGATTTTATTAGAGGGTTTACTAAGTGTCGTTGAATGTTCTAAACAAAAGACACAAGAATACTCTAGAGATTCGTATGGATTCTCAGTAAGCTCCTGCAAGATCCTGCAATAAGAAATTATAGCTCTTGTTACATTAGGAACAAAAGAAGTTATTAGAAGTTATTAGTATAATAAATTCATACTTATTTATTTATGTCTACAGAATAGCTGCTGACCGTTGCTCCACTGATTAGGGGCGCTTAAGTTTAAAAAATTAATAAATTGTTTCTTTTATTTTCCCATAACGATGGACTCCGAATAAACTATTATGAAAGCTATAAGATTTTCTTGACTTGCTTTTATCCGTGGATATATTTCTTTAATTCAACTTTGATCCAAGGACATATCTTTATTTTATCTTTAAGTCCCCGCTGAAATAGAAGCTTAATATCTGTTTTATAATATTCTAAATATCTACTTTAGGTAATTCTTCACAGCGAATTTAAAATGCTTCGCTATTCGTCACAGCGAATTTAAAATGCTTCGCAATACTTTCCAATACTTTCCAAAACAATATTTCTTTAGCAGCTCATTCTTATCTAACATAGGAAGAGTCTTTAAGGATTAAAACTACAAAATATCGGAACCCTATCATATGTTGCAATTTCAAATTATGGAGCAGTAACCACAATACCACTATATGTATGTGTTTTCCAATTGTTATTATTTACAAAAGTTATTTAGAAACTTCTCGGGTTTCTCATTCAATCCTTGATAAACATAATACGTCACTTCCTAACTTTATTCTTTCTCTCTTCTTTTTAATATCAGACTACGGACGTCTTTTTTTGTGAGTAGAAGTCGCCTTCCAGTTGGTTTCCTACTGTTTTTAAAGGTTCTCACCTTATATAAAAAACAAAAATAAAATAAAAGTAAGACTAAATTAAATACTTTCACCAGTTTCACCACAATAGAGAACTGCAGTTTATCAATTTTTAACAACTGACCATCAAAGCTATTTTCTTCTAAATAAAAAAAAATAACACTCAGAATCTTGTGCGAAATTCTGTTAATCAATTCTATTATGTAAAACTTAGAGTAAATACTTATAGCCTATTTACAGTGACGCTCTCATTAAGTAGTCAATAAAACAGTATCCACAATGAATTGTACATGACAGCGTTTTTTGACATTATTTTGTTTACAAATTTAATGAATCAAAAAATATTCAATAATGTAAAGTTTATTGTATAGCTATTTTGAATAATTATTTTATATTATTTAACACAAGATAGAAAAAAAAAATAATAATAATTAATAATTTTTATTCTGACAATATATTTTTTTATTTTTCAATAAAAAAATATTTTTCAAAGTTCAATTATTTGACATTTGCATACGTAGAGAAAGCGAAATGTCAAAAGTTTAACAACTTTTTTAATGGCTGCGTAATAACTGCGTCAGAGCTGCGTCTACTGTAGACATTTTCATATAATTCAATACGTTTAACTTAGTTTGACAGATAGCTACGAAACGGGAGCTTTAATTGTAAATAGGCTATTAGAGCAGTATAAAATTGTTAAAATCTCCGAAAGTACAAAACTTTAGACGATTAAATTTAAAATAACCCATTTGCTGATAATCTAATAAAATTTATTTTCTCATATTGGTTTGTTTATAAAGACATTTTGGGTTAATATTGATATTTTATTGAAATGCACGTAGATGTAATAAAAATATATGTACATATATAAATGTACAATATATACATATGTACATATATATTTGTAGTTTTACATTTTTTTTTTTAGTTTATTATTATTTTCTGACCTAAAGCCTTACGATAAAACTTCAGATATACTTTTTTTTATGGTAATGCTATATTCTAAGTATATGCTTTTTACTTATAGTTTGAGTGTAAGTTGTTTTGTTTTTATTTTATTCGACCAATATTATCTGGTTAACTGCCTTCTTATTAAATAAGGTTGCGAAATTTACTGTTAAAATAAAACTAAAAGGTGAAAAAAAAAACACTTTTCTACAGAAAATCTGTTAAATTTATATGGGTTGGAACGTACTGTTTTTATACCCGTATGACTATATAGTCAAAGGGTATAATAAATTTGCCATTACATTTGTGACGCAGAGAAGGAAGGGGGGTAGATATAGACTCAAGGGTATGGATCGGATCAGAATCGAAAAATAAATTGATTTAGCTATGTATGTCCGTCCGTCCGTCTGTCCGTCCGCATGATAACTCAAAAACTAAAGGAGCTAGGATCTTGAAATTTTCGCAAATTCGTTTTTTTGTAATAGCCGTCATCGCTATTTAAATCCAGCCATTTTGGTCCATGGGTTCGGGTAGCTGCCATACAACTTCTTTTTTTATATGAGTATTTTTCTGTACCTATTACAGCTGCGTGTCTGAAATTTTGCCAAAAGTAGTTTAGTTTTATGGCCAAAGTTTTTGCAAAATTTAGTTGGTCTACTACAGTGGGTTCGTGTAGCTGCCATACAACTTATTATTTTATATGAGCATTACTCTATACCTATTGAAGCTGGGTGTCTGAAATTTTGTCAAAAATAGTTTAGTGTAATGGCCAAAGTTTCTGCAAAATTAGGTTGGTCTACTGCAGAGGGTTTGAGTAGCTGCCGTACAACTCCTTCTTTTATATGCGCATTATACTACACCTAATGAAGCTGGGTGTCTGAAATTTTGCCAAAAATAGTTTAGTGTAATGGTCAAAATTACAGCAAAATTTGGTTGGTTTACTGCAGAGGGTTCGAGTACTGCCATTCAACTCCTTCTTTATATGAGCATTACACTACACTTAATAAGATGTACGTTTGAAATTTTGCCAAAAGTAATTAACCAGATGATATAATGTATATGTTACGGTCATACGGGTATCCCAGAGTTGACACAGTCTACTCTACTACACTCTTCCTCGTTTTTTTTTTATTTTAAAAATTTTTTTTATAGTTCATCATTATCATCTTGATAGTAAAAGAGTACCTAACTCAACATTTTTTCTTCTAGAATTTTAGAGATCTTGTATATATATATATATATATATATGTGTAATTGGTAATGGTAGTTATAAATTTGGAGAAGAGAAAAAAAGAAGTTAATGAGAGAGGACGTGTTGAAAAATCTGAATTTATATTTTTGACAATTTATTGAAACATTTTTATATCTTAATTAAGTTATAATTTAAGTAGTAAAATTGTTAAATTCGTAATATGAGATGTGAGCTTGGGAGAAATTTCTATTAGTAGTAATTGCATTGGTAGTCTTGAATATTTAGAATAAGACGTAATATGATATGTATTTGAAACTCATTTAATTAAAATTTTTTAATATTTGATTGAAATAATATTTATGTACGGGCGTGTTATATAATTGATAAGTTATGGTAACACTTTAGAAATTTTATTTATTTTTTTCCATACACAATGTTATAAGTGAGTTAATCAGCTTTTCTTTGCAGGTGTGGTAGGTATTCTTTTTTTGTGTTAATATTAAAGCTATTATGATATAAATTATATTTTTTTTATTAGATATGATCTGATCTGAAACCTGACATCCCGCGGTTCAAAGACTCTGATAAACTCTGCAGTGTCTCTTTGGGTAGTATACGACTTTAACACACCAAAACCACACTCTTTTTGAACCAAACTTTAGGAGGGAACCTGTGATACAAATGTGCAGTTTGATTACAGGGACGGGAATATTGAATGATTTTGAGATTATATGGTGGAAGTTATTTGGGAATTTTGGATTATGGGGATGGAGAAAATTTGATGGGATATTTAGAAGAAAAATGTTAATGTTCTTCTTAAAATTTACTAAATTTTACATATCAACTTTGGGTAAAATATTTGGTGGATATGGTTCCATAAACGTAATGAGAGCATGACAAACAAACTAATTATTACAAACTAAGTAATAATTATTAATTTTTGTAAAAAAATCATAATTATAAAACACAAAACCCTTGAATTACGTTTAAAAAAAAAAGTATAAAAGAAAGTTTATGCTCCTAATATACCCTAGCATCTTCCTCTACCTTGACTTTGGCAGGAAGGAGCATAAATAATCGGTATATATTTTTACATGGTTGAAAATGAAAATTGGAAAATTTCGGAAAAATAGAAGAAAATTTAGAATGACGGGCATTCGAATTGAATATATATCATTTCAACCATTATTTGGGCAATACGAGGAGGTTTTAGTGAGTCAAATCTCACACTACCAGGGGCTTAGAATTACAGGTGTCTCTCTTAAGAACTAAAAAAAATTTTAAATATTTTTAAAACTTGGTAGGTAATTGGCCTTGTAATATGTATTTTTTGATTTATAGATTTAATATTATGATAATGATAATGATGATGATGGTATAACAGTATAATTATAACTGTATCTTCATTTGCATGTATTTCATTTTCTTGGATTTAATTTACTCTTACTTTTAAAATACCGATTTGGGAGGAGATAATAATATTGAAAAATAATTTCTCTTTACAAATCCCCATAGTGACCAAATATATATAGTAAAATATAAAATATAATGATATATTAGAAACATAATAAATAATATCACTTATAAAAAAATGATTTGGTTGGCCCACATCCGAAAGGGAAAAAGCCCATCAATTTGCAAAGGTATTGTATGCACTAAGAAATACTTGTATGTCAGTAAAAAACCATTTAAAATCCTCCATGAAGTCGAATCCTTAATTTGTATCTAACTCTAAAATCGCTCCAAATGTTTTGACACATAATACAAATACACGCGTATCACACTTGTAGTGACTTGTTTCGAGATGTACATTTATTATTATTAAAAAATGTTAAAATTTTACCAGAATTTTGTTTAAAAATTTTACATTTCTTAACAATAATCTAGTTACTTCTTAAATCATAATATATGTATGTATATGCTTAAATATATATTTTAATTATTAAAATATTTTTATCATGTCACTACCATTACGTTTATTTATAAAATTAATTATTTTTTTATAAAATTTTGACATTTTAAATGAAAATATTATGGTACATTTAAATAATTTATCATTAACCTGCAATCAATTTATTTGGTTGAAGCATAATTTTAATGATATGATTTTTTAAAAGTTTAATGCCAGCTTAACTTCGGTTAAATACAAATTAGAGCATCTTTAATTTGACAGATAAAAAGATAAAAATACAAATTAAACTATACATACACTGGTATAACAGCAATTAAATATAGTAATCGTACTTTCTTAAAAACGTTTTATATAAATATATTTATAATAAATTTAATTTTTAATTTTTTATTATTTTTGATTTTATGAAAATAATTTTTCGAAAATGTTATTCAAGTGCGAACATTCATTTTAGAAAAATTCATTTCAAGAGTTAAATTTATTAGAACTGGTCAGAACGGTTTTTAATATTATCCGTTGTGAAAGTAAATGCATTATAAGTATCTATAATAGATACAGTATGTAAGATGAAATATAAATTGAGTTTTTCATTTAATTTTAACGTATTTTTTTTCCAATGAATCGAAAAAAAAAGTAAAGTTTGAAGATCTGAATTTTGTTGTTGTTGTTATTATTTTATTTTTCATTAACAGAGTCATTCTCTTGGCAAAGTGCTGCCGCGGTGGATTAAAATGACAAAAAAAAAAACAAGTAAAGAATATATTGTATCGTAAATTTTTAGTAAAGAGTATATTGAAAAATCGTTTATAATAATTTTTAAGAACTTTTGTTAGAAATTTTATTATTTTAGAAAAGTTCTGAAAAATAAAGAGACACTTTCTTCAATATTAAGAACGCATAGGGTATAATTCAGATACACTGTCAACGCACGTTATAATATAATGCTGGATTTCTAATTTATTATTTCAAAAATATTTTGACAGGTGTTAAAAAATGCAAATTTTCAGATTTTGAGCCATACAGCTCCAAAATAAAGTGCTACACTAAAAAGAGACCATACTTTTTAAAACTGTAATTTACAACAAAATTTCAAGTTCCTAACTTAAACCTTTTGGAAGATATAAAGGGTCAAGATCTTTGCAAAAATTGAGCTGCGCATAACGGTAAATTGAAAATACCGTACGGCAACTCTATAAATCTGTGTTACATTTATTTGTGACGCTTATAAAATCATGGCGATTCCGAATTTTTTATAATTTGAATATTGGTCTTTTTCGGACTTTTGAGCCTGTAGCTCCGTATCTAAGGGGTGGGTACAAATTTACCGTGTACAAGTTGTGTAAACACAGAAATTTTGCCTGAAATTTTGCCAAAAGCAGTTTACTTTTATGGCCAAAGTTTGTGCAACTTCATATTTCACATTATAATAAAGCTGAATGCATAATAAAGCTGAATAATTCAAACTTTATCAATAGTAGTTAACTTTAATGACCAGCGTCTAAAGAGATTCGAAGGCAGCTTCCACTTATATTTTCTTTGGTTTATAACTGAAAGGCTAACAAGTTGTGTTCTTAAAATTTTGCCAAAAGTAATTTACATTTATTTATAATGTTTATATACTCTTCCTCGTTTTTTGTTGAAATTGACCATTACGCGAAGCTCAATTTGGGCTTTTAAATTTTGAACCATCTTCACTTTAAAGAAAGTGAGAACAAGGTCCGGATTAGATCTTTTTGAATGAACTTAATTACCTTCCAAAACAATTAGAGGTTTTGAAAATATTTGATTTTACAAATTACCTTGATTTTTATTATCCAATTCCATTTGTAGTTTCTTAAATAAAATTTAAAAATATTACTGAACTAAATTTAATATAATTTGGTTGTCTTATGCAATTTATGTGTATTTACAGGTAAAAATATAATGTTTGCTTACATTTTTTATATTACATTTTTTTTGTATTAATTTTTAACCAAAAGTCTGTTATATTTCTAGAATCCTCCAATTAGAACATATACAATAAATATATTGATTTGAAGTTAATTGCCTGGAAAACAAGTATTTGGAAAGTGATTTGTTTATTAGATATTTAATTTAATTAATAGTGGACTAAAGTAATAAAAATTAATTTAAATTGTTTCTATTTTTTTTCTGCGTATTTCTATTTTAAAATATTTATAAAATTTTAACAGGGCAAATGAAAAAATTTTTTTTATTATCTGTGAGCTATAATTATAAAATGAAATTTAATTGCGTAAATGTAATTTAAAAAATTATATTGCTAGTAAATGCTATTACATATTCTTTTAAGGAAAGCCAATTCAACAGTTGGGTTTTTAAATGATTGAACTGGAATTTTGAGTTCCTTTATGACTTTTGCGATGTGCATCTGCTTGTAGGTTGAGTGAGTTTCAATTTTGAGTTGAGTAAAAGATTGAGTCAAAATTGATGATTATTTGGTTTATTCCAGAACTAGTAGGTAAAGAGGTTTTCGTAAATAAGTGTCTTAGGATAATATGCCGCATATTCTGGCCGAACACAATATCCAACGAAGGCCTCTGGATACTAATAGAATAAGAAAGTATAAAAAGTATGGCATTAGAGTGGAACCCTCAAGAGACTAGAAGATGCGACTGTCCCAACATCACATGGCGCAGGACAATTTACCAAGAAATGGCTAAATTTAACATCTGCTTGGATGACATTAAAATATCAGCGCGGAATCGCGTGAAATGAAGGAGTCAAGTGGAAATCCGATACTCCCAAGAGTAGTAAGGGGAAAAAAAAGAAGGGAAAGAAAAACAATTAATTCTTTTCATATATTCAAAACAATGTATATCAATGAATAATAGAACTTCTCTATTTGTTTTCAATATAATATTATAAGTTCTGTGTTCAAAGCTAAAAGTTTCAATACAAAAACAAACATAAAATGCATTGAGCAATAAATAATTTAGAAAATTTTTCCTTATTTCACTTCAGTGCGTTTAAAACTAGTCCAATTTTTCTATTTAAAACATAACGTTTTGAATATATTGTAAAAATTTTTAAAGTTTTACTGGATCAATTCATCATTTTTTTAATATTCTTCAAATTCCCTAGGTTTGCTTTAAGAACAGGAAAATGTATAAATGATTAATGGACTCTAATCATTATTATAAAATCATTAAAATATTACTCTACATATTTACACATATTAGTTAAATAACTATAAAACAAGTTGTTCTTTATTAAGTTGGTGCTTTAGTTTAATAATTCAGAATTAAGGCTGCTGGTATAATAATGAAAGCCGTTGTATTAGATTCTCATTACTACTTGTATAATATATACTTGTTTAATATCGATGTATACATAAACAAGGCTTAATAACATGTGTAATGACTTACGACCAGCCTAGGATATAAATCCAATACCTATTATTTCCAAAGCGAGTGACTTAACCAATGCACCAGTTGGTGGTTATAAAAGATATAATATATTCGAATAAATTTTTGTATTCATCCGTGGTCAATTATATTTTATAATTTTGAATTGTACATCCATTACTTTGTAACACTGTAAAAGATGGGGGGGGGGTAGGGTTTCATAAATTCATTTTAATACAAGACCCTTCTTTGATATTAAAATTCAGCCAGTTTCTTCAACGGGTTCAGGAGCATACAAACTCTATTTTCGTATGAAAAATTTGGTTAATCTAGTGCAGTGGGCAACTCAGGGACTAATTAGTTGTATATTGGTAAGATATCCAAAAGTAATTCACCAGATGATATAATGTTTAGATTATGTTCGTACGGTAATCCCAGAGTTGATTCAGTCAAGTCTAATCTCTTTCTCATTTTTTAAGTAAACGTGAACAATAACTTATGTGGTTCACATAATTTTGAAACACTACATTTAATTAGAAAATAATTCACTTAAAAAAATTACCAACATCATCATTTACTCTTCCATTTCTCCACTACAATTTCATCAGTTTCATATGGTGACGTGAATTAATATCAAAATAAAATATGGGAAATAAAGTCAATTGACTTTTATACCTATTTAAAATGGTAATAAAGCCAATTGACTTTAGTTCCTTTCTGTATTTGACATATACGTTACTTCATATGTGTACATATAAATATTCTGGAAAAATGTCATAAAAAATCATAATGTGTACCCTTATTTTGAATGCAACTCTAAAATCACTTTTAATGCAGAATCTATAACATATACACATATATAAATATTCTGTAAAAAGGGAATACCCTGTTTTTGACTCCAATTTTAAAAGTTCTATTAGCTCCGAAACGTCGTCAAACTATCCACCTGTGGCCGTAAGTGTGTCGCGAGCAGTGTGTGCGCGTTCTGCGTGTGGAGTCCCTTCAGTGGCTGTTAACTTTTTAAAATAAAACAACTGCCTTTAATTCTTTTGATATTAAATCATGTCACACCGTTCCATATGTGTCTAATACATGTGTAAAACAAATTATAAGTGCGTTATATTTCACGCAATAAAAAGTTTAAAGTGTAAATAAAACTTTTTTTTTTTTTTCACTAGGTGTTACAATTATGACTTATGTGTAAAATGAAGGTATAGAATTATTTAATTATTTGTTTAGAAAAGTTGCGTGAATATTGACTAGGTTCTTATTTTTCTTAATCCACTTGACTTCCAAATGTTTTATTTAAAATTTTTTTTTCTTAAGTAATTTCTTTTTATTTCTTTTAATTCTTTAAATTTATTGCGTTTTTTTCAGATATTACGATTCGCTACATATTCTAGTAATGCAATTACATGGTTTTTTTATGCATACATGCATTTATTTTTTTTTTGTAATGTAAGTAAAACTTTACACGTTTGCCGTTATTTTTATAATGTGTACAAATCTATAATTTAATAAACTATTTTTAAAATTTTGTTATTATTTACTTATTGCATTTTATTTTGTTTGGTACGCGTAAAGTCCATTCTTATTAAAGCCTTAAAGTTTTATTTTTTATTTCAGAAGAAGAAGACTAAGACTAGTGTTAAAACAAGATTATATGGGGCTGCAAATTTATAATATGCTGTAATAAAATTGATAATACATAAATTGATGGCTATTATAAAATCAACCTGTCAACGTCCGTCGTAATACAAAAGGCTTATATTCTTCTAATTTCACTCAACCGATGGTATAAATTGAGAGCACTATAATATTAGGCTCAATATGTATTATGTATCCTATAAACATGTCAATTTTAATTCGCATTTATTGCTGATTTGTTGCTGTAAATTAAGTATAGGTATGATAATTTGGCTCGTGTGTAACTAGTTCCCAACTATATATATATTAATAAAAAGTAATTATTATAATATAACTAAAAAATTATAATACGCTTAAAACATATATTTATGTTGCGATCTTAAAAAAGAAAGTGGTAATTGCAGTCACTCACACGTTGTGTTTGTCCGCTCGTTTATTTTAATAAACAATTTTGAGTTGAACCCCCTAAAGAAGTATTTCCATTCAAATTCGCGAATTCGCCAAGTAACTTTGACTAAGTTTCATTAATCATTGTCATTCATCTAAGCCATTGATTACTTGATTATATATACTTATTATATCATAAACGCTAGATTTTATGCGTCATTTATTATATTACCGCTACGCGTTTAATCAGGTTCGCATTTAATTTCTTAACAATTAGAACAAGACAATCAATGGAAAAAATTAGGCAAGGAAATACCGTTAAGTATAAATTCGTAAAGTTTTTCCTGAAATAAATATCAACTAAAGTGAAGTAATTCCGAAACTTAAGCAAGTACAGTTGGTTTTTTAAAGCTAAATTTTTTCTCGATCTCCGATTTAAAGAATTGAACTCAATTTTTTTTTGAAAACCTGTTATAATTTATATAATTATAGTTACAATGGCATTTATGTAATTAGAGTGAAATTTGATTATCGCGTTAACGTAAAAGTTCTAATTCGGCTTCCTT
Organism: Dolichopus griseipennis; assembly: GCA_963082915.1. Taxonomy (NCBI): domain Eukaryota; kingdom Metazoa; phylum Arthropoda; class Insecta; order Diptera; family Dolichopodidae; genus Dolichopus; species Dolichopus griseipennis. The sequence continues at coordinate 72,337,066 of OY720441.1, read as the reverse complement.
TTTTATGCACCTTTATATATTGTACATATATTATGCATATGTATATATATACTTATCGGTACAATAAAATGAGTTATTTTTTTAATAAAATAAAAAAAAAAAAATCGCTTGAATTGTTTTTTAATTTCTATTTTATAAAATTACATGCACTTTAATGTTATTACAGGTATTATTGTTATGATATATTATACTCGTATAGTATAATGCCGTTTTTTTAGAACATTTTGAAAAATTTTGTAAAAATGTGCCTATATAGCTTCACTCTGTCTGTCCGTCCGTATATTTACAAAAACTTTTACACCGTTTGAAATAGAGTAAAGAAATTTTAACCATGGGTAGTTTTTGCAAAAAAAAAATTTCGTAGAAGAATTTTTTTCTGTAGCCCCACCTTTTACGGGACTACAGCCCCCCAAAGTTGGAAAAAGCCTTATAATTAAATGGTTATAACAAGAGTTCTGTTATATATATTTTCAATCTGAACAATAACGGCAAACGATAGCTGGTTTCATAAACTTTATAAATTTTTGACAGGGAAATTTTTTAGGGTTGCCATACGGTACTAAAATTTAACATTACACAAAACTAAATTTTTGCAAAATTTTTGACCACATATATTTTCTGGACGGTTCAAGCTAGGGTCTTGCAATTTGGGAGAAGTTAGATAATCAGAAATTAGTAGGAGTCGGTTAACAAAATTTTTTTGTCAAGCCCCTTGTTTAGAAGCTATAAGGGCTCGAAAATTGAAATTTTGCTATTTTTAAGCACCTGTAACTTGAATACCTGTCCCATTTTTTTTTATTAATATACAAAATTTGAAGGTCCAACATTATATTTTATATTTTAAAATATGTTAAAGGTTTTTCTTAAACTTGAAAGCGGTTCCTTAAATTGAAGAAAGTGTCTCTCAGTTTTACCCATTTTTGCTTAGATAATAAAATTCTAAGTAAAATTCCAAATTTTGGTTTAATTCCTAGAAACTACAAAAATGGAGCGGGAGGGGGAAGGGGGGGTTAGATGAAATTAGAATCTTGAGAAATTTGGCAACCTTCCCCACTGAAGGGCTATTAGAACTTTAAAATAAAGAATTTACTGTTTTTATAAGTAAGCAGTATCTTAGTCACCAACGTATATATTTCCTTAAACGTTATTATTAAAGCTTTAACATTATATTCTGATAAAATACTTAGTATGAAACACTATATTATTTAAAAAATGAGCTTTTTTAAAAACCCTTGGTTTTTTATCATCACTTGTTTTTTTTAAATGTTGTTCGTCAACATTTTGACGTTTAGCAATACACGATATTGATTATAACGTGTGATTATAACATGACAAAGATGATGATAGCCAAATGATGAAAATTTTGTACACACTTTTAAAATGTTATTAATCATAGTTATCATCAAAAGAAAAGGATGACGGAAATTATTTTAACTGTATATATATATATATATAAACTGTGAAAGTTAACGTATAATAATAACGTATATATAATTGTTGTCGCATGCCATTACTGATTACAATTTTTGTTTTGCTGTTATTATTCCATCATCTTATAATGACTTATAATTTTTGTAGTATAGTTGCTACTTGCTACCACTTTTTTTCTAACTGTATTCAAAGTATTTGACATTTGATTAATTTAGTAATAAAAAAAAAAAATGTATTTAATTAAATATGGAAGAAAAAAATAGAATTATTCTATTTGGATCGTTTTATTGTGTGAATATTGACAGATACTCGATTATTAAATAAAATCAGTTAGATAAGTTGTAATATTGTTATTTTTTTTTCAAATAGGGATGCCCTCCTTTCAATATGTATGAGGAAGTTTGTCTAGCCGACGTTAAAATACTATTAATAGTGTTAAAAGAATGTCAATTTTAGTAATACATTTTTTTTTTTATAAATTGCTTTTCTCCGTTAATAGAAACTTTAAATTATGGTAAGAAGTTGAAGAATTTTAATTTATGAAATGGTTGTTTAGTATTTATAATTTAGTTGGATGGTTTTTTAGGTATTTTATATATATAAATAGATTTATTGAATGCTTTTAATACTTTGTAAATTATAATTTTCTTGACAAAAGTATATATTAACTAATTTGAAATTAATTGAAGTAAATATGCCTACGTTTAAACAATTCCAACGTAACTGCTGAAGGTCTGCAAGCGCTGCAAGTGGAATCCGTGCTGTTATAAAATTTCATATTAACCTTTAATATCATAATTTTCTTTCCCTTCTAATTAAATTTACGAGGGTACAAAGGATACTATACGACTGGATGGCACAGTGGTTATAGTGGTTCGGGTTAGAATTCCTATGTGGAAGTTCCAAAAGACTTTTATCTGGTTTTTGATTCGACTTAGCTACCATTCAACATCATTGGGTTTAAATTAATCGCTTAATGAATGATTAATGTGTATTTTATATTTTTAATAATTAGGATTAATTATATATTTTTAATAAAAAATATATTAATATAGCAATATAAACAATCCTCCTTAGCCTAGGTGGTTAGAGTGCAATCTAAACACAGTGGCATTCCCGAGTTCGAATCCTGGTAGGAGATACCATATCCAGTAAAATTAATAATTATAATAAATTAATATATAATAAATTATAATATAATAATTCTATACCTAAAAATATAATAATAAATAATTAGTAACAAATAATATAAAAATATACCTATAATCGTGTTTCCAGCTATACTCTATAATCTAATAATTAATACTGATAACTGAATAAACAATAACCTATATGTAATTGAACGACAATGTAATTGCAACTGTCATATGCAATTACAATGGCAGTACGCACCTAAATGACACGGTTTCTCTACTTGACCGATAGATGACACTAGGGAAAAAATTAAGAAGCGACATCTTGTAGATAGATTACAGTAGACCAATCATTTACTTAATTGAAAAAAGGAAAAAACGATTCGAAACACAAGGCAGAGCCTCGGTTTCAACCATCCTAAGGGACATAGCGTAATAAATATTCACATTTATTTAAAATGTTTTGAAAATGCAGTAATAAGGGGTTTTGAATTTTTCATCATTGTAAAAACTTCGTCTATCATTATAAAAATAAAAAAAATTTTTAATTTAACCATTTTTAGAGCAGAGAATAGAGAGACTTTACAGTATGATTGAGGCTTACGCTTCTTAGTTATAATTTTAAATACAATTGCACAGAATGCTTAAAACTTGCTTATAACAGAAGTTATGGGAATTTAATCTTTAAATCCTAAAAAAATAAATGCTATTCAATATATAAAATTGGGATCAAGACAAGATCCCTCAGTTCTAAGATTATTGGGAATACAATTGCAACACATACAAAAGTTTTGGCTATAAATTAAAATTACATTATAGTATATATATAAAAAAACTCTTAAATGAATCACCATGAATTTACAGCTACAATTTTCTTAAACAATTTTAAAGTTTTTAATAAATTTGACCGGGAGCTTAATTTTATCAACAAGTTCATAATAATGTGTTTACACTTGTGTTCTTATTTATTAAAAAATTCAATTAAGAAATAAAACAATCTCTTAAATCGTTTTATATAATTCTTTTTCACTTTCAGTAGTTCAGTAGGAAATGCTTTCTGGACCACCTTTAAGGCGTTATATATTTTTTATCACATTAATTCTGTATCTTTGCAAATAGTTTTTTTTTTTAAATTTGTGATTAAAAAAAACTGAAACGACTCACTGATAAACGAATGTTATTGAAATCACGGATTTTGTTTAAAACAAAAAAAAAAAAAACCGAATCATAAGAAAAAAAAAACTTTTAAAATTGAAATAAATATCAAAAACATTTGCAACATTAATTGATACAAATATAAAATATATATTATATATATACATATAATTTAATTGTATTACATAGTTAAAAGTGTAAAAAACTGTCAAAAACATCGTTATATACTTAACGTGTTGACAGAAATAAATGTAAAATTTATTTACCCTGCGGGAGATCTTACATCATGTTAATTTTATACCCTTATTTATGTCCATATATATATTATATATATATATATATATATATATATATATATCCATATAATATATAAAAAAAATTGTGCGTTAATAATATCAATTTATTTTAATTTAGTACAGAGTGTTCAAAAAATAAACAGTATAGGAAGTGCTAAAATATAATTATTTTAAATTTCTTCAATCAACTGTTCTTTAAATTAAAAATCAGTTTATATTAAATATTCAATCAGTGAAACTGTAAAAGATATCAAATTGGTAAAAACGTTACATTCTTTTTTCGGTTAGTTTTATTACATGTGTATTAGGGTACGTTTATATTGAAGCTTCGATTGTAGCTATTAACTGATTTAAATTTTCGACTTTGATGCGAAAACTGAATAAAGAGTTTTCTATGCCCTTATCGTTTATCGACGATCAAAGCGAAGCTCCAATATAAACACTTCTATTTAAATCTTGTATTTCTACGCTATGCTCTCATCGATGCTTTTATCACTCACCGCAGCTCCAACATAAACGCACCCTTAGGTAAAGGAGTATAGCATAAAAAGTTATTAAATTCATTTCAGCTGCAGTCACTTAACAAACTTTAAAAGCAGGGTTGTCAAAAGCTCTAATTTCAACTCAAAGCTGAGTTATTTCCACAGCTTCAATTTCAACTCATACTTTGAGTTCATTATGAAAGTTTAAACCAGCTAATACTTGAGGTAATTACAATCCTTATTAAATACTGTTCTATAAATATTTTAAAATAATAATATCAGTAATTTTAAGAGTTGGAGCTTATTTAAGTTGCACTAAACTCAAATTTAACTCAAAATTTGAGCTAGCCCAATTGTTCAGTTAAATGTTTTGTGAACTTATATGTGTTGTTCAAACTGTGAGTTAGTTAAAAGATTTGAGTTAGCCGAAGTTTCAGTCAACTCAACGTATGAGTTTTTGTTTATAGCTCAAACTTTGAATTAACTACAAATTTGAGATAAATTTGTTTTGAGTTCGCTCTCTTACAACGCTATTTAAATGTCATTAAATCCAACCTTGAAACTTTTAATAGTCATTAATTTCAACCTTGAAACTTATATAGTACATACTATATAGTTAATATAGTTAAAATTAAATTAAATTAGAAAATTTAATTTTAACTATATTGCATACCAGCCCACCCTGTATATATAAAAATTATTTTTTTAAAATTTTAAATAAAATAAAAAATTCTCAGATACGCACCTTTAGTAATTTATATATTTTTTTTTTTAAATATTATACAAATGTACATACATATATATTTGTAAATATATATAAAGGTAAAAATTTTTTTTGGGTAATTTATTTTAAATGAGTGTGTGAAAAATAAAAAAAGTAATTATTGGTAGGAATTATTGGTTGCTTATACATTTATAAAATATGCCTTTAAGCTGTTAATTGTACAATATTGTATAAATTTAATGAAAGGGTTAAAACATTTTATTAATTCAATTAATTTAACATTATATTTAAATTTATATATATATATTTTTTTTTTAAATTAATATGCCCTATTAATATTATAAAATATTGAAAATAATTAAAATTAAATACCAAAAATAGAATCAATTAGGCTTAAGGAATTTTATTATATTTATTAATAAAATATTATATACCTTTATTTTAAATGATAGTTAAATTTTTTATTATAAATTATTTAAAATTAACACCTAATTAGAGTAATATGTACATATAAGGTTGGTATAATATTAATATATGGAATTTATATAATTAAAACAAAAAACAGTTTATACTTTAGATAGTTACTCATAATTATTATGCTTTAAGGTGGCATATATTATTGATATATTAATTCATAATATATAACATACAGCTGGACCGTATAATCGAGGGGAAAGATGTAGTCAGGTTCTACAAAGCGCAACGCATTCGGTGGGCTGGACATATAATAAGGATGGAAGAAACACGGCCCCAGAAACAAATACTTCAGTATCGCCCACTTATAAATCGACCACAGGGAAGACCTCGTCTGAGATGGCTGGACAGTGTAGAAAAGGATTTACTAACACTAAATGTACAAAACTGGAAGATAAATGCAAGAGACAGAAATATCTGGAGACTAGTTGTGCAAGAGGCTCAAGCTCACCCCGAGCTGTAACGCCAGTTGATGATGATGATGATATAACATACTATAATAAAATGATTCTGATGAATAGTGTACAAAGAGTAGCAATAATGGATTTTAAAATGTAACTTACAGATACAAAAGTATTTTATAACTCAGAAATAAATAATAATATAAGATTTAACAAATACAATTACATATCAAGCCCAGTACAATTTGGCATTGTAACTTTATGTAGAATTAGATAAGATCAATCCTAATATATAAGAATATAATCTTATATAGTACCTTACCCCTGTTCTAACATTTACCTAATCGCACGGACAGACTTATTAATTAACAGTTAAATAGATAGATAGAACATAAAAAAACGGTGGTACTATTTAAAAAATTTGAATTCGAAGCAAATTGAATGATTTAAAATAAAAAAATTGTTAAATACTTATTAGGTTACAGTTACAAAAGAATCTGTAAAATTTTTTATAAATTTTGTTTAATCCTCTCCACTATTTTAAGGAGCATAGGGCAATTAAAGCAAATAATTTAGAATAGCCTAGACTAGTTTCTTAAATCGTAATAATATTCACTAAGCCGTTATTTCTCGGACTTTCAGCTTTTGTATAAGATTCTGAATACGGCTTTGAACCCGAGACTTTCCACTTGGCAGGTCTACTTACCAGAAAAATATTTTAGAAACTCCTTTACTCTATTTTAAGGTGCATAGGGCAATCATCAAATCATTTAGATTAGGCTAGACTAGTTTCTTTAATCGTAATAATATTCACTAGTTGTTAATTCTCGGACGTACAGCTTTTGTATAAGATTCTGAATACGGCTTTGAACCCGAGACCTTGCAGTTGACAAGTTGGTGTCTTGTACGCCACTACGCTATTGGTCAAATGTATTTTAAAAGTATCGATAAGAAATAAGTTTAAACACTTAATCTATTAGTCCATATGTCCTTTAAAAACAAAATTGATAAAAAGTCCAAGTGCCTTAAGTCCTAATGAATAAGTTGTATATTAAAATAATTAATTACAATAATAATGACCAAGTTCTAAGTTTATAAAAGAACAGGTTGAAGTCCTTCACGAAAATCAAATACAACATAAGTGCCATTTATTTATTTTTTTTTTTTTATTTTATTTATTTATTTATTATAAATTCATGATATTACAGTTATAAAATTACAATATACTAGACTTAGACAATAACTTAAAATTGGTATAAGAGTCTTAGCAATTATAATATATATATATACAGTTATGGAGTATAAATACAAAAATTAACTATATATTTTTATTATAACCTAATGTATATTTAACAATAAAATATTAATTTAGTTATAATTCTAACAATTTTTTTAATAAAGCCTGATCTTTTTTTAATAATATTTTCAATTTGAATGTGAAGCGACTTATATTACTGCAATTCTTTAAATTCTCCGGAAGATAATTGTAAATTCTTATTGATGAGCAAAAATTACTGCTTCTAGCCAATTCAGTTCGAGTTTTTTCATGACATAGCTTTCCCATGTTACTTGTGTTATAATTGTGAATATTCCTTCTTTTTGGTAATAAAGTTTTACTTTTAGTAACACCATTTTCTATTTTATGTATAATTTTAGCCTTTTCCAATATTATTAATTCGTCTAAGTTAAGGAATCCCGTATTTTTGTATAGATCATCAGTATAGATCATCAATAAATTTATTGAATGATGTCTACTTATAATCTGCATATTAAATCTTCAACTAACAACAAATGATTAAATTGCATTCTAAACTTTAATTACATGTACACACATCTACATGTCGGAAATATATCATTTCCATACCTGTTCTTAAAAAGACACTATTTTGACCTAACTTGTAAATGAATTGAACTACTAAATCATGGTTAATTAATTAAATTTAGGAAGTGATTTAAAATCTGTTCTATGTTAATTCATTTTAGTTTTCTGGTGGACTTTATAATCATCACACTGATCGCATATTAATTAAGGTGTGATTTGCAATGAATGTTATACCAGAACAATTTGAAGGAAAAAAGTGCGTACTTACATTTTATTTTAATTTGAGGTGGTATTAAACAAAAAACAACAAGCGCCCCTTAAAAAAAAATTTCAGCATCTGTTGAATATAAATTTATAAAATTTATAGATATAAAAAATGACCATAATAGTTATCTTTTGCAACATAACTATTAAAGTATTTATATACATTTTATTTTATCAGTTACATTTTGTTTAACAACACCTTTTTAAACACTAACTAATAATAAAAAAAAAAACATGAATTAAATTCAATGTTCAGTTTAAGAAAAAAATAAAAAAATAAAAAAATTAAATAATTTACAAAACAATTTTCAAACGAATTTTTTAATATGTTTTATTTTTACAATTTAATTTAACTTGTTTTGAGTGTGTTACGACTTCTGTTATTATTAGCATATCATCATTATCATTATTATCATCATTATCAACATCATCAAATTGAAAAAAAAAAACAGTTTAAACTGATATTGAACTGATTATATCTATGTTACATTAAGATAAAAAATCCCCAGATAATATTTGTATCAACAGTTATTTAGTTTTATTTAATGTCTTATTTTTTTTTTTTTGTTTTTATCTTTAGATTTTTTTTTCTTTCTGTTTCTCTTAACTGAACCTCAAGATGGGTTTTTTTAGCACTTTTCATAAGATTTTGTTAAAATGTGCCTATTTGGTTTCAGTCTGTCCGTCCGTCCGCATGTTTATAAAAATTTTTATACCGTTTGAGAGATTAATTACGAGTAGAACTTGTAAAAAAAGTAACTTCTTAGAAGAACTTCTTCTATAGCCCAACCCGTTACGGGACTTGAGCCCTCCAAATTCTTAAAAAGTCGTAAATGAAAACTGTTTTTATAACTGTAGTTTTTTTGGGGTTTATATTCAATCTTGAAAACTGTAAATGACAGCTGCTTTTATAAGCTTTATAAATTTTTGAAAGGAAAATTCATAGAGTTGCCATAACGTACTAATTTTTATCATTATGCTAATTTCAAATTTTGCAAAATTTCAGACCTCTCATATCTTCTGAACGGCTTCTTTTGAAGCTAGAAACTTGGAATAAAAATTAGTACGAGCCGGTTAAAAAAATAACTAAAAATTGGAAGTCGTTATATCCTCAAAAATTAGTACGAGTCAATTAAGAAATTTTTTTTTGTCAAGCCCCCTATTTAGGCGCTGTAAGAAGTCGAAAGTTGAAATTTTCGCTATTTTTAAGCACCTGCAATTTAAATACCCAATTATATTTTATCATGTGTTAAAGGTTTTTCTTAGATTTAAAAGAAGTCATAATTTAATTCCGAAAACATCATTTTGAAAGGGGGGAGGTAGGGTAAGGTGTCCGAGAATAACCAGAAGTTTCCTTAGTAAAAAATTAGTAACCTGTAAATTAAAAGACTATTACGACTTAAAAATTTCCCATTTTAATAAATCAGTTACCTAGCAACCATTGTATACATTTCCAAAATTAAACTCAGTATGAAACACTACATATAATTTTGAAAATGTGCCTTTTTAAAAACCCATGGTTTTTTTCATCACTTGTTTTTTTTTTAAAGATCAGTTTTTTGTACCAGTTTCTTTTCATTTAAAAATTCAGGTGAATGAAGATCATATTTTTTATTTTGTTTTTTTTCTTTTTTTTTTTTTGATTTTATATGTTGCAATGATTTTAATCTGAATAGATTTTAAAAAGTTAAAATGGGAATGTTTGTATAATAGACATAACCGTAATATGGTGGATTTAAAAAAAATGTATTTTTGTAGAAAATAGAAATTAATAATTAGCCAGTTGTTGATTTGCAAAAGAACAAAATTGAAAAAAAAAATAAAACAAAAATAAAAATAATAATTTTTATTCTATTTGGGACAAATTAAAGTTGTAAAATCAAAAAAAAATACTTCAAGATACATTAAATATAATTATACAATTTTCAAGAGAATCTTGGTTATTATGAACTTATAAATTAAAAAATTTAATTTATAGTTTTAAAGTGTTTATGTGTGGTTTTATATGTGTGAAATATGAAAAATAGGAGAATTACTTTCAGAATTTAAATTATGAGAACTTTTTTTTTTTTAAATTATAGGTTATATTTGAATTGTAGATAGGTTGCATTAAAATTAACAGCTTTGGTTTATTTTAGGAAATTAAGTGTAATACTGAAATTGAAAATAAGTTAAAACAAAAATTATACATAGCACATTTTCAAAATTAATAAATGTTTCATAATAAGTTTTTAGAATAAAGTGTTTTACGTTCGATGTCCTATCCAATAAGATCAATGGCAACCTTATTAAAGGTTAAAATCATTATTATTGATCAGGCCGACAAGAAATACCAAATTTTTAATTTAAACAACTCACAGAACTGAATATGGAAAAAACGAACCCATAAACAGGTGTTGCATTTTATTTAATCAATTCAACAACCTTTTCTGTGATACAATTTCAAAAAATGCTTTCAAATCTATATTACCCAACATTCTTAAAAAATCGTAACACATTGACATACTTTAATTTTAAAATGACAGAATTATATGAAATAATAATAACAAAGTTTTTACCTCTTAAAGTTCCTAATACCTGCGATACTAAAAAAAATTCTTAAAATACTCATACTAATTTTTTAAGATCTAAGTTGTCTCAAAATTTTAATCTTCTAATTCAAACTATTTGAATGATATAAGGGGTCAAGAATCTGACAAAATTAAAGTTCGCATAACGGTAAATCAAGTATTATACGGCAACACCATATCCTTGGAACTCATAAAAGGAATTTCCGTTTGGCGTTTCCAGATTGAAAATATTACTAGTGGAACTTTTGTTATGACAATTTAAAAATAGGGCTTTGTCGAACTTTAGGCCTGTAGCTCCGTAAGGAATGGGAATACAGAAAAAAATTTATTTCATGAAATTAATTTTTTGCAATTCTTACTACTATGTAGTTAAAATAAAGAAAAAAAATTCAATTTCTTTATTTTAAATGGTACACAAGTTGGAAAACATCCGGAGGGTCGGACGGACGGTCAGAATGAAACTAAATATAAAATTTTAAACCTGGTAGTTGTATAGTAAATGCACTTCACTTTTGCAGTTTACCAATTAAAATATATGTAATACTTTATGAAAATCATATTAATTTTATTTTACTTTTAAAAATACCAGTTCTAACGACTTTTCCACAAACTAACAGTAATTCGTAACAATAAAAAGTACTAAGTATAATTAAAAACAAAAGAGACACCGGAATCATGCAAGAGATATTAAAAACAAACACTTTAATTAAGAAAAGTCATAAAAAGTTACACTTAATTACTACAAAATCGGTGAGTATCTTATTTAAATTATGTCCGTTTCAAATTTGATTCTCAAAATACGAATAATATAACTGTCATAGACTATAAGATTGGATAACAACTTGGTATTACAAATAGTCCGATAATTTAATAGAGATTATCGGAACGTGTAATTGTATATGGTAGTAGTGTTTGGGTTTAGTGTAATAGGTTCGGAAACATTTATAAAAGTAACTTTCTATGTCATTTAAAAACATTTTTCGAAGCAATAAAAATAAAATATTTTTATATGTCAAATTTTAAATTGCAACAAGGAACACAAGTTAGGTGCAATAGGCTAAATCCAATATAAAGTATAGAATGAGTGTAAAATTAGTTTAACAAACTAATCATTAGTATCCATATTATCCTCATCAATTTTATATTACGGTAGAATTTAGAGTTTTGCAATAGTTTTACTTATTCTTAGAGAATTAATAAAAGGTATTTTGTCCATTTCTTCTCAACCCATTTATATTTTATATTTTTGAAACAAATTGATCTGAACCTGGAAATTAAAATTTAATTGTAAGTGGGAATACCACAGTTTTCTTACTTTGTATTGCAGTTATAAGTCTTTTGATCAAACATTTATAATTGTTTTGATATTAATTCAAATATGGTTATAATACTTCTATTTTGTTAGTATGTACTTCCATATGATTTGTTTTTTTTTAGCGCTAACTGTTCAAATGTTAGGCTAATAAGCCTGTCTATGCCACTTAAATGATATCACTTAAATTTTTTATTTAGTATTTATAATATATAATTCTTAAATATTATTAATTAGCCAATAAATTTATAATCGATTTTTATATACAAATTAACATAATAAAAAAATAAAACTTTTTTGTATTATTAAAATAATTTAAAGTTATTTTAACGGTTTTCATATTCCTTTACCGTTAGATTATTTTTTTTTAACTTTTACTTTTACTATTTTTTAATACCATGTTAAAAATTATCTTTTTAATTTTTATACAATTGACACATAAAAAAAAACCCCCACCCCTTAAAACACAAAAACAAAATAATAAATAATAATAATTAAAAATACCGTTATATTTTTCTATTTAAACAAGCAAAACAAAAAAAAATTAAGTAAACTAAAAAAAAAAATAAAAAAACTGTAAAAACACAATTTTTCTATTATTATTCTGTCACTTATAGGCAGCCCTCCAACAATTAACAGTTAAAGTGTACTAAATGTTTTCGAAACTTTGTTCTTAAACTAACACATATTCAAAAAATTACAAATTCAAAAGTAAAACTAAAAAGTACAAAAGAATATTTTACATGACATGTGAATAAATATACATAAATAACTGTAAAAAATAATATTTTAATTTTAAATTGGTAACTAAATTTACCCCTATTTAAGAATGTATTTGTAATTACATCAATTGCGCCACCTATTTATGAAAAACCAAAACATAAACGAAAAAAAACAAAACCAATACATAACCATTTATTATTTTGAAATCAAATAAACAAACAAATGAACAAATAGATTTTAAAAATAATTACAGACTTAGAATTTTACACCTAGCCATTGAATATTTTTTAATTTTTTATTTTGTGCTATTAACATTTAATTACAATATAGTAGGTACGAAATACAATTAGGGTATACCGTAAGAAGTGTCTAATAGAAAGGAAGGAATAAAGAACAAACATTTTGTCAGTTAAATTAATTGATACAAATTTTTTTGACACGTGTACTCTTCTTAGTATATGCTTTACATTTCTTGTTATTTTGATTTTTATATCACACAGCTTAAAACAAATGAATAATAAATATTTATTTGTGTTAATATTATAATAAATTAAGTGTTGGTGATAATAACCGTAATAATGACTTTTAAAATGTAATCAAATTAGAAAAAAGTCAGATAAATATATGACATCTGTCAAAATCTGGTAATAAGCTTTCCGTTTTTTGTGAAAATAATAAAATTACGCAATGGGGGTTTTGTTTTTTAAATCTGAGCAGAGCATGAATTGTCAAAAAATAATTTGTGTTTTTTTTTAATTCTGAGCGCTCTTAGAGCATGCTCTACGTGCTCATTTCGCATATATCGACGGCTGAGCAAAATAAAGTACAAAAACATTTTGACGTTTGTTTAAGATTATACAACTTGTAAAATAAAAGTCAAGATGTTTTGTTTATTTTAGGTTATCCTATATATAATTTAATTTTTTGACAATTTAAAACGTAACTAAAATAAAAATTATAGTTTTTTTTAAATCGTGCTTTTTAATTAAATCTGAGCGCTCTGAGCGTACTCTGTTCATGCACTGCTCAGAGAGGGCTAGTTTTGATCAGAACGGGCTTAGATCAGACTTAAAAAAAAACGCATAATGTAAAAACCTTAGAGTATAATCAAATTTAAAATTAAAAACAAAATGGCAAAGTGTATTAATCTTTCAAAACCTCTCTTCAACAAAGGCCTATACTCAATATATTATGACGTTTTACAAACCTTATGTTATTAAATATGAACTTATTTTCCAAAAATGGTCTTGTCAAAATTATTTTTTAGCTTTTTACATATATATTGCGAAATCATTTTATTTTTTAATTGTAAGTATTAAGTCTTTGGAAAAATTAAATTACTGAAAATTAGATTACTATTGTTATTATTTTATTTTATTATATAAATGACAGTTATACAACTCTGTTCAAGTAATATCTGTCAAATTTTGACAAGTATCTTTCTTATAACGGAGTATTACAACTTTAATTCCTGCTTATTATTTACTACGAGTCACTTTACATTTTTTTTTTAATTTTTACTAATGGAGCACTCTATGTATAAAAATAGAATAAATAATACCTGCCATGAATATAAGGTTATTATATTATTGGTAATATGTAACAAATATAAAATTGTAAATGTTTTGTTTTCTTCGGTGTGAAAATTATTTGTAATAAATAATAAATATTTGTTTAAGGTAATCGCTGTTTTTCTTTCCCAGATTAAATTTAAATTTAAATAATATTGAAATTATAATGTTAAATTTAATATTAAATACAGTAAATTATTATATTTGATAAAATTTATTATTATTATTTATTTTAAATTAAATTAGAATTTTTTAAGTTAATAATGTATATTGAATGAATAACAGTTTTATAATTTACTTTTCAATCAATAATGTAATTGGGACATAATACTATTATTTTGTTCTAGTTTTGAAAAACATCAGAATCCAATCAACTTTTTTTTGTTTTTTTTAAAGGATTTAGAACATAAAAAAATGAATAATAAGCTTTCACTTTATGTTTTACTTACTTTACTCTTAATTTAATTTTCTGTTAACTTATGTCATAGAGTATTAAAAAATAATATCTAACTAAAATTGAAAAAAAAAAATTTATCGCAGTACCAATTACCATAGATATAATAACTAAGTAGATTAGATTGTCAAACTAAGAACACATTTTACAATTTATATGAAAATTAACTCTATTACAAACCACAGGTTCGCTTCAATAGCTTCTGTATTGTAATTTTGGATGTTATTATTTTTCAAGCAGAGGCATATTTTTGGTTTAAAAATTTTATTTTGAAGTCTCAAAATTAATACAAATGATATATATAAATATTTAATATATTATTGAGCGTTTGAGTGAAATGTATTTGAAAGAAATAAAAAACTAGTAGTTTCCATTTAATTTCACTAAAAATATTTATTTTTACAAATACCAGTATTTCGTCTACGACATGACTTCAGTGCTAGTTCTTCAGTCGAGTGGAAGCACTGAAGAAGTAAAAATAAAAGAAAACTCTTCGTTTTTTAGTTTTTTATAAATGAAGTTATATTACAAATTAGATTGAGTTGTTTGTAATGGGCGAAATAATAATAATTATATTATATATAATCAGTTACATTAAATGGAGTACTGGTCAAAAATGGATTATAAAATTAAATATTTAAATTTGTATTTTTAATAATTGTTAAATGGCTTTTGATGGATCAAATTTAGCTTCAGATCATCGCAGAAGGAATCCCTGCATAATATGACATATGTTTGTGGTTTTATTTGACAAAGTATTTGACATTTAAAATAATTTTGACATTTTAAGTAATGGATGATTATTCAAAATTTATATTCCATTTTATTTGAATTTTATTTTGTATTGAATAATGGAAGAATATAAAAAAACTAGCGCCCGCTAAGTTTTCTTATAAAATTAAATTGTAAGTAATTTACACAGGTATATTTTTCTTAATAAAACTTTAGTAAGACAAAGTTTTATAACATATTAAATGTAAGTATATTTTAAATGACAGAAAATTCTTTTTCCTTCATTTTCCAAAACAAAAGAAGGAAACTAAGTAAAAATAACAAAAAAGAAAACAAAAAAAAAAAAAATGCGTCAAAATTAAATTTTTACTTTGACACTTTACCGCCGTATAATCACCCATGATGACCTTTCTTCTTTTAAAACAGAAATGGCAGACGTTTCTATAAGCATATATGTATGAATGTAAGTTGATAAATTTTTATTTTATATATAGTACCTATTTTTATTTTATATAAACAGGGTGTCCCACGATAATTTTAACATTAAGAAGGAGGTTATGGAGGATTTTGAAATAAAAAAAAATATCTATGGAAGATAGGGTCCATCTTTAACCTTGAAGGAGTTATGTAAGCCTTGTAAATTTATAACAATTAAATATTTTATTTTAATAAATTTATCAAAATTTTTTGCAAGCAGATTTTTAAGTGCCACATAATTAGGATTTTTATAACTACTTATAATAACAAATAATATCAAGGAATGTTTAACCCTTTTATTTCTTAAAAAAGAATTGATAAATTTTACTTTAAAGTTTTCCTTACATAAAAATTAAAATGCCTTCAAACTAAAGTGATAGTGGTCCATTAAGAAAATTTAATAAGCTTTAAATTCTCTAAAATAGAAATAATTTTTTTCAGTATTCGAAGTATAGTACTAATTCTGTAGCTATATAAACCCAAAATAACATTTTTTATGAAAGATACAACCCTCTTTCCATAGAATTTGTTTTGTTAATTTCAACATACCCTATCACCTTCCACTCTATGTAAAAGATATTGTGCGACACCCGGTATACATATAATATAATATAATATATATTTGTGTATATCCGTATATAACAAGTAAAAAACGTGTAATGAAATCACTTTTTGATGGCTTCTTTCACGCACTTTAAGTAGATATATTACTTAACTGATGTGCTTATGGTTCAATTGTTATTAGTTATTCTATGTCTATACATACTGTAAAATTTACACACATGGTTATTTATGTATTTTTATTTACTAGTAAAATAGGGAAGCTCAATATTCAAGGTATTTTAAAGGTATTACATTTATTTTAAATGGCTTTTAAGAACAGATGATTTTTTTTGTCACTCGTTTTTTTCCTTCATACCATATTTTCGTAATTTTAATTTTGTTTTTTTTTTTTAGGTTCTTTTGGAATGAAAATAAAAAGAAATTTAAAATTATAAAAGTATTTATAGTAAAAAAAAAAGTTTTTTAATTTTAAGGTGCAGTTGTATTAAATGAACCTCAAATAATTAGAATAAAATTTTAAATTGCTTTTTTAGTACCTTTGTAATCTGAAGATTAAAAAATACTCTTACTATTTTAAAATTTTGTTTTGAATAATTTAGTGTTAACTGTAATTCAACATTAGAATATACCAATTATAAGATATTTATTTAAATATATTATACTATTATTATATGTGATAGTAAGAGGCGTTCGAACGCTCACACTATCTACTTAACGATTGCGTCACCGAAAAACCACATTTTTATGAAAAAAAGTTGAGTACCTAGTAATTTATTGCATACTTATAGGTGCATAGATTTTGGTATATGTATTTATTTATGATACTAGCAAATTTACCGGACATTACCCGGGAGCGTGCATTTCGTCAAAATTTTAATTTATATTTAAATCTACATAATATTGTTTGTCAAACGATTTATGTAGGATAATAAAAAAAATTCAAAAAACTTCATTTGGATTAACAGGATCAACGGATTAACAGGTCGAAACCAAATTATTTAATTTAGCTGAAAATTTTGTTTCAGCCTCTCTTTTAGTTTGCAAATACATCCTGTAAAATTGGACACAAATCGGAAATAAAAATTTTTTGGAAGCCTGCCGAGCCGAAATGGGTTAAGATATTGTATTAGATAAGAAGTAAATTTGTGCAAAATCCTAAGTCAATTTGTCAAACCATTTCGGCTCGACATCAAAAAAATTAAAAAGCTTAAATAACAATTGGACCAGTGGTTTTCAAGTGCATCCTCAACAAACAAACAAACAATTTCTTTTTTTTATATATTAGAAGGCATTGCGTATAGGATGATTTTAAAAAATTTATTAGATATAATGTATAAGAATATAGAAACGAGAATAACGGATTGAACGCTTGGATGGAATGGAAAAAGGGTTGGTTCTTTAACGACTTTAGCTAAATAATAAGGGGATGATTAGTTTAGTGGTTATAGATCAAGCCTCTCATATTTCCTAATCTCTTCTTAACACTTTGATTTTAATTACAGCTAAAATTAAAATATTTTTATCAACCTGTTTTTTTAAACCTGATTCAGTTACTATTTGTTATTGGGTTCCAATTAATAAATAATCAAAATATCTCTATTAATAATAAAATATCAAATTGATAAAGATTTTTATGAAAAACAAATAATGAAGTATAAACATATATTTTGTTTTAAACTTATAACTCACAGACACACTAATAAATAAGAATACAGTTAAAATTCTGTGAAAGTTTTCATAGCCCATTTAAATAATTAATATATGTGTTAGCTTCAATTTTTGGTTATATTCTTTAACCTATTTGGCCTATCGGTAGAGGGGTCTTTTATTGCAAAAGTATGGAGCTGAAGTCCTTTACTTTAGTCCTTAAAAAAGGATGTAACCAATCCAGTAAGAAAAACTGTATCATTTAGATGCCAATTATTTATTTTTGGCATAATTATTAATTATTGGCATAATTTATTATTAGATTCAGTTTTTGGTTATAGTCTAATACCTATCGGTGGAAGAATCTTTTATAGCAAAAGTGTGGAACTGAAATCCTTCACTTTAGTCCTTAACAAAAGCTGTAACTAATACAGCCATAAAAACTAGATCAGTTAGATGCTAATTATTAGCAGATTCAGTTTTTGCTTATAGTCTAATGTCGATTGCCCGGTAAAGGGTCTTTTATTGCCAATGTGTGGAGCTGAGTCCTTTATTTTAGTTCTCAAAATAAGATGTAACTCTTCCAGCCATAAAAAGTACACCAGTAAGATGCTAATTATTGGCATAATATATTATTAGTGTACTAGAGTTACAGACTACTGCTTTTTTTTTAATTGATTTATACAAATAAATTTTAAAGTTTTTAAGTACTCGGATAATTTATACGTATATAAAAAACTTCTTTATTATATTTTTTACTGCATTTACTTAAGTAATTTTTTTATTAAAAAAAGTTATGCCATTTTTTGATATGCATTAAAAAAAAAATGACCTCAAGGAAATTGTAAAATATAAAAGTAAATTCTAAAAAATTAAGTTAAAATCATTTTATCTTCTATAATATTACAAAAAAAAAAAATTACATCTTTCTATTTTATCCTACAGTTTATTTGAATATCATAAAATCATCTTTATCTACTAATACAAAAAGTATCTTAAGATATGAATTTTTTTTTTTTTGTTTTTTTTTTATTTAAATAGAATAAAATATAAAAAAATATTAATAGAATTATTCATATACTATATTTATACTAAAAGACCATTTTATGTATTAAAATTTTGAAATATGCAGACATTTATAATAACAAAAGACAAATTATCCTTTGTTGTCCACTATATCCTGATTATTATTCATTATATATTACATGCTATATGTATATAAGTGTATAATAAGTTTTTTTTCTTCTAGTATTTATATTTGTAAAACAAAAGTTCCTTAAGGGTATATGCTTATAATTTGAAATTATCTTCATAAAAATCCGTTTTTTTTTTTATTAAAGTACAAAGAGGAAGCGAATTGTTTCAATTTTCATCTTCTTTTTATAGTCAACAAAAAAAAAAAAAAAAAAAAATCCTATAAAAAATAAAACTTTCTCTTTTCTATAATCCTTAAATTGTTTTTTTCTATTTTTTTTTTTAAGTTTGTATAGTGTATTTAATTTAATTCGAAATCCTTTTGGACATTTTGTGTACCACTGAAAATAGATTTTAAAGGATTTTAAGAAGTAGATTTAGAGTATTTATTTACACTATAAACAATATAAAATTACCGTGTACTTATCTACTTTATAAAAAATTTAATTAACTTTTATACTTTGGTGAACTTCAAAATATATAATAATTTCAATTAACTCTTAACTCAATATTTATGTAAAAAATTTTTTTACACATTAAAATTGTTTTACGGATATTTTATTGTAATTTGTTTTAATTTTAAGTAGTAGTTATTATATTAAAAAAATTAATTTTAAAATATATTTCGCGAATATTTTTATATATATATATTTAGTACAAATTTAAATATTAACTAGAAATGTACAAGTAAAATATTACAGGCAATTATTTATTTAATAAAAAGTTTTTATTTATTTTATTATTTAAGTACAATTCCCTGCCACATTCATTGTGATAAGTGAGTGATTAAGCCTAACCGTTTCAGGTGCAGCAGGTGTATATTTTAAAATATAATATAAGCTATTATGATATAAATTATAAATTATATTACTTTATTAGATATGATCTGAACTGGGGTTTGAACCCGAGATCTTTCGATTGAAATTTCGCAGTCCTAATTACTACGTCACCATTTGGATTGAGAAAGTTTTACTCTTAGAAATTTATATATTGAAGTTTTCATAATTTAATAAAAACGATTACGAAAGCAGAAACGTAATTTAATTTATTTTGTCAGAGCTTTAGATATTTGGTACAATCAAATTAGAATTAGAAACCTGTGTTACGTAAAACACATAGAAATTGTATAGATGCAATTCGAATTTTCGTACTAGTCAAATTAAGTTTCGTACACATAACTATTTTTGGCAAAAATTTAGACACTCGGTTTTATAATTTTTGAGGCTATGTTATTATGTCCGCTGAGCAAACAGGATTTATTTTAATAGCAAATTTAAGGTATTTCTATATCTGCGAATTATATTATTAAATTTAATAATTTGTTAATATTTTGTATTTGTTTGTGTGGTTATAAGTTAATGTGTTTTTTGATTAAGATATATAATTATTAATTAATGGTTATGCAATTAATTTGAATCCAATTGATTCTTTTTGCACTCTAATCACTGCACCACCAATTTGTTAGCAGAGCAATAATAATCTATTCCTTAAATTAGTAGTCAGATTCATTAAAAAAAATATAAAACGAGGAAGAGTGTAGTAGAGTAGACTGTGTCAACTCTGGGATACCCGTATGACTGTAACATATACATTATATCATCCGGTTAATTACTTTTGGCAAAATTTCAAACATTCAGCTTTATTAGGTGTAGAGTAATGCTCATATTAAAGAAGGAGTTGTATGGCAGCTACTCGAACCCTTTGCAGTAGACCAACTAAATTTTGCAGTAACTTTGTCCATTACACTAAACTATTTTTTGCAAAATTTCAGACACCCAGCTTCATCAGGTGTAGTGTAAAGCTCATATAAAAGAAGGAGTTGTATGGCAGCTACTCGAACCCTCTGTAGTAGACCAACCAAATTTTGCGGTAACTTTGGCCATTATACTAAATTATTTTTGGCAAAATTTCAGACACCCAGCTTCATTTGGTGTAGTGTAATCCTCATATAAAAGAAGGAGTTGTATGGCAGCTACTCGAACCCTCTGCAGTAGACCAACTAAATTTTGCAGTAACTTTGTCCATTACACTAAACTATTTTTTGCAAAATTTCAGACACCCAGCTTCATCAGGTGTAGTGTAAAGCTCATATAAAAGAAGGAGTTGTATGGCAGCTACTCGAACCCTCTGCAGTAGATCAACCAAATTTTGCAGTAACTTTGGCCATTATACTAAACTACTTTTGGCAATATTTCAGACACGCAGCTTCCATAGGTATAGAGTAATGCTCATATAAAATTAGAAGTTGTATGGCAGGTACTCGAACCCGTGGACCAAAATGGCTGAATTTAAAACTCGATTCCGTTTTTTGCATAAAAACGAATTTGTGAAAATTTCATAATCCTAGCTCCTTTACTTTTTGAGTTATCGTGATGACGGACGGACGGACGGACGGACAGACGAACAGACGGACAGACGGACGGACGGACATACATAGCTAAATCGATTTATTTTTCGATTCTGATCCGATCCATACACTTGAGTCTATATCTATCCCCCCTCCTTCTCTGCGTCACAAACGTAATGGCAAATTTATTATACCCTTGGACTATAAAGTCATACGGGTATAATGATGGCAGACACTGAAACATAAAATTTCAGAACTCAATAAAGCAGTAATTTATCAAAGAGGAACTGGAAAATAAATTAATCCTTATTTAACTGCCTAAGTTAACTACCTAAGTAACTGCCTGTACCTCGAAATTTGAGAAAGGAGAATAAATAATCGGTATGCATATATTTTTACATAAATGAAAGAGAAAATAAAATAGAATAAGTGAAGAAAAAAACCAAGAGTTTTCAAAAAGCACATTTTCAAAATTATATCGTTTCTTACTGAGTATTTTATCATTTATTTTTATATAATATATATAAAAATAAATGATAATATTATAATTTAGTTATTTCATAATTTTATTATTTATGAATAATAG
Organism: Dolichopus griseipennis; assembly: GCA_963082915.1. Taxonomy (NCBI): domain Eukaryota; kingdom Metazoa; phylum Arthropoda; class Insecta; order Diptera; family Dolichopodidae; genus Dolichopus; species Dolichopus griseipennis. Next base: position 72,314,707 of record OY720441.1, on the reverse strand, counting down.
TGAAATCAGTACTTAGAATACAATCCCTGTTAACAAGTGCGAAATATAATGTTGAAGCTTCAATGTTAACGTTTTATTTTGGAAAAACATACACTGGTGAATAAGTTACTGTTTTATAAAAGCATAGATTATTGAGTATTTTCAAAAAAATCCTTAATTTTTAAATATTTAAAAATTTAATATAAACAAATAAATATCTTAAGGAACTTAAAAAAATTAAAAATATCCAAAAAAATTTTTCTAGTTAACCAAATTAAGTAATGACTACAGAAAAATGAAAAATTGTGATATTATCAAAGTGTTATTTAATAAGGTAGAGAACTAAAAATTTACTGTAATTATTTTTAAAAATACTAAAGTAGAATAGGTCAAATTTGACATGATGTTAGTTTATTTTTATTTAAAAAAAAAATGTATATATAATATTTTTAATTTTGAAGTACTTGTAAATAAATAATTTATTACAGTACCTAAATTAAAGTTATTTTCGAAAAATTGTTGTAAAATATATAGTTTAGAGCTTCCCACATTTAGTTTAAAATTGTCTCAAAAAGTGTCAAATTTACACCATTCTACCCTATCAATTATATACTAGAAATTAAAATTAATTTAAAATGTCAATTTAAAAAAAAAAAATTCCATTTTGAAATCTTGGTTACAGAATTTAATTTACAAAAAAAAAAAAAAAAAAAAATTCAATCAGAAATTAAACCACTTAAAAAACAACAACAAAAACAAAATGGTGGTAAAAAAAATGAAGTAAATTGTTTGTTAATCCTGTAAGTGATTAAATTTTCAATAATTTGAAAAAAAAAATTCATTATTTTACTGAAATTGTTTTTTTTTTTTATATAATATTTAATTATATGCTAATTTATGTTTTTGATTCATGAAATTATAAAATAATTAAAATTGAATTTATATAATATAACATTTGATAATATTATATATTAATACTTAATAGTATTTATATACTATTTATAGAGATTATGTAAATAGAAAATAATTAATTTTATAATTAGTCAAGGTAATATCTTTTTAGCACATTATCAAACAATTTTGAAAAAAAATATGACTGTATAGTTTCATACTGTCTGACTTACAAAACTTTTAACCGTCGGAACTATACTATACAACAATTTTGGAAGCCGGATACTAAGCTAAGCAATGGTACTGAGCTACATCCCTAAAGGTACGGAAAAGCCCAGTATTTAAATTGTTGTAATAAAAGTTCAATATGGTATATTTAAAATTTTGACAGTTGATTTTTTAAGCTTTGTATATGCGTAACACAAATGTATAGTGTTGCCATACCGTATTTTAAAATACTGTTATGCGAAAAAAATATGATTTTTAAACCTTGGTTTTTTATTATAAAAAATTAGTTTTCATACTAATAAAATTTATTAGTTCATTATATTTTTGTTTTTTAAAATGTATGAGACCAAATTAACGGTAATTAACTTTTTGGAAAATTGACACTAGTCAAATTTTTTTAATTTATTGTCAAATAACAGACAACAAATGAACAGCTGTATTAATAAATAATATTTATTTAAAATTTTTAAATTATTTCCTGTTGGCATTTAGTATTAGCAAATATAAAATAAATTGGAATTATTTAAAATTTCAATATTTATTATAAATTACGTAATTGTTTTTAGTAAAAGTGTGATGTAATCTGTTATAGTTTGTAAATAAAAAAAAATGTTTACGTGTTACGCGTGGAAATTTACGCGTTAATTAAAATTTATATTTTTTAAATGGTGATTAGAATTAATAAATTAGTATAGGCACCGATTGAACTAAGTAAATTTGTAATTATTATGACTCTTAAGTGTTAATGTAACTTATTAAAATTGGTGTGGTGTGAACTTACACCATTGCGTTTGTCTGCTGCGCTCAGCATAAATGTAAATAAATATCAATTTGTTCAATCCAAATACGATTTCAATTTGTAATTGATTTGTAATCAAATAATTATGATTCTAATTTTCTTGAATAGCTGATTGTATAATAGGAAGGGAACACATATAAGATTTTATATTAAATATTTTAAATTAAACTAACCATCTGGGTAAACATTATGTTTTATCATTAACAAATAATTTAATATTTAATATATAATTTATCTATGTATGTTTAGAACATCTTCTATCAGATAACAGATCGCGTTCAATGCGTTAAATTTATATTTAAGATTGTATTTAAAAAGACTTATAAAATGTTTGATAAATGTTTTTCAATTCACTTTTGGTAAAGAATTCCCGGTTCAATGTTTAAGTGATTTAATTCTTTAATTAAAAAAAAATTTATAAAGAATATATTATATTGCTTTCCTTAAATTCCTGCAAAAACCAATTTAATATCAAATTAATTCTGGACCTCTAGTATGTAGAGTTTTCTAAATTCGAGAAATAAATAAAATTCTTTAGTTAAATTTTGAATTGAAATTTCATTGTCAGATGCAAGTATTTTAAAAATGCTGGGTCTTAAATAAGTAAGGTTTAAATATTTTCCATTCTCGATTTTTGAACTTATTGTGAATGATTCTTTTACATATGAGGTAAATGTTTTTTTTTAACGAAGGTAAAATCTTTCAAAAGACACCTACTAAAGGAAGGTTTAAAGACAATACCCCCTGGTAGTGTAAGATTCTTACTCACTAAAAAAACCTCCATACTTAACTAAGGTAATGGGATAAGTACCCAACTTGATATCCTAGCAGAATAATGGCTGAAACGTTGAGACATAATATCTATCAAGGATTGAACGGAAAACCAAAAAAAAAAAAAGTTGGATTCTGTATTGAGTTCTTCTAAATCATAAGTATTGGGAAAACCCCAAATAATATGGGAAAGGGCTAAGAAAGGGCATTATAATTTAATTTGACAAATTTTAATTAAATACCGATTTTCATTTCAACATTGCAAATTTTTCTAAACTTTTATGAAACAGATAACTTAACTAGAATTAAAAGAACGTTGCTTGACTTGTGAAGAACGTCGCTGTGGTTTAATACTTAGGTTTGATTCAATTTCATGTTTAATTTTAAATCCAAATTCTATTTGGATAAAATTTCACTCTTGATACTTTTTAGAATATTCTTAAAATGTTAGTATTCCAATCAGTATCAGGTATGGCCACATAAACATGTTTAATAAAAACCTCAACCACAGTTGAAAATGTTACCGTTGATTGCATCGTACTTCTTATTCTTCAACCGAGACTTTAGTGAACAGAAACATTATTGTGTTTTCATTTAAAAACAATTAACTTCTTGTTTCTCTTGATTAATTATCAAAAGAATACCTTAAGAAATAAAAATCTATTACTTATTTATTACTGTAATTAATTTTTTGTTTTATAATTTAATTTATTAATTTAAAGTGTCAAATTAATTTTTATTTAACAGAACAATGTACAACTTCATCAAAAGAATTGCGTTTTTGTTTCTAGAATAAAGATAAAATTGGAATTAAAACAATATGTCTTTATTGGTAAATAATCAAATTATATTAAAAAAGGATTAAAAAAGGATACGATTGTATAATGAAATAACAAAGGCTTAATATATAGAAGATTGCAAGGAAGGAAGTAAATTCAGATATCATAGACATTTTGAATTGTTCATTTTCTAACAAAAATGTCAAACTTATTAAAATCGATTGAGAGGAAACAAATGTCTTTGAGATTCCTGGAGAGGAAATGGGGAAGTCTTCATTTAACAGGATCGATATCTATTAATTCAATTCAAATTATAGAATTAAAAAGTTTACTAATAATCTATATTAAATTAATTAATAAAAAAAAAAAAAATTAAAATTCAATATGAAAAATAAGATTAAAATCTGACAATTTTGCGGAAACCATATTAATATACATATTATATACGTTGTTTGAATTTCAGGATGTTCATTATTTTGTGACACCATTATTATTTTAATTTCATTTAAAAATTGATAGTATAGTAGTTTTGAATAAAAAATTGAGCCGTTGGTAAGCAAAGTAAGTTTAGTTACAATTTATAAAAATTGTTATAAAATTATGCGGAGAGGCCTGTTATATAAATCAATGGTTAACATTAATTGCAGATAAAGAAAGAGTTCTTCTCTTAAATCTTGTATAACATTTTAGAAATATACAGTGTGGGTCGAACAAAATTAGATTTTTAGTGCCCTTGACTTTTCTAAATTCGGCTCTTATAGTGTCAATAATTATATAATCTTACCAAGAGTTTTCATTTATTTTGAAAAGAGTTAAAAGGTAAACCTCAAGCAGAATATGGGTTATAATTTAAAATGTATGTATCCTTCATATGTATCTATTTTCAATTCGTCAAAATAGTTCTACAATATGGAAGTGAAATTCAGCTTATCATAAACAAACTAAAACAAGTGATGAAAAAAAACTAAGGGTTTTTAAAAAAGCACATTTTCAAATTTATATTGTATTACATACTGAATTTGAAAATATTTACTTTGGAAATATTTACTTGGAAATAGTTACTGCTGACTTATAAAATTTACTGCTAACAGTAAATTTTTAATTTTAAAGTTGTTATAGCCCTTCATTTGGGAAGGTTGCCAAATTTCTCAAGGATCTAACTTCATTTGCTGTAATTGGAAAAAATTTTTAATTTGCAAAAAAAACGCAACATATGTTTGCTTGATTTTGGAAAGAGCGTGACAGGAACACAATCCCCCGCTTTTATTCATCTCAAACTTTAATTAAGAAACTAGGTCAGAACTCCTTGGTACTGCAATTTCAAGTTCCTATTTTTATAAATTTCAAAGATATACTTTTATGTTTTTGGAATTGTGAGAAAGTTACCCGAACCATCGCCTCAATTCATCCCAAATAACAGGGTAATAGGAACGCAAGATATTGGAAAGGAACATCCTTGTATCAAATTTGAAGATTCTATCTTCATTGGTTTCGGAGATATGCTCGTTTTCCCTTTCGTTCAATCAGGAGCTTTTAATATCCTAACTTATGGTCTAATTTTATCCTTTAAACATCCCCGCATCTCTTTCGTTCTTACCTCTTTTGGTAGTTACAAATATCGTACCAAAGTTAATATATCCCAATATCTGTTTTAGTTGTAAGGCTTAATAAAGTTGAAGTGTACTCTACAAATCAGAAATCAATCTTGTTAGTTAAACAAATTCTTTAAAAGCATATTATTAATGTCTTAATTTGTTAAATAATTTATATTTAATGGAAATAACATAAATTAATTTTGGTTTGGTTTTGGAAAAATTGTGACAACAAGTTGAAGAATTATTTTTGATTCAACAGATGAAGAATCATGAAGATGTTTTATTATTTACAAATTTAAATATTTTAATTCTTTCCTTTTTATAAAATTTACAATTTTATTTATTGAAAATTTATGTTCTAATAAGTTCTTCCTTTATAATTGTAAGTATATTTAAATAAACATGTTTACACAAAAAGGTGCATAACATTTTACCGAAAAAAAAAATCCTAAATGAAAAAATTCCGAAAAGAAAAAATCTCAAATTTTAATTCTGTAAAAAAAATCCCGAATCTTCCAAAATCACGAAAACAAAATCCTGAAAACCAAAAATCAGCCCACATTATATTAATTTTTTTGTTATTAACTTATTACTAAAAAACTTTAGGAAGGATTTCAGAGTTGAATACAAAATCAGGGCTCAGGGCAGCTCCCTTTATTTTAAATGTCCTGTTGTTAACTTATTATTTATAAAAAAAGGTTAGAAAGAATTTCAGAGTTGGATACAAAATCAGGAATGCTGTTTTTTCCAGAATATTTATATTTGCCTTTTATTAATGTATGTATGTATATTTAAGTATGTATGTATATTTAAGGGAAAGTTTTTTTTGGAACTTCGTTCCACACCTGAATAGGGTTTCGTTATTCAGGATTTTTTTTCAAAATTTTAAATCATTCGGGATTTTTTTTTCAAGATTTTAAGTTATTCGGAGTTTTTTCATTCGGGATTTGGTTTTTCAGTAAAGTGTCACAGACCCACAAAATTATATTGCAATAGACCGAAATAAATGAATATTTATATTATACTCATGTAGACATATATATATATATATATATATAATATATATTTTATATTTTACATTTTGTATTTTGTATATTTTATTACGAGTATATGTAAGTATCGTTTTTACTGTAATAAATTTTAAACGGATTCAAGGATTGTTTGAGGAAATATTTTGTTTCCGGTCCGGTATAACTTTCCTTAATTTTATTCTATAAATTATATTTTCGTTGAAAAGAATCTGTTGAAAATTTCCTTAAGTTAAAAAATAAATTTTTTGTAAAGTAGCACATTTTTGTGGAAATTTTTAATTTTATTTTTTATATTTTTTATTTGGTGTCAAATTGAAGGGAAAAATTTTGTAAAAAAATGTTTTTTTTTTTTAAAATTTTTTAAAAGAATGTTTTCCAATATTGAACAGTTTCTCTTACTTTGCTTCTAGCTTGGTTTGAAAAGTTAACTTTAAAGATGTCTCTAAAATCTTAAATGAAACAATTGTAGTGCAGTGCATAAATGAACTTTAATTTTTTCAATAAATCGTTTAAATGAAACGGATAAGTCAGAAGCCAAACTATTTTATTCCTTCACCGCAGCTCCTTGAAAGAGTATAGGACATTCACCAACTCTATTTGGGCTAGACTTCAGTTTCTTTAATCGTTATATTCACTAAGGCGTTGATTACACTGCTTTAGCTATTGTATAAGGTTAGGGTGCGCAAATGTTAATTTTGTGCGCCATCTATTATCGTACAGAAGAGGTATTTATATATTTTCTTATTAGTTCTTATTTTAAATTACGATATAAAATATTACGATATAATTATACAATTTTACGACATTGTTTTTTTTCGTTATGATCTAACTGAGCTTTGAATCTGAGACCTTTTACATGAAAAGCGGAGTCTTTACCACAACCTCATTTGTCAGATCTGAAACCAAATATTAACTTTTAATTAAGTGTTCTTTAGAGAAAGTTTTCTTGTCTTCAATTTTTAGTTGTCTTTTAGTTTAAATTGATTCGCATTTCGACAAAGTCAAATGGTACGCCATTTAGATAAACTTATTTGTACTTAAGGTTTCGATCAATAGTGTACCGATGCAAAAGTTATTTATTTAAAAAATTTGTAAGATGTTTTTCTTAAATTTTTTTTAAATTTACTATCGTGTTGAGGATTATTTAAATGTTAAAAATGAAATTTTAAGAAGAAACAGTTTTTGAGTGCTAAGAGGTTTCGAAATATTCAATGAGAAAGAAGTGAATAGATATTGTTGATTAATAGATTATTTGTAATTAAAGCAAATAAAATAAGTCATAAGTATATAGATAAATATTTATTTATACAGATAAATATGCCAAAAATAATATAAGCAACATAGTTTCCAAAGAAACAGGATGAATAAAACTCATCTGGACACATTACACACGTTTTATTGTAGGCTAACGTTGATATTGGAATATTCTTTTCTGCATCTTGCATTGTGAACCAATTCTCCTATTGTTCTAATCCTGTACAGTTGCGAAATTTTTCAGCCACGACATTTGTTTCCTCCCAATGTCTCTCTTGCCCTCGATTTTTCCTTCGATAATTAATTGGAGGAGTTCGTATTTGGTGGCACGTATCATGTGACTAAAGGTAACTATAAGCTTTCTGCGTTTAACTTTTGGAAGGAGTTCTCTATTTATATTTAATTTTCTAAGAACTTCAAAGGTTTGTAATTCTATCGGTGTATGAAATTTCGAGTATTCTAAAACAAAAAATGCCAGTAAAAAAACCATGACCATGTGTTTCTTAAACATTTGGTGAACATGTGAGTGTCGAGTGTGTCGAGATTCTGTAACCTAAGTTACCATTAGAAATTTTTCGCCTAAGTTTTGAGCCCTAGGCGATTCTTGCTAGTGATATAAGTTTAAAACAAATCAATGTGCTTTTTAAACGATTTCTATTCGTTCAACTTGCAAGCCAAAGGAACATAACATAATAATTTTAATAATTTTCGTAGGTTTTGATCTCAAAATGAAACTTTAATGGAAGGATTATACAAAACTTCTGTTCTTCTTTGTTAATAGTTTATTTATTTATTTGTTTTATATTTGTTTCTAAACCACAGTAAATGTCAATAGCAAGCGTTTGCAGTCTTTCCCTTCCGGATGCAACTAGATAATACTTTCTATTTATTTGTAATTGCAATATTAACTATTTTGTTTATGTTATATATTTTTATATTTTAAATTATATTTGATCACCATGGAGATTTGTAAAGAAAAGGTATTTATCAATAATTATCATTTTTTTTTTGATTAAATATTGTATAACCTAACCGGTAGTCGAACCCGGACCCCCTCGCTTACTAAGCCAAATGCTTACCCACTAGACCACTGTGGCCCCTTTATTAAATGTGCTAGCTATGTTTTAACATCAGAATTATAGGAACTAGATATAGTATAAATAAATACATTATAATAACAATAGTTTTTAAAAGCTAGGTTTCCTTTAATAGAAAGACTTAACAAACTACTTTTGATTTTGTGTAGTATAAGTATTTAAAAACTAAAACAAATGGAAGCAAAGGAAAACGTTCATAACTTTAAAGACTTACAAAATACCAAAAAAGACCTACATACTTAAAAGAATTTATTTTTTAAAAAAATTTTAATTACAACTTTTAATTTCTAAGCTAATTATAAATAAATTACTTTCGCTCTGATAGTATTTTTCTTTTTTTCAAAAATCTGTCTGGAATCAAATTATATGCAAATTTATTTTCCAAAACCATTCGAAAAACGTCTGAGTTCAAAGAAGTTATGATTTATTAATTAAAGAATAGTTCAGAAAACGAATTATTAAAAGTATACTGTGACCATTTTAATTTTTATTGTATTGCGTTACAACAATGTTACATTTTTTGAAGTTCTATTTTTTTTTTTAATTAACTCTGAATCGCGTCGCTAGTTACTAGGCAATACTAAAAACTGTCAAAGCACAACGTATATCTGTATAGATGTAATCAAAACCTATAGGTATACAAATTTTAATTTAAATTTATGAAAATAAATTATTATTTGACAAAATGTTCAAATAAATCATATGGTTTAGTGGTCCTGTTACTCTACTTTGACAACAAAAGTCAAAATTTGAATTAGGAAATTTAAAAGAAAATCTCGACCATTTCAAGTTTCAAAGAATTTTTAAAACAAAAATTCATTGTAAAAGAACGTTTTTTATTTTTTGTAATTTTTAAGTTATTTTTTAATCAATATAAAAACAGGTTTCCTTGCGTATTAAGTTAACCTTTATTAACAATCTAATTAAATTCAGTTAATTTTATTTGCTCTAAAATCTAACAAACGTTAATAATTATTTTAATAAAAAACTTTTTTTAAATCGTTTTTGCTCAAAAAGAAAATAATAACCAAAAAAAATGAGGAAGAGTGTAAAAGAGTAGACTGTGCCAACTCTGGGATACCCATATGACCGTAATACAAACATAACACCATCCGATTGATTTCTTTTGGCAAAATTTCAGACACCCAACTTCTATAAGTATAGAGTAATACTCATATAAAAGAAGGAGTTGTATGGCAGGAATTCGAGCGCGGGGACCAAAATGGCTGGATTTCAAAAGCTATGTAGGCTATTGCATGAAAACGAATTTGTAAAAATTTCAAAATTCTAGATCTTTTATTTTTCGAGTTATTGTGCGGGTGGTCAGACGGAACGTCGTTGTGATGGCGTCACAAACGTAATGGCAAATTTAGTATATCCTTTTGACTTATAGTCATACAGGTATAAATTTTGACGGAAAATTATGGTGAATAAGAAAATAGTGATTTTCCACAGAGTAACAGCAAAAATCATGCGACCAAATTTCAGAAAGTTTGATGGATGGTGGTTTTAATATTACAGCTTGGAGACACGGTGGATATAATCCATATAATATTTTTCTTCAGTTTATAGAATATATAAAAAAATATAAAATTGATTGTTGTTAGAATTTTAAAAATATAGAGGTGGATTTTAAATGAATGAAGAACTCTTATGGCATTGTGAGTTTTTCAATTTCTTTAATAACATAAAATAAGGGTTCAAAGTAAATATTTTCAATTTAAATTTGCAAATTTATGATAAGCAACAGCTGTTGTACATTTCTACATTACTTATTCCAGTGGGATTTTAAGATTTAACGGTTTTAAAAGGCTACAGGAAATTTGAAGACATTGTATCTACAGATAAGAGTTGAGCTTAGAATTGGTCATACTCTCCACGAAATTGAATGCCTAAATACCTTCACATAAATGTATATAAGACACAACTTGAAGATTGAAAGTAAAATAAGGGTTCATAATAAGTTGTGTTCCATATAAATGTGGAAATTGACGATCAGTGAGAGTTGCTGTAAATTCCTAAACTACTTCTTATTGTCGCATTTGTAGACATTACGATTGTAAAAGCCTAGAGAAATTTGAAGACATTGCATCTACAGATAGGACTAAAGCTTAGAATTGGTCATACAAAGTGGAATTCCTAAATACCTTGAAATTAATCTATATAGGACGAATCTTTAGGATTGACAGTTGTTCATTTGTTTCAGTAATGTTAAATAAGTGTTCATAATAAATTGTGTTGCATTTGATATGCAAATTGATGATCAGCGAGAGTTGCTGCAAATTCTAAACTACTTCTTCCAGTCGCATTTGAAGATGTTAGGGTTTTAAAACCATAAAGCAAATTTGAAGACATTGCAACTATAGATTGGCAGTATGGATTGCAATTTAAAATTAATCATATACCCTCCACCAAATTGAATGCTTCAATATCTCAAATAACCTCGGATTTTCTCATTCAGTCTAATAGAACTAATTAGATACTTTGATTGAATATTTGAAATTAATTCTTGCAGTTAATGTCACGTTTAACGGAAATAATAAATAAAAATATTTGTTGTGCAATCATTTCTCCATTACATGAATATTAAATTCATATTAAATCGTGTTAAAACTTTATTCAAATCTTAGCGAGTTTAATTAATCAAAAACTTTTAAATATACAGTTGAACTGAACCAACATACATACATAATAATCTTTTACATATTTATTTCTTCTAGTTTACCAACAAAAAGTGCATTTCCTGATTTCCTTTCATTTAAAAGGGAAAATCCGTTATTTGTGTACATTTTTCTTTTGAGTAATAGCTTTAATTGCTTTGGATAATCAAATTATGATTAAAAACAAGTGTTAATAACAGAAGCGTGAAGAAAAAGCTAACATGCAACAAAAAAAAATAGCGGCAAGGACTCTCAGACTTGGACAAACATTTTTTTAATATTTTTGCATAATATTAAATTCCGTCATGGGATTTTTTCTAGGTGGAAGTAAATTACAATAAGCTAACGGTAAAAGGTAAATAAATAATAGTGTAAAAAAGGAAGGAAGCGTCGGTTGGATGAAATAGAAGAAGAAAAGGAAAGCGAGGAAGACTGAAGGTGTTTGTAATTTAAAATTAAATTAAAATAACTGTATTAATTAATGTTTAGATTGTAAAACAAAAAATTACAGATTATTTAAATTTAAGAATAAGGAAAGGTTGTTAGTGATGATGGAGAAGCAGTTCAGTGAATCCAAATTAAAATATTTCCTTTTTAACTTTCTTTAGGATGTCCGCTTCCGGTCATTTTTTAGCTATTGCTACTATTATCTAATTCAGTCTAAGTATCTGTATTTGCAGTATAAATAATCATCAATTATGTACAAATGTTTAGGTGTACCACAGGTGTTTGGATATGAAGGAAACACAAGATTATGTTGTCAGGGATTTATCAATTAATTACAGTAGGCACAAATAAGTGGCATTTAAACAAAATAAAGATTATATGAAAACAAAAGACAACTAACTATTAGATCCCTAAAGTTCTACTATGTTTTTTCGTGATTTGTAAATAATTGTCGATTTTTGTACACGATGGCTAAATTTAAGGTTGTCCATGTTGCCTTCGAATCTATTAAAAAATTTTACGCTATCCACAAATAAGAAGACGACTTTTTTTAAAATATAGAATTTAAAAACTAGCTTAATTTTTATAGGTGATCCAGTAATTAGTACTATGAGTCGGGAAATAAAACTATTGAGCAATTAGTTAAAAACTACAAGAATAACAAAGAAATGTAAACAAATAGAGATCCTGCTTAGAATATTTGTGCTAAAATATCACTTGCAAAAAAATGAACCAACCGAAATACTTTACATTTATTTACTATATTGAAAACGAGGAAGAGTGTAGTAGAGTAGACTGTGTCAACTCTGGGATACCCGTATGACCGTAACATATACATTATATCATCCGGTTAATTACTTTTGGCAAAATTTTAAACATACTTTATTAAGTTTAGTGGAATACTCATATAAAAGAAGGAGTTGTATGGCAGCTACTCGAACCCTCTGCAATAGACCAACCAAATTTTGCTGTAACCTTGGCCAATACACTAAACTATTTTTGGCAAAATTTCAGACACCCAGCTTCATTAGGTGGAGAGTAATGCTTATATAAAGTAGGAAGTTGTATGGCAGCTACACGAACCCACTGCAGGAGACCAACCAAATTTTGCAGAAACTTTGGCCATAAAACTAACCTACTTTTGGCAAAATGTCAGACACGCATCTGTAATAGGTACAGAGAAATACTCATATAAAAAAAGAAGTTGTATGGCAGCTACCCGAACCCATAGACCAAAATGGCTGGATTTAAATAGCGATGACGGCTATTGCAAAAAAATGAATTTGCGAAAATTTCAAGATTCTAGCTCCTTTAGTTTTTGAGTTATCGTGCGGACGGACGGACGGACGGACGGACGGACATACATAGCTAAATCGATTTATTTTTCGATTCTGATCCGATCCATACACTAGAGTCTATATATACCCCCCCTCCTTCTCTGCGTCACAAACGTAATGGCAAATTTATTATACCCTTTGACTATATAGTCATACGGGTATAAAGATTCCGCCTCGTGCGCTTAGCAATTTCAGTGTGAATCACCCAATTAACTAAATAAAAAATCGTGAACATTTTATTTTCCAATTTTTCCAATTTTTGACAATAGAGTTTACCCTATTAACAAACTTGGAATTTATAAACCAACCTAAATTGTTTCAACGATTTGTCTAAAAAAATTATGAAAGCGAATTACGCCCCATTTTCCGAAGTTCTCCTTTGATTTAAAAGAAAGGTTCAAAAAATATTTTGTTGAGTTTTATTAACCCATTGCGGCACAACAAATTTTTAAAAATTGTTTCGTTACTTTTATCAAAATTAGAATTAGAGCCATCGATTTACTTCCAATTTTGTATACCTTTTGCTATTTCACAAAAGAATTTAACTATATATCAGACTTAGAATTTGTAACACTTATACCGTGTGTAATTTTTGTATTAATTTTTTTTCAATTATATCAAATCTAATTGGAAACCTATTGCAGGGCGCTGCAAAGCCCAGTACTGCCGTCTTAAGAAAGAAAGTCGTTTCTACATTTTATTGGTATTAGGTAATTTAATAGCTATGTTGAAATATTGTTGAATTTTTGAAAAACAAATATGTTAAATAAAGAAACACAATTTTTTTGAACTTACTAGAGATACGATAGTATTAGGCGTTCATAGTTAATTTGGATATACGACTTTTTTGCTAAGCAATACTAGACTTATTAAGTTATAAAAGCTTAGACATAGGTTTTTCTTAATACAAAGTTGTGAGACATTTATCTGATGTCAAATATTCCATTATCCCGAAAATTCGCTTTTGGCGCTTAAGACTTTTTTCCTTAGCACGTAACGTAGCTATTACCTTGTTAGTAATATAAAAATGATGTGCTTGTACATTAATTAATATATTTTTTTTACATTTGTAATATTGCGGTTAAAAAAGAAAATTGTAAAAAAAAAGTGTTTTTAAAAGCAAATTACTCTTCCAGACATCAAAAACAGTTTTCCACATCAATTGTATAAAATTCGTTAGGAATGAGTTATGTAATACTCAAATTATACCCGAATTTATTATCTGATATGAATTTTGAAAATATTAAAATGACTAGCACTCAAAAAGTGACACATGTTGTAACTTTTAATTTTGTACTTCATATATGTTGTACTTCATATACTAATTACTTTTCAGTAAATTGATAATTGTTGTACATTAGGCACTATTAATTTTTTATTAAAATAAAAAACAAATTTTCCATTTAAATGATTATTTTACAATGTAAATGTATATGTACATTCAACATTTATACATTCAAATACCCAAAATTGCTTTAGGATGTAAATTCATTTAATCTATCTGTAGATATTTAAAACTGAATAAATTAGATATATGTTTAGTAATTAAAAACTCCATTATCAAATGTCAATTTCATTTTGTAATTTATAAATTTTTTTTTTCTATTTTTAATTTTCCTTTCGTCAATTCCATTTTAGAATTTATTTCATTACAATATATGTATGAATAGAATATTGACTAACTGATTGATAGGAATTGATTTTACATTGTTAGTCAGTTAAAAAAATAAAATTAAGGATAATGATAAAATTAAAATTTACCATATATAGTTTCTAAATAACAGTTTTTTTTATCATGTAATTTACTTTATTTTTTTGACCAGATCAAAAAAATTTTCAAATGTTAACAATTAGTTTTTTTGCTTCGTTTTGGTTTCAAATTATGTTTTACATAAACGTTTTTTGTTACTTGTTACAAATTGTTAATTATTCCAAAATAAAAAATTAAAAAAAAATTATTAAAAAGTTTGAGAAAAAATGGTATACTTCATAATAAGCATATGGTACCACCTTGATTGAGAGTACGATGTTAGTTCGAAAAAAAAGAATTTAAAAATCTTGAATTGTAAAATTTTTCAAATGACAAACCTAACATTTATGTAGAAGTCAAATATTACTTTCGAGGTTTTTTTAATACTTTTAATACTTTATTATTAATTATTATGAGATAGATAAACATAAAGTGTTAAGAAATATATGGTGTGTTGTATATGTTGCTTAAAGATAGCAGCTACAAAATCAGGATTCTACTAGAATGGTCGACCAATGTACCTGCACTTCACTCAGTGATTGGGGGCATTAAAACAAACCAAAAATTGTACTGGAGGTCTATTGTGGACCCTTTTCGAGATATGAGGGATTAAAGATTTAAGGAGACTTTTCATAAAAAAACCTTCATAACTTTGTAAATGTTGGGTATATGGGGATTATTAGTTACAAAAATTAAAACTGACAACTTACTCTACAAAATGTATTTTTTTATCTCTCTACAGGAAGCTGTTCAAAAGTTATTGATTTTTTTATGAAAAGTCTCCTTAAATCTTTAATCCCTCATATCTCGAAACGGGTCCACAATAGACCTCCCCTCCAGTACAATTTTTTGTTTGTTTTAATGCCCCCAATCACTGAGTGTAGTGCGCGTACTTGACTTGCGGATACCCTGTATAATAAAATGGTGAGCCATGATTACCAAACAGCAAGATTACTATTTTAAATTGTTAGAAATATAATTAAGGACATTTTTGGAAATACTGATAAAAATGGGTTTCAATTAATTGTTTGTTGAGGGTTTGTTACTCCTACGTTACAGTTTATTGAGGTAGTGGATGTTCTTTTTTAAGTGCCTAGCAGATAAAACATATATGTTACAAAAAAAAAATTGAAAGAGTTAAGAGTTACTAATAAAAATAGGAGTAAAATCTTATTTTAGAATAATTATTTAAGTAGAAATACAAAATCTTGAATTAGTAGAGAATTTAAAGTTGAATTCAAATTCAGGGGATTTCCCTTTGCCGGAAGATTTCTTTATGTGTTTGAGAAATTCTGAATAATAAGGCAATTTTATATTTTGTAAAAAATTTAAAAAGAAAAAACTTCTAGAAATTTCGAAAAATTTTTATAAGCAAATAAAATCAACTCACATTTTTTTTTCTAAATTTTTTTCCACATTTAATCCTAAAAAGATTTTTAATTGGAGGGTTTTTATTTTCAATATTTTAGATTTCAAGATTTTACTTTCGAGTTATCGACTACCACCCTAACTTTATTTTCATTTACAAATTCTAAACTAAACCATTTTAAAAAGGGAATTTCCCTGCGGTTAAAAAATGAAAAGTTTCAAGTTTTCTTCTCGCAAAAAATTAAAAAAGAAAAAAAACCATGTGTTGGTAAAAAATTAAAAAAATTGGTATTAATACACATTACATATACATGCAAACATACTAACATATGTAAACAAAAAAGGAAACCGAGTACACATAAATAAAAGGAAATCTATATAGAAGAAAATGTAAAAATTTTACCGTCTCATTTAAAAATTAGAAGTGTCGCCGTACCAAGAAGGTTTTTTTTGAGTTTAAATTAAGGAATTTACTGGAAAAGTGTTTATTAATGTAGTTGAGTTTATTTAATAAAAAAAAAAAAAACCAGAGTCTTAAATGTATATGTATATATTAGGTAAATTAATAAAATATTATAATGTTATATAATGTATAATGTTATTGTGAATGGTATGGTAAAAGAAAGTATGGTAGAAGTTAAGTTAATTTAGCTTACAAGTATTAGAAAAATATTTAGTCATGGAACTTTTGTAAAATAAAAACAGCAACAAACAGTAATTCTTTAAAAAAGATTAAAGAATATAAGGAATGCATATTTACAGCTCTTATGTGGAGAATAGAATTTTAAAGTTGTTATGTTCCGATGATGTTAAGTTCGATAACATTTTGAAAATTATATAAAATATGCGGGTCATTTTTTGATACAAATTTAATATAAATATGTGTATTAGAATTCTAATATAGTAAAAGGAGTTAAATCCAGAGAATAACCTTGAAATTGGAATAAATACTTTAATAATTAAAATTATTCGAAACGAGGAAGAGTGAAGTAGAGTAGACTGTGTCAACTCTAGAATCCCCGCATCAAAGTAATATAAACAATATATCATCCGTTAATTAGCTTTCGAAAACGTTCAAATACATAACTTATTAGCCTCTGAGTTATTTATAAAAGTTGTAATTCCAACTTCTTGCACTACATTAAATTCTTTTGACAAAATTTCGGATACTCAGTTAAGTTTCATTATATTATTAGTTATTCAAGAAGTTTATAACACCTATCCGAACCCACAGCAATCGATCAAACAAATTTTAATAGATAAACTAAATGTTGCACAAACTTTATCCATAAAACTCAAATATTTGTGGTAAAATTTCTGACACCCAAATTAATTTGGTACAAAGTAATGCCTTTATAAAAAAAGAAGTTGTTTGGAAAGTCTTCGACCTTACTGCAATACACCAACCAAATTTTGCAAAAATTTTGGCCATGAAAAAATTTAAAATACTCAACTGTATTAAGTATAGAATTATGTATGGGAGCTACTCGGACTCGTTGAGAAACTCGCTGAATTTTAATAATCGCACTTGCATTAAAACTTATTTACGTAGTTCCAAAATTTTTAAGTTATCGTGCAGACATCCGGAAGGGCGGACACACATAGTTAGATTAATTTACTTTTCGATTTTCAGCTGGATCATATCTTTGAGTCTATATCTACATCCCTTCGTTCATTACGTCAGCAACTAAATGGAAAATTTACTATATCTTTTTAACATTCGGTCATACGGGTACAAAAATGTTGGATATAAAATTATAAGGTTGGTGACTATTGATAAATTTTGAACGGGATTGATCAAAAATTTATAATGAGGTTAGGTTCTAAAACAAGAACAAAGTATTTAAAAATATTTTATAAAATATGGACCCTTAAAAGACTTAATTAAATCCTTCAGATCCTTAATTTAAATAAGTCTGCTCTGAATCTCAAAATTAAAACGTTTGTAAAAAAAAGTGAAAGGGTAAAATTAAAAAAGTGATGAAAAAAACCAAGGGTTTTTAAAAAAGGTAATTTTAAAAATTATATAGTGTTTCATACTGAGTATTTTATCGATATATAATGTGGGAGCTTCAATGTTAACGTTTAATTTAGGAAATATATACACTGAAGACTAAGTTACTGCTAACTTATAAAAACAGTAAATTTTTAATTTTTAAGTTCTAATAGCCCCTCAATGGAGAAGGTTGCCAAATTTCTCGAGTATCAAATCTCACAAGTTTTTGTAAACATATAGACGGACGGGCGGACAGAGTGAAACTATATAGATACATTTTTACAAAATCTTTTGAAAATGTTCTAAAAACAATCATAGTTCAAACTTAATAAAAAAAATTTTAAAAAATTCGGAAAACTGTGGGTTCATATTTCTACCAGCGGTAGACAGTCGTAAATTGAAATTATGTAAAAAATTGTTTTAAGGTTGGAATAAGTGTTTGGATATTTCCAAAGTAAAAGTGACTGAGCAATATGTTTAGTTGGATGGTGGTTATTAAATTATCAAAATAAATAAAAATATTGTATGCACTAATAAAAAATTGAAAAAAAACGTAATTCGAAAATGACATAATTTTCTAGTAGACTAAAACACAAAAATTTGTTGTAAAACACTTTATAAATTATTTAAAAAAATTTTTATTTAGTCCTGTTATAAATTTTATGGCCTACATTAAAAACCAGTGAACATAACCACAAACATAGACTACTTTTATAGTATTACATTTAATATGTGATCGTATTGTATTTCTATGTAATATTATATAACACAGAAGGTTTGTCTGTTTGTCCGTTTTTCTTCTGTATTGATTGTATCGAATTTTTTTAAGAAATATTTTTGTGAACCTTGATGAATAACGGTATTTTGTCTTTCGACTGAATCTGTTTTGCTAACTTAAGGGCAAGGATTTATGTTTGTAGGTTTGTGTTCTACCGGCGTTTGGCATGATTTGAAATTTTACATTCCTGTTTCGTAAATAAATTTAAGAATAGAAATTTTGTATTATATACCGACTAATTGATTAGCAAAATTTCTAACATTCTTTTATTAAAGTTACTGCAGGTATTTTTTCCAGTTCTATGATATTTTAGAATAAACAATGAATCCCGAATACTTTTTTTTCATTTTTAGTTGAAAAGTTGCAAGTGGCAAACTGATTAGTGTAGAGAACAAACTTTGATCTGCATATTTTACCGTTATATTATTTTTATTTGTTTTAATCCTTTTTCTTAGCTTCAGTCGAATTAATCATTATCAATAAGGCATTGATTACTCGAACTGTAGTTATTGTACAAGACTATTAATAGACAAATGCTAAATTATGTGCGCCTTAAAATACTCCAATTGGAAAGGTAAACCTTTTTAACACTACGCTATTGGTCGGTTACCGGTATTTTATAATTGTGTAAAAAAAAGGCAATTTGCATTACGAAGCAATAATTATTTTTTTTTATTTATCTTAATTGAAATATTTTAATTGTACATAATTATACTTGCCACATAAGGTTAATATGGTTATACATTAAAATCAGTTCAATTTTTTTTTTCACTCAAAATATACGAATTAATTTTATAATATACCGTTATGTGAGTGAATTAAAAAACATTTTTTTTTGAACTTAATAACTGGTGTTTTTTACCTGTAAAGTGATTTTTTATTTTTTTTTGCACAAAAGATAATTTAATTTTGCACAATTATTTTCATTTTAATTGGGGGTAAAATAAAGGGGAGGTGATTAAAACAATGTATGATGTAAATAAGAGAAGATATAATTTAAAGTAAAAGTAATCTGTTTATTAAATTGTGTTTTATATGTGTGTTTATAAGTTTTTAATACTCAATTTCATAATACATTCTTAATTAATGGATTTAATTTTAAAAGACTTATTGTTAACAGGACTTTAATACTTAAGTTTAAGTAAAAGTTATGTTTCTCTCAATGACAAAATTTAGCGTAAGATGTAGACAAAATTGTTCAAAACTGTCAGTTTATGCCATAAAACCAGCAATAAGATTAAATTTATTTATACATTTTAAATGAAAATTAACATGTGTAGTCCCATATGTCGTCCTCACACACATTATGTGCACACCATCAGGAAAAGTCAAAACAAATGTCAAATAAGTACATTAGTATTAGTATTATATGTAAATTATTGAATTCATCGCTGTGCGTTATAATTACATAATAAAATACTTTTGTCAAAATATTCTTGTGACCTAAATGGATCCATTAACACTATAGTTATATATTGATAGGAATATAATTAAATATTTTTTAATAATTAAAAAAATATGCCGTTTCCACCACAGAATCAACCGCTATTGCAGGAAAAGCGCAATATGAAATTTCTTTCAAATTTGATTATCTATCAGATTAAAGTTAATTTTTTTCCAGTTTGAATTTTGCAATGCGTCATCATTAAGACCAAATCTTAAAATTTTTAGAAACACATTAAAACGAGGAAGAGTGTGGTAGAGTAGACTGTGTCAACTCTGGGATACCCGCATGACCGTAACATATACATTATATCTTGCGGTTATTTACTTTTGGCAAAATTTAAAATATTTAGCTTTATTAGGTGTAGAGTAATGCTTATATAAAAGAAGGAGTTGTATGGCAGCTACTCGAACCCTTTGCAGTAGACCAAACAAATTTTGCATTAACTTTGGCCATTACACTAAATTATTTTTGGCAAAATTTCAGACACCCACCTTCATTTGGTGTAGTGTAATCCTCATATAAAAGAAGGAGTTGTATGGCAGCTACTCGAACCCTCAGCAGTAGACCAACCAAACTTTGCAGTAACTTTGGCCATTACACTAAACTATTTTTTGCAAAATTTCAGACACCCAGCTTCATCAGGTGTAGTGTAAAGCTCATATAAAAGAAGAAGTTCTATGGCAGCTACTCGAACCTTTTGCAGTAGACCAACCAGATTTTGCATTAACTTTGGCCATTACACTAAACTACTTTTGGCAAAATTTCAGACAGGCAGCTGCTATAGGTACAGAGAAATACTCATATATAAAAAGAAGTTGTATGGCAGCTACCCGAACCCATGGACCAAAATGGCTGGATTTAAATAGCGATTCCGGTTTTTGCATAAAAACGAATTTGTGAAAATTGCATAATGCTAGCTCCTTTATTTTTTGAGTTATCGTGATGACGGACGGACGGACATACATAGCTACATATATCAATTTATTTTTCGATTCTGATCCGATCCACACACTTGAGTCTATACCTACCCTCCCTTCTTCTCTGCGTCACAAACGTAATGGCAAATTTATTATACCTTTTGACTATATAGTCATGCGGGTATAAACACCAACATTTTTTTTTATATTTAATTAAAACGACACTAAAGTTATTCGGGTCAAAACACATTCTATGACAAAGTTGTAGCTTATTATTTGTGTGACAACTCCAATTTAATTAGATTTTTGGTTTACCAAATATGTCCTTTGGATTACCCGATATTTTCCAAAAGCTTATCAATTCAAGATATTAACATCATAACTTTATACATATATTAAATTTGAAAACATTTCGCTCAGCACTTTAAGCGGTACATTTGTGCACCGACAAGTAGGCATACAAGCAGACATTTACAGACGCTGAAACCGTTTTTTTTTTTATAGAATAAAATCTCAAAAACTTATGTGCAAAATTTTCATCATCTAAAGATTCTAAAGCTTATTTTATCGCAACTCCAATATACTTTTCTTAGCTTGAAGAAATGAAAAGCATTTTTAAAATATTTGAAGGAGCAAGTAAACAAATAATTTATTGTGATAAATGGAGAAATAATTGTGGACAATGAAACAGTTTATAATTTTATTTATTACATTTAAATGAAAAAGGAAACCAACAAAAATATTTGAATAAATTATTATTTTATTATTATTATTATACATTCCATCTCTTCTGGAATTCACCAAACAAGTGATTACATGCTCATACCATATCATTATGTTTAATTTGGTGGAAATATATTTTACCATAATAAACAAAAAAAGAAAAATATATATATATATTTTTTTTAATGCAACGGTGCTTTTGGACGTAATTTTTTAAAATATAAAGGACTAAAAAAAATAGAGTGGTGAGCAAAAATAATTGTACAGTAATCATTATCTATTAAAATTATGTATTTAAGAGCCACGATAAGGTGGGTAAGTATTTGGCTTACAATCCGATGAGGTGCGGGTTCGATTCCCGTATGGGTCATGAATTTTTTTAATTTAAAAAAAATTATTGAAAAGTAATTTTTCTTTACAAATCCCCGGCCCATGGTGACCAAATATAGTTTAAAATATACAAATATATAATATTAAATAATATTACTTATAAATTAATAGAAAATATTAAAAGTGGTTGCAGAAGGGTCCGCAAGGTCTTCGTGTTAGGATGGCTCATGCTATCCCCCGTATCAGAACAACAACAACAACAACAATTTATTATTCAAATTAATATTTTTTAGAAACGTTTGAATTATTTATTTTTCACAAGTGTTTATGATCATATTTAATTCCATAAGGTGATCAGATATTGCACCAAATAGAAATTTTAAATTAATTACGGTAAATGCGAAACAATATTATTTCGAATAACATATGCAAAGATTAAATAGAAGCGTAAAGAAAAATCGATGTATTTTAAATACTATAACTTCAAATAGAACTAAACCTCAAGAAAGGTTAAATATTTGGGTAGAACAGTTTAATTAAAAATCTAGGTATTTAAATTATATTTGAAAAGAAGAGACTTATATTAACATCCAACTGTTCTGTCTGAATAAACATAACTCCTTCAGCAATTAAAGAAATGCGCAGAGTTGATTAAAAATCTATAAATGCCTTTTGAATTCTATACAAAAAGCTCAAACAAACCGTATTAATTTTTTTTGGAACGCTAAATTTATTGGAATTGATAATTATATAATTCGTCTAATTCTAAAGCATACATTCATTGAGGTAGCCAAATTGACGAAAATTCCTTAACATAATAGCGATAAAAAAAAACTGTTAAGGAAAGTGGTAAGAAGTATCGCCTTCAGACAAGATGAATATCAGAAGAATTTTTTAGACAAAACTCAGGATGATAAATATAATTTTAAAACTAACCGGTTTAAGAGTTGAACTTCTCCAGTTTTTCTTACTGTATTAAGGTTTAAATAAAAAATTGATTGCATTTTTTAAATTATGTCCAGTCCAGCTTTTTTATATAAGGTTTGTTTTTTTTAAAATAAACCTAAAAAAAACAAATGATAAAAAAACGATCAAAAATTGTTATTTATTTGAACTTTTTATAAGCAATTATGTAAAAATAATTTAATTGAATAATATAACTCACAGATATAGAATACCGTATAACTCATATACAAAATATAACAATATGAACAGAAATAGAATTGTATCTATTGAAAATCTAAGATGTTTCTACATGTTATAAGACCTAGTACTATCTCATGTTTAAATTGTATGTGGAATTCACTAAAATCAATTCTAATAACACTTATATAATATGATAATATTATCCAACATGCACCTATGTTATAGACAGACTTTTTAGCCTAAAAGTTGAACAATTAGCGCTGAAAAAAAATAAGAGAACTAAATACCAATTTTTTGAATAGAAAGAAATTACATATTTGTTTTTGTCCCTCACTGTATTAGCTTGTGTTAAATGTACAATGATCTATAAGTTATTGTTTCTTTGTTTTATTTTTTGTTACTGTAAATTCATGCATATGAGTATTGTATTTTTAAAATAATATATATGTACCTTTTTTGTGCTCCTTTTTTTATATTTTAGTGAACCTGGGCTACATTCATAAAAATAATTTAAAAAAAAAATATATTTATTAAAAATTTTGGGGATAATATGACGTATTTAATATTATATGAGTTTTTTTTTTGCACCGTTGAAATCCTAAAAATATTTTGTTGTAATAATTGAAACCTATAATTTAGCTTTGTTGTATATATGTTGTATAGTATGTTGTAATATTGAACTAAATTTCAAAAATGATTAACGATATTAGTTTAATAGTATATATATATATACTATACTAATATATTTAAGTGGTATTTAAGTTGTTATGGAGCTTAAAGGATATGCCAAAAAACTTTTATGGGATACTTGTATTTATTTGTATAGATTTTTCCATTTAATCAGAGCATATTGTAACTATTTGATGAAGGTGTTGATGAAAATTTTAATTTTTATAGAACGTGTTAATTGGTTTTTGAGAGGCACTTTAATTTTTTTGAAAACTATTTATATGTATTAAGTTATGAATTCTATATATTAAATTTATAGCTATAAAAACTGCACAACTAAGGAAAATACTTGGAGTAAAAATTTTCAATGAAATTTATACAGAATTGAAAAATAATTCAATTGAAAATTTATCCCTTTCTAAAAGTATAATTTTGTATATGTGTATATGTGTGTTGATTGAAATTAACGATTTCTAGCGGTATTTTAATAGAAGAATATATATATTTTTATTAAATTAATGATTGAAAGTTATCCAAATATTATTAAAATATATGAATATTTATTTTAAAAAGATGTCCCTTCAAATTTGATTTTAATACACGAGTGCTGGGAGAAGACTTGTAAAAGCGTAGTTGAAATTGCATTTAAAGTTCTAATGTAAAAGTTGTATTACTTAAGTTGTAATTGTAGCTTCGTATGAAAAATTCTTCGTATGTCTTTTGATTATAGCTGAATTATTGTATACATGGCCTAAACCTCAGAAATACATACAATGTTAAATGTAGGCCGATCATGTGCAAAAAGCATTCCCATGATCGGTAAGGAGATCCGGTTAACTTCGTACACTAAAAGCAGACGACTACAAAAATTTGCAAAAAAGCCTAAGAGTTATATAAAGTTGGAAATATCTAATTATAGTTGGAAGTCATACACTATGAAAATGGAGAACAGAACAAAATATGGAAAATTGAGGTTACACACTAAAAATGTCTTCATATTAGGAATCATATTAGAACACAATCATAGAACATAAGGTTTAGAAGACGTCGATGACTAAAGAACATCTGTCGCAAAATAATAATATTGGAGCTACATTCAATAAATATAATCAACAATAACAGGACCCAAATAAGTAACAATAGTAGGACGAAACAAACGCAATGGAAACGTCTAGTTGAGACCCAAATCTCACAAGATAATATAATATAAAAAAAAAAAAAAAATTATAAAAGTGTATGTGGCCTACTATATTTGGCTAAAAAAGTTATTTCGAATCCTTGGTTCGATGATTTGTTGTATGTGAATATATGATTAAATCAAAACTCGATTGGGAGCATGCGTAATCGCGTAATCAACTGTGTGATCATTGTTTAAGTTATATATCGATATATCTCCGAAATTATTGATCCTACAGACACGATTTTCTCGACATTGGACTACCTGAACCTTTAAATTAAGGTATCACTTATAAAAATAGGATTTATAGTTCCCACGGAATCTCAAACTAAAAATCTGGGCTCACGAAATTGTATATATATATAGATTTCTTGTAATAATTTGATAGTTTCGACACGTTTAAAGTTTAAATTTTGGCAAAAAAAGCAGTTGCGCCAGTTAAATTTCAGTTCTATTCAGTACTATTCCTTTTTACTTGATAAGACAAAATTTTTTTTTTGTATGTAAAATTTTATATTTTATAGATAAATATTATTTTATATTATTATAATATTATAGATAGATTATTTTTTAACGCTCTTAATCCCTATTGAATTAATTTTAAGCGTATTCATATCTTTGTATCACTAAAATTTGTTTATTTTAATATCCTGGCTATACGTTAGAATATTTTAATCTAGAATAAATTAAATTTTGTTATTTATATTATCAAGATTTTATATATTATGAAATTTTCTAATATTATTTATATAATATTATGTGATTATAAAATATATATATATATGTATACATATATAATTTGATTCTTTCATTAAAACAAAATAATGTTAAAATAAAACGTTAATAAAGGTAATTTTTTACTTTAATTTATATATAAAATTTTGTTATGAACAGAACAGAGAACACAAAAGATGTAATCATGAACGCGTACATTAATTCTCATCTAATTCTATTGAGTATTTGAAGTTATGCTAGATTGTAGACTATAAAAAACTCAATGTATAAAAACAGTGGGATAAAAATTCCCCACTAAATCTCTGTACTAAAAATTTATTAAGAATGATTATATAAAAACTGCTTTATATAAAATATATAATTTAGTATTATGAATATAATT
This sequence comes from Dolichopus griseipennis, assembly GCA_963082915.1. NCBI lineage: Eukaryota > Metazoa > Arthropoda > Insecta > Diptera > Dolichopodidae > Dolichopus > Dolichopus griseipennis. The sequence goes on along the minus strand of OY720441.1, from coordinate 72,288,421 downwards.
TTATAATAATAATATAGTAATATTTTAGATTTTAATAACTTTTCATATATGAAATGATTGTATACTATCATGTATTTATTATGTATATTAATATCGATATTTGAATAATTAACACCTTCAAGTAAATGAACATGAAATAGTTATTAGAGATATGATTAGATTTTTATTAAATATTTGTATAAGTTAAAATTTATTTATTTTCATATTTAGATTGCACTAATATACAATATTTAGTTCTTTAGCTTCTTTGTGTACTAAATTTAGTTATATATGGCGAGTTCGTATTAGTTCTTATTAGATTTATAATTTAAAAATTATTAAAATAAAGACAATATTTGACTTCATAGTAGAATGAAGGTGTTAAAAGGTGTTAAGTCTTAAAATTTTAGTACACGCAATTAATATTGCAGATAAAGGAAAATATTTGTGTACAACAGTGAACCAGGACAGCAGTTATTGGATAATATTTTGCAAAATATATGAACTTTGGATAATGTTTTGAAATTGTGATATAAACATTGAATTAATACTATATTTTGAACTTGTGTTGAATTTTTTAGCGCTACAGGAAATAGTCCAACAAATAATAGTCCCCCAAAAAATGAGGAATACCTCAAGAAATTGGGAATCCCCCAAATTCAAATTAAATATTCCTGAAACTAAGTGGAGTAACCCCACAAATTAAAATAAAACAAATTCCCAATTCTTTTAAAATGTCATTTGAGATGAAACAAGCCCCAAAATAAAATGTGAATTAATACCTCAAAATAATCCCGTAATTTTTGGGTATTTTTTCATATTTTATAAAAATGCAGTACTTTTTTTTTATACAAATTATTGGGGGCTTATTGTTTGCTATTTGAGGGTGCAATTTTTTAAGCTGCGTTGTACTATAATCAAGCAGATTTATTGTTATAATCTTTTTTTTTTAATTTCTTTATTGAGCTATATAAAATTTTAACAATTAAACTTACAATTATTGTCTAACAATTCAATATGGCTGACTTAAATATATGTTCTGCCACCTGTGACATTTAAAGCAATATGATTAACATTAGTGTTACCATCTACATAATGTTTTCTCTTATTAGTAAAAATTCTTCTTACAATTTATATTCTAATTACATACTTGCTCGAAGCATATTTACATGTGCTCTATGATCTTATGTTGTTATCATCTTTATTATATTTATGCCAAGTTGACAATCAAATGTCAAATAATTGACAATCATATTTGTCAGCTTTGAAAAATGTTTTCTTTTCAATCAACAGAATTTTTTATTTTTTCTTGTATTTTTGTTCGGTACAAATTTTGTAACCGACTTTTATCTAACTTTTCGCTGAACCAGCTTTTTGAACATTTAAACATAGCTCAGACACTGTTTAACAATGAAATACCATTTCGTTTTAATGGCTTTTAAAACACGTCTTCTTTGTTAAAATGTTTTTCGAACTTTTTTTAACAAGACAAGACATTTTTAAAATGTTTAGCTTCCAATTTTAGTTTTTTTTTTGCATATTTTTAGGATGATTTTTTTCTTTATAAGGAATGTCAAACTTTTGAGTCCTCCTACTGTTTATCAATTTTAATCTCACAATTTTTTTGAAGCTTTGTAAAAATTCACACTCATTAAACTTTAAGGACGATCTGTATGGACACTTTTAAATTATATTTTATATTAAAAAACAATTTTATTTAAATAATTATTTCGTTTAAAATAAAAAAAAATATGTAAAATTTTACAAAATTTTTTTAGTTGAAAATTTGAATTTAACCTAAAACTATTTTATAATATTTACAAAAAAAAAAACTTTTTAAGGAACTTAAAGTACAAGAACTTTTTCTCAAAAAAAGCAAAATAAATTCTTGTAACAAAGCTTAGAAAAAATAAAATATTTATTCAATGAATTCTTTATTTAATATTCTATTGGGATATCTTAATATTCTTATACTAAGTACAAGTAAGTACTGAGTACATTTTATTTAACTTTACAACAACAAACCAAAGTAAAATTTACAAAAAAAAGGCTTACAAAAAAATTTTTTTTTGTTTTTAGTACAAATTTTAAAGTTTTATTTTAAAATTTAGTTTTTTTACTTTTTTTTTATTAGAAAACTTTTCACTTAACTTTTTAAATAAATTAAATATTTTCTTTGAATTTAAATGCGAATTTGTTATTTGTTTAGGAAAAACCAAAAAATCGACAAACTTTTGAGCTAAGGTCAAAATATCAAAAAATTCCCACAGTAATGTAATGTATATATATATATATATCGAGGAAAAGTAATGTGTTATGGAATTTTGAAAAACTAAAAGTTAGATTTAAGTTGTTAAACATTAAAAAAGAGTTACTTTTGAATCTTTAAAAGAAGATTATTGTAAAAAAATTTTTTGATACTTAAAATGAACTTTTTGTAAACTTTTTAAAAAGCTTTAAAATTTTCAATAAAGGAATGCATATATAAATAGAAAGTTTACAAGGTGATCTAGGAAGCATTTTACAGGATTAAAGTAGTGGAATTTTTTTTTTGGAATAATATTAAAGGCATCTGACTGGTGACGTAGTGTTTAGGACGTTGGCCTTTCAATTGAAGACTCTCGTATTAAAACCCTGGTAGGGTTATATTTAATAATTAAATAAAATAACTTCCCAAACTGAAAAGCAAGGGCTGAATCACTCGCTCATCACATTGTATGTGGTAGAGGACCGTTTATAAATATATAAATTAATAAAATACAATTATCGATTACAGATTTTTTAAGGTAACAAAAGAGGGAATATTTTTCTCCAAGAAAAATCAGGAACTCTATTATAATCTAGATTTAGGTTTTCAGAAAATAAAACATCTGAAGTATTAAGATCAGTATAAAGATCAGTATTACAAAAGTAGTAAAATTTTTTATTTTGAACAAAGCTATTTTTAAATACCGTTATATCATAATGAAATTTTCAAAATATACCGTTTTTTTTACTGAAGCTTAGTATCTTTAGTCATTCATTACTCATTATCAATAGTACTATGATTTGACAATGTAGGATTTAGGCTTCCAATTTTAGAATATACTCAATAGCAGATCTTCCAGCTAATTCTATTACAATTTATAATTTATTTATTTATTTAAAATTAAAACCAGGTTATTAGTAAGTATTGCCTGATATTACTATAGTTCTTTGCCTATTTGTCATTTGGGCTTCTTAAATTAAATTCTTTCTAATTCATAATTACAATATTAATTATTTTGTTTATATTATATATTTGGTCACCATGGAGATTTGTAAAGAAAATAGAAAAATAATAGAATCGAACGCGCACCGACTCGGATAGTAAGTTAAATGCTTATCCACTAACCCACTGCAGTCCCAATTTACAACTGTTCCTTCCTATTGGTTAATGATTATGCAAACTTAAAAAAAAATTTTTAATAAACTTAAACGTTTTTTCTATTTTTATGTAAGCAGAGTATTGTAATAGCTAAAAATTATTAATTAAGATTTCAATGAGTATTAATACTTTGATTTTTGATTATTTCGGAAAAACTAAACTAAAAATAATGTAAAATATTTTTAATCATAGGAAAACCCACAAACCTTGTTTCAAGATTATTTTTTGAATCTATAAGCAAAATGCATAGGTGTCAAAGCTTTCAATTTCCGGCTTGTTTTATAGCTTGTGTTAGGACATAAAAGCTATGGAAGCTTCGTTTTTTTTGGATTATAAAATAACAGTTGAAATTTGGGTTATAGCTGTTTCAATTTAGCTATTTAACCTGTTTCAGAAGCTACCACTGTGTAACAAATGGAATTGTATTTAAACGTGGTTATACAAAAATTTATTATTGCCACTTCTGCTTCTAATTTTTCAGCTCAATCTCCCATTAAAATTTAATTTCCTTGTCTCTTATTTTAGATTAAGACGAGAATAAATAGGTGGGCTCCCATTTCAGAACCCAAAATTTTCATAGTTTACTTAGCATGCAAACTGACTCTTAATTTGATTCTTATCTTAAATATAAATTATAAATTAAATCATCTTTGTTCTCACTTTTTATAACATGAAAAAGTCATTCGTATTATAATACTTTCCCTCTTGTGGTTTATTCTTTCAAACTGTTTTTTTTTTATATATTTGGCATTTATTTTGATTTCACTTGAAGTAAAAAAAAAACAAACAACAAAACAAATCAAAGGTAGAGCCACAAACGGAATTAAAAAAAAAATAAAAAAAAAAATACAAAAAATTTTAAAATGAGATAAAAACAACTTAACTGTAAAGTTATCCTTATATGAAGAAACACTTGATTTTTAAATGTAGTATTTATCGGGATAAGGTGTAAATGCATCAGAATTTGTTGAAAATTTTGTTTTTAAAAATAAAAAAACGGGAGTAGTCATTATTCTAAAATTGTTTGGTCTAAATATGGAATTGTTGTAACAGAAAGTAGTGACAAGTTTGATATGTATTTTTAGAACTGGGGGCTATAACATTGAATTGTTGAACCAGGTTACACGTACAATTTTTTCTTAATTATTAACAGAGTTTTGGCCCTAGATTCAAAATAATTATCATGCATTTTATCTTTTATAGCTTATGATTTTGTGGGTTATTCCATATACCATATAATTAATATACAGGGTGGACCAGACCATGCGTATTAGTTTTTTAAGCAGGGAAGGAGTAGTTATTTTAAAATATAAAAAAAAATTTTTAACTTTCCGGAAAGAACCGGAAATAGGTTTTTTAGATGAGAGAGAAGTGCCCCGAAATTGAGATTTTTAAATGGGAATAAGTACTTTTCGACAAAAAAAATAGAGAGGTAAACCTGTAAATAGGTAATTTTTGAAGAATTCGATGGAGAGTAATTCATAAGCCCTGGAACCTTTTCCTTGGGATAAAGTTTTTCCTATTATATAAGTAGTCCTCATAATTCCAATTTAATTTTTGGCAGCATGCCATTCAAAGTCCATTTTAATGCTTAGCATCTTGCAGGGTGCTTTGCAGAATACATTTTTTTTGCAGTTCTCATTTGTACTTTTAATTTGAAGTGCCATTGATCCTTGATTTGTGAGAGACTGCACGTATCTTTATTGGAAATTTCCCTTCAAACCAGAAGATCTTAACATACAACTCATAGGAATTTAATTACAAATACACATACTTCCAATTAGCTTGGAGTTCAATACGTCCAGTTTTCGTTTAAATATATGATAGGGTTCATTTTACGTTGAATATCATTTGTTAAACTTTAGTTTATATTTTATTAGATCAAATAATTTTAGAGAAATTCTAAATGCCCCCCCCCCCCTTTTTGATAAAAAAAAAAAGCTGTTTCAACTTTTTTAATTTTCTTATTCGGTTCTTGTTGTGTGTACAGTTGTACAGAAAGAATCAATAACACGTGTCTTATATTTTGTAATTTAAGAAAATAAATACAGAATAAGTTCAGGAAAGAATTCAGAATTCCGATATCAGGATTAAAAATCCTGTACATAATATATACATAAATATATATATATTACATACATATTCTTACAATATTTATCTCTAAAAATCATCACAGTAAATTAGAAAAGAATAATAAAAAAAATCTTTGATAGTTTCCTTCGTCTCTCTGGCAAAATAAAAACAAAAAAAAAAAAATTTGAAAACAAGTAAAATGGATCAGAAAAAAAAACAAGCAAACAAGTAAAATGGATATAAAAAGTTTATTTTAGATTTTTCAGATTTTTTTTTTTAGCTTCAACTCGAGTTCATGTTATGAAATGTGCTATTCATGTTTTTTTTATTTTTTTTTATATTTTATTATGCACATGTACTTATATATATATATATATATATATATATATATATATATACATACACGAGTACATAACATACATACAAGGCTAAATTTTTATATTTTGATCATGAATTTTGTTTTTAAGTAGCTCAATTTTCCTCTTCGGTGTAACTTCAGATTTGTTTTTGTTATTTTTTTTTGTATTTTTTTTTTGTTTTTTTTTGCACGGTTTAAAATTTTCTGATTTTTGACATTTTTTCTTTCTTTACAAAAAAAAAAACACAAAAACAGTTATGTTTTGTTGTAAGGATTTTTTTTTTAATATTAAGAGCCTGGGATGCAAGTGTTTTGTGACACAAGGGAAATTTTACTTTAAAGAGTTTGTTGTTGTTGTTGTTTTTTTTTTTTAAGAAAACTGTTATCAAGTTAGAAGATATGAAAAAAATATATATATATTATATATACACATATATATATATATATATAATATGATTTTAAACGATGAAGATTTGTATCATAATTCACATCGGTACAGGATTAAGTGTTATAAGTTGTCATTGTTGTTGTTGTTTTTTTTTTCCTTTTTTTTTTTGAACAATAATAACTGTATTTAAGTGTGGAAAAAATGTAAATTTAATTTGTTGTTCGGTGACAAAGGATTTAATATGGATATTAAATGTCTCTTAAGTTTTTGCAATTTTTTTATTTTTTTTTTAATTCAATTTTTTTAAACATGTGATAGGTTTACTATATACCGTATATATAGTACTAGCAGATTTACCCGGCGTTGCCCGCAAGCTTGAAAATTGTAAAAAAGCAAGTTTCAGCCAATTTTTTGAGATACTACTTTGCCTATAAATGCTACAAAAAAATATTTGTGGAGTTCCGTTAACCCATCGTGGCCCAACAGCTTTTTATAGGTTTTTTCGTTGCTTTGCTATATATTAGAAATGATTTAACAGATTAACTTCAAATTTCGTATATGTGTTCTTCTTTGAAAATGAAGTTCAATTTACTAACAGACTTGAAAGTTGTTAACCCCTGCCGACGATTGTTCAAAAAAAAATTTGTAAGTAAATTACGTCCAATTTTTGAAAGTAGGTACAACTTCTTTGAATTAGGGGAATACTTAAAAAAAAGGTTTGTCGAGTTCTTTTAATCGATTGCGAAACAAAAACTTTAAAAAACAGTTTGCAAAACAATTTGAACGATTATCTCTAATTTTTCTATACATGCTGCTTCTTGACAATTTGGTGCTCCTTGACGATATAGTTGAGGATGGTAGGTTTCCGGTGAACAATGTTAACTGAATTAAAATTACTATAGGTCAAAAGGGGATTTTCTTGAATTGCCAACGCTTGAATAAAATATAGTCGATGGTTTAGAAAAGGTTTAAAAATTCGCTTTTCAACTTATATTTTGTTTAGTACTCACCTGAAAGTTGTAATACGCTCTTCCTCGTTTTTTTATGATTTTATGAGAGAAATGTAGGCTTATTTTTTGGAAAAACTGTTTTAAAATACTATGTATTTAAGCATTATACATAACAAATTGAATTTTTTGATTTTTAGATTTCATTTGAAGAAAACTGAAAATTTCATTGAATCTTTGTTCAAAACGCACAAACAGGTCAAAACCAAATTAACCCTGTGGGTTTTAATTAAAATGCTGGTACAAAATTTTCAATAAAATACTTTTAATCGTATAAGAAAATAAAATATATAGAAAACTTCATATCATCGTCGTGGAAAATGGGTTAATCGAACTTAACTAAAACTTTTTGCAGCCTCTCTTTTAGACTACAAAATCAACCTGTAAAATTGGACACAAATCGAAAACACAAAATTTTTTGAAAGTCCGCCAGGCCGAAATGGGTTAATTTATTCCAACCAAATTTATACAACTAAATGCGGTTGCTAAGAGGAACATTTGTGCAAAATTTCAAGTCAATCGGTCAAAAAGTTTTGACTCGACATCAAAAACATTGAAAAAGCTTCTTTGCACTCTCGTGCCTAAACTGGTTAACCGAACTCAACAAAAATTTGTCCCAGACTTTATTTTCGACTGCAAAACCACCTTGTAAAATTGGACACAAATCGGAAACACAAAATTTTTTGGAAGCCCGCCAGGCCGAAATAGGTTAAATTATTCCAACCAAATTTATGCAACTAATTGCGGTTGCTAAGAGGAACATTTGTGCAAAATTTCAAGTCAATCGGTCAAATTGTTTCGGCTCGACATCAAAAACATTGAAAAAGCTTCTTTGCGCCCTCGTGCCCAAACGGGTTAACCGAACTCAACAAAAATTTGTGCCAGCCTTCATTTGTGACTGCAAAACCACCCTGTAAAATTGGACACAAATCGGAAACACAAAATTTTTTGGAAGCCCGCCGAGCCGAAAGGGGTTAATTTATTCCAACCAGCTTTATACCATTAATTCCATGTAATAAGAAGAACATTCGTGCAAAATTTCAAGTGAATCGGACAAACCGTTTTGACTCGACATCAAAAAAACGAAAAAGCTTAAAACGGCTCTGGAGCCGCAACCTGTTGACTTATAAAAATGCGACATAGCCTATGTCACCCCCCGGACTCCCAAAATTATTCCTCTAAAATTTGGTGTCAATCGGACCAGTGGTTTTCACGTGAATCCTGGACAAACAAACAAACAAACAAACAAACAAACAAACAAACAAATTTTCTTCTTTATATATTAGATAGATTAAATTAAATTTAAAATTAAAATTCAATATTATTTTAAAAAAAGAGTTGTTTTATTGAAGTGTCAGAAAACAATTGTAATTATTTAATGTATGACTGGTGCTTGAAATTACATAATTAGATAAATAAATTTATTTGATAAACTCGTACAACTACACACTTTGAAACCTGCGGTGGATGAGGCAACAAGACTGTAAAGAGTACGTAATAAGGCAATGGGAGTATAATATTTCAGATAATCAAATTCTTTTATTTCTATATTCTTAAATGGATGAGTATTGAAATAAAGTTCAAATAAATTTATTATTATATTTAACCCATTACCTGACCACGTGGTTATCATGTTTGTTGAATTGATGAAATTGAAAAATTATTTTTGTTTTCATGCGTTAACTGTTTAACTGTTAGGCTAATAAGTGTGTCTATACCAGAGGTACATGTTGAAATAGGGGGTCATATTATATTCGTGTTATTGGAATTGATCCTAATGAATTCCACATACAATTTAAACATGAGATAGTACTAGGCCTTATAACATGTAGAAACGCCTTAGATTTTTCAATAGATACAATTCTATTTTTGTTTATATTGTATGTATTTTGCATTTTGTATTTGAAGTTATATGGTAATCTATATCTGTGACCTATATTATTCAATTCAATTATTTGTTTATATTTTGCATTTATTTTTATTGTTATATTACCTAATGCATTTTTTATTAAAGATATATAATTATTAATTATTTATTAAGTCATTAATTTGAATCCAATGGCGAACGGTAGCTGTGTCAAGTAGAAAATTTAGAAAACTTTTTTAACTTTCACTGAGACTCAAACCCAGGCCTCTTGCATGAAAGGTCGGCTCTCAAACCACTGTGCCACTCAGCCGTTAAAGATTTGAACATATGTATGTATTTAAATGATAATGTATTATGTATTTATATATTGCATACATGATAAATTATTATATTGTAGAAATGACTTATGCAATATCTTCAATTTGAGATTAATTTACTTAAAAATGGAAAAACTGGGGATTGCATAACGGATCAAAAACTCTTTAAAATGTTCACATTAAAAGGAAAAAATAAATTAATTAAATGAAAAAGCGACATATCTAAGGAACTTTAAACTTAATTTTTATCTGACACGTCACCTTGAAAAATATGTTTTTTAAAATATTAATACAATTTTAATGTAATGTATGTTTAATAAAATAATAATAAAAATTTAATCAGAGAAGTTTGCCAATGTTCCAATGTACAAATCTATTGATAAATCTATTGATAATTCATATTTAAAATAAATTCATTCTTTTAAATAAACTTGTTAAATTACCTAAGAATTTTTTAACTTTTAAATAAGAAAATTTAAACAATAATTAACCGTAATGTAACCTAAAATACTTATTATTATTAAATTTAATCTTGTTCTAACGACAGATTATTTTAATTAAACAAATTAAACCTCAAAACACAATTTGAAATGTATATGTAAAACAAATTATGGGAAAACCAAATTTAATCCCTTAAAACTATCACTTTACTTTAATTATCATTTATTATAATATGTACTTATTATTACATAATGTGATAATACTATATTACGTGCTTTAAGTTTAAATTTATTTAAATTCAAAATAGTCTTAATGAATTTTGTAATATAAAAGCAATTCTATAATGATTTTAAACAGCGAAAAATGAATTCGCCTCAAATGTATTACAAATTAAAAAAAAAATTGCATACTTTTAGGATGATCGATTTTTATGTATATATTAAGAACGGTGATACTGGATTAGTATATAATATAAAATGAAATATTTGATTCAATTTAAAATTTAAAAAAATAGGAAAATACTTTTGGAAAAAATATTAATATTTAACCCAAAAATTAAAATTTTAGAAAGTAATTTTCTGTGTAACTAAATATATACGTACGTAATTATTTAATTAATATTTACTCTTAGTAAAGAAAATTATTAATATTGAAAAATTTACAATTGTAAATATAAAATGTATCAAATGATAACCAGAAACCAATCTTCTCTTTCACAAGATTTTACCTAATTTAATTTTCTTTTACAATTTTACCTTAAAAAATTTATTAAACTTATGTGCATAAATTTGAGAAATACTTTAACAAGCACTTTAAAAATTTAATATAAAATTGTTAATAAATTATTTTGAAAATTTACTTATTAAGAGTTTTGTACATTTTACTATATGTAATTTTTGAGTTGTCTTTGGACTTTTGATTGACTTTTTATAGGGTGATAAATATTTGTAGAATTTATTTTTGTTTAAAACTTATAACAACTGGGCAAACTTTCCCAGTGGGGTTGTGAGCTATCAAGATGACGTCATCACATAACGGTACATTATATCTCAAAATTTCCAAATATATAAATTATTAGTAGTGACTTTGCGATATAAAGGACCGTTATGTGATGACGTCATCTTGATAGCTCACAACACTTCTGCGGAAGGATACCCTGACAACTTTATATTAAATAAGTTTTGTAAAAAAAACTTTCTTTATAAATCGGCAAATTAATTTTAAATTAAAGTTTATATATATATGTATATATATATATATATGTAATTATGTAAGATTTTAATGAATTTTTTAATCCTATTTTGGTGGATATTTGAAATAACCTTAAAAAAATTGGAGTTGTTAAAATATAGTAATGATCAAAAAATGCATAATATTAAATATAAGGTATAAACAACACCCTGTACTTAAAATATATTTTAGTTATTTTAAATAATTAATTTTTTGTATTATTAAAATATTGAAATATTACAAATATGAAATACATATAATTTTAAAATACAAATTCAAATGGAAAGAATATTTTTGAAAATGTACCTTGTAAATAAATAATGTAAAATATTTTGAAATATTAAATATTAAAAATATTCGAAAATGTGATTCCAAAAAAAAAAATATATTTTTGAAGAAAATAATTAAACTTAATCTGAACTAAAATATTTCACTAAAATATACTAAAAAGTTATATAGGTACGTCAAGATCATTTAAATATTTTATTAATGCATAAAGTACAGAAGCAAATTAAGTAATTTAAGTCATTAGAGAATAAGTTTTCTGTAGAATTAGTTTAAGCCTGTAACTTTTATTTTAAAATGTCGAAACGTTGAAATATATTAGAAGAAGTTATATATTAGTTTAAATGGGAGAATGTCATATGCTTGGGTTTCAATTGTCCGTAGAATCGTTAGCTAGCATTTCATTTGTCCGTAGTATCATTTGCTTATATTTCATTTGCCTGTATTTCATTTGCCTGGCCGTTGCAACTTGCTAAAGCTGGATTATACGCCTTGGAATTACAGAATTTTTATAAATATGTATATATGAGATTTTGAGTTAGAAGAGATTTAAGAGTTGGTTACAAATGCTGGATTATACGTTTTTTTCAACTCAACTCTGGATTATACGCTAATAAAATACAGGCAAATGAAAATACAATCAAATGAAATGCAGGCTTTTATTAATAATTCAGTTTTAATACCAACAGCCAACTTTATTAAACTGAAACCAATATCAATTTGTGTTTTATCGAAAGTGAGTAAACAATTATTTAAAATTAAAGCTTATTATTAAAGTACAAATAATATATTCATTTAAAATTCAATATTAACTTATAATATATTTTAATTTTCAATTGATTAGTTCAATTAATAAGTTTATATATTTTGATTAAAAATCTGTATTTTATATTTTTCAATTTTCCAAAAAAATTTGTCAACTATTTTGAATTCCTAAATCGCCTCCAATTCTAAAATTGGGATCTAGTAGTCGCATCAACATATTTGAAAAAATAGTAGGCACTCATCGTTTATATAGTAGAACCTTAGTTATTTTTTGAAACTTATCTTACTTTTTTTTAATTTTTAATTTCTATTACACAATCGAGGCCTAGGTTTTGCAAATCATGTCAGTTCAAATATTCGATCCCAAGATACGGTATTTTTTTCAAAAAACAAAGACCAAATGGATCTGGAAACGGATCAATTTCATTTGAAAAAAGATCAACTTAATTTGAAAAAAGATCAATTTGATTTGAAAAAAGACTAAATTCATTTGAAAACAGACAAATTTCAGTTAAAAAAGATGAAATTCATGTTAAAAAGGGTATATACAGTGTTAATATACAGGGTTCCAAAAAAACAACCCTCTTTTTCTTAATAGCATTGATAATCAAATAAATTTTTAAAACTATTATCTTATATTCAAATAAATTTTACTAATAAGACCTTTGGGGAACTTTTACTTAACAAATAAAACAATTTCTAGGTTCATTTAAGTTTTGATAATATTAAATTTATATACCAAAATATCTCACAGAGTTCCAGAGTATTTAACACTGGAGTGTTGATAGTCTTTTATAATCTATCATTGCAATAAATTATATGAAATAATAAAAATGGGAAAATCATTTTCAATGTAAATAGAAAATTTTCCAGAAATAAAAACAGATTCCTTGTACATATGTAAGTTTTGAATATAAGTGAATTTTCTTTTTAATATATAGTATGTATATAGAAAGGAAAATTCAGATTCAATATTCTATATCCTTTATACATATATTTCTTACCTTTTATATACTCTAGAGTTAAGTAAAAGTTTAAATAATCTCTGCAATTGAATAAGAATTGTATAGTTTAAGAGATTCCTTTTTGGGGGAAATATATATATAATATATATATATATGTATATATATATATATTTGATACACTTGACAAATGTTACAATAAATCTTATTATTATATATTTAAAAAAAAATAATATATATTTATTATAAGATTGTTTTTAACTTTTGTGTTGATTTTTAATGTAAAAAAAAAAAGATTTTAAAACTGTTTCAAACTTAAGAATTGAGTTTGGAGCATAAAGATATATCTTTTATTTTTATATAAAGTTTAAAGGGCATATGTTGAGTTTTTTTAAAATATATATGCAAAAGAATAATGGTATGAGACGCCATAATAAGATTTAGTATAAATAAACGGTGGTTGGAAAACTTGGTTAATTGACTTCCTTGGAGTATTTAAAATAACTTCAGAGAAGTTATTTTAAATACTTCTTTTTTTATATTCCTTTTACACTCCTTTAAGAAGTGTAGGACCTTCACTAAGTCTAGATTTAATTTTCTTTAATAGTAATATTAATTCAGCCGTTGATTATTCGGCTGTAGCTATTGTAGAAGACTGTGAATACACAAATGTGGGAGCGTACCATAATCTCGGTTTAGTAATTTTTTCAAAACCAGAATTGTCAGCTTTTTCCAAAATATAAAAAAAAGGATATTCTAAGATTTTCCAAAACGAGATTTTCTAAAAACAAGATTTACTAAACCGAGATTTCAGACCCAACCCCATATATGTTACTTTTGTGCGCCATCTATTATCCTACACAAGAGTTATTTATATATTTATATTAAATCTTATCTTATATTACGGTATTAACTATTACGATACAATTTTACGATCTTTTATTATTAGATATGATCTGAATGGGGTTTGAATGTGAGACTTTCCACATGAAAGGCGGCAACAGTACCACTACGCTATTGGTTAGATTTCATATTTAATAAATAAGTTGTTATATTTAGTAAAAGTTTTATTAGAAAAGGTGAATTCAATAATTATTATTTTTTAATTGTTGCATGGTTTTAAGGCCTCATTCAATTTTTACAAAGTTCTTCTGCTTACTTCCTCGGGGGCTTCAAAAAATTTTAGAAACATTCAATAGAATTGAATTTTAAATATTCCAGTTTATGAAGTAATTAATCGCGATATAACTTTTGGCTAACATATTCCATATATAATTCCTCATTGAAAAACAATTTTTCTTTACAAATCCCCATGGTAACCAAATATCTAATCTGTTACACTACGCAGTTATAAATAAAGGGATTAGAAAAGAATTATGGAATCAGATATATAAATTAGTTGTAGAATAAAGGGAGGGGTCTTAGTTGTTGATCTATTTCTTTAAATTTATTAAAGGGCTCTCAAGCCAACGAACAAATAAATACAATATAGAATAAAAATTTCAAAAATTTTTGAAAATAACTGATATAAATATTTATCTTAAATTACAAGTGTTAATTTTACCTGTGAAAAGAAAGAAAATTGTAATAAATTTTTAATTTTTTTACATAAGTAAATATTAACTTTAGTTCTATATATTCTACTGAGAGTTTTTAAATTGACCAGAGATTCAATTAAATTTAAATAAAAAGACAAATTTGGATTCATATATATTACAAACTCTTTTAAATAAATAATACTATAAAACAAAATAATTTATTTGTTTTTCAAATATTCTAATCTTAAAAATGTATTTTTTTTTTAAACTACTAATTCAAATATCTTTTGTCTGTTCTTCTCAAAATATTTCGAAATCTTTTGTCTGTTCTAGTATATATAGAATAACCAATATATTTTGTATATTCTATATATTTTAACTAAGGATTGCCTTTATTTAAAGATTTAAGTGTAATAAAGGAATACTAATAATTCACCTTACTCTAACTTCGCCGTAGCCGGTCCCAAGTCCGGTTGAGAAAGGAGGACGGACGAATAGTTGCAATCTGAATGGTCACATACATCGGCGTCTCAAAAATTAGGGAAATGTTATATAATTGAACTCGTAACATAGTTATGAGAACTTCAACACATTATAAGACAAACTATGAAGCAACTTTTCAAACCCAACGGCCCGCCAAAGGTTAAGGTTTGGCGTACGGCTAACGGTCTTATCCAGTAAAAATCATTTTTACGAAACCTCAAGGAGACCAAGGTTCAACAACGGATTGTATCGCCATAGAAGAAGAAGATGAAAATTCACCATCGTATTATCCTGAGAAAAACCAAAAGTATTGAAACAGGCATCGCAGACCACAAATGTCTTTTGTTCAATTACCAAGAAGATGCACAATCTAAATAAAACCATCTACAGCTAACATCGCGTGAAATTGGCGTAGAGGTTACGAAGTTATGTATCTTCACCTTGCCATTGAAAAATAGATGATCCAGCCACTGGATGTTCAACTTGTGTTATCTTGGAATTATTATCCGTATACGAGATGATGGCACCAAAAAAGATGTACAGTACAGAATCGAAAAAGCTAGAACAGTCTTCGAAAAACTTTGTCACAAATGGCAAAGATCGTAAATATAAAAGCGAATCAAATTAACAAGATTAAATTCGTGCGAAAAATCTACATTAAAATATGGTTGCGAATCATGATTGCCCACTAATAGCATCAAGAATATATTACCGGTGTTCACTAATAAACATCTCACAACAATATGCCGAATATTCTGATCTAACAGAATAAGAAATAAGGAAAAATGAAGAATGTATGACAATAATAGAGCTAACCAGGAATCCTTTAGGTGGAGGTCAAAAGGTAGACCCATGAAGAACATGTAAAAGAACAATGCTAGATGGAGATAACGAGATACGAAGTAACCTAAGACGGAGTAGTAGGAAAAGCTATGAGTAGAAATGAATAAAGACTTCATCTTGAAGATATCTGGTTGAAGCCCTATGCTCCCAGGTGCAGTAACAGGAAAATAAATGGAATTATGATATAGAAAATTATAATTTCCATTTAAAAGACTGTGTAGGTTATGTTAGTTGTTTTAATTTGAAAGTTTTGGTTTTTAATTAAACTATTTTAATACTTTTATTAATAAATGGGAAACTTAAGTATGTGGACAAATTCATGAAGTCTTAAAGTCATAAAATTTCATAAAAGTAAATATTTATTTAAAAAATCAAATAAATCTTAATTCAAAATATGGTAAATTCGGAAAGATGAAAAAATATCAAAATTTTGATAAATGATATTTGATATTTTTTATTTAAAATATTTTATAAGTAAATGTTTTTTTAAAAAACCTAATAGAAAAAAAATTAAATTTTTAATACTTATAATTAATTTAATAAGTATTTAATTTTGAATTATATGGTACTTCAGTAGTTTTTATTTATTACTTTTTTATTTATAATAATTGTTTTTTAAAAAAAAATTATTATTTATATATAAACACTTTTGTTGACCAAAAGTTAATTAAAAATATGGTTTAGAAAAATTAGAGTTATTAAAAAAATACATAGTAAGTATCATACATATATGTATGTAAAAAATTTTTAAAAAGATAAGAAAGTTAAGTTTAGTACTTTACTGAATAATTTGATTTAATTTAATTTAATATAGTATTCAATTTATATGTTGTAGAATAATAAAATTATAAAGTGTATTAATATATATATATATATATATCTATATAAATATATATAAATTTATATATATATATATATTTATTATTTATTGTTTTTAATGTAAATATTGTGCTAAACGGTAGTTATATTTTGTAAAGCCTTAAGATGATCCGTTTTCTGAAATAAGAAAATGTCATCCGCCTGAAAGTATGCAATTTCAAGAATATATTTATATGATAAAATATTGCTCGTTAAATAACTTTAATTATTGTTAATCTTAAAGGATCCTCAAAAAAAAAGGCCTGGTGGAGTTAATTTCACAAAAGGGGTGAAAATTAAATTAAAAGAAAATCACAATCTGGACTCTGAGGACTCATATTTTGTGGTTTTTGTAAGTAAAATAAAACGCACACAGTACCCTATTTCATAAAAATTGGCAGTCAGACAATTTACAGGTGAAAAGTTGTAAAACCTACAATTTAATCAAAACTCAGGGTAATTAAAGGTTATGAAATTGGGCCCAGGTGGTTTTTTATTTATTTTAGAAATTGTTATTCTGTGCTTTAAATAGCTGATGTAATTACTAATATTTTTACAATATATTGTACAGCGTGTTCTAAAAGTCACGACTGCGTATAATAATTGAATAACTTTTTGTTTATTATTATTTTTTATTTGTTATTTTCAGATTTTATTCTTAGAACCTTGTTACACAATGCAACATGCAAAATTACACGATCGAACAACGGACCGATGTGGCAGAATTTTACTTTTTAAATAGCCATTTACTGAACAGAGTAATTATGAGTGATGAAGCATATTTCTATTTAATGGATATGTGAAAAAACTAAATATGCAATTTCGGAGTTCTGCAAGCCCTAGAGTTGTTCAAAAGTAACAATTACACTCGCTCAAAGGTACAGTATTATGTGGAGTGACATCACAAAGGATTATGAGGTCCTACTTCTTTGAGAATGAAGTTGGTAATACTGTGACTGTACTATGATTAATAATTTTGTGCGCCTTGTAGCATTCTTACAATTGGTTTCAGGAGGATGAAGTAAAAACAAATACGACCCGTGTCAAAATTACTATTCGAAGGGAAATTTTTGTTGACATGTAATTCAGGATTCAATTTTAACTGCGTCTGATTATTTCCTATGGGGTTATTTCAAAGAATGAATATATGTGAATAAGGCTCAAACTATAGAGCAGCTAAGGCACAACATTAAAACTGTGATCAGGATAATGGAACCTGATATTTGCATGTTGTTATGCAAAACGGTTGTTTAAGAATCCAAAAAAAAAAGTTATTCTAAACACTACAAAAAAACTTAGGTTAAAACTCAATGAACGCTTTGCTTGAAGAACAGACAATTTATTTTTGCAGAAGCAGAAAAGCAAGCAAAGCAACTATGACCCATTGAAAACTTCAAAACAGACATGGTTGCTTACAAGTAAAAAAATTTTGAATTTAAAAAATGTAATTCTTAAAATTAAATGTCAAAAGCGTAAAAAGCAAGCGAGTAATTGAAAATTTTTCAATTAAAAATTTTACAGACATTATTCGCTTTGTTCGCTTTGTTTATTGAAATAATGTATTTTATTGCAAACGTCAAAGCGTTAGAAGCAAGCGAGGCATACAAAGCGTTCATTGCGCTTTTGACTTTAATTCGATTTATTTGATTTCGAATTCAAAGGTAAATAAAATTTTTAATATAAAACTAATTTAATTTATAATAGTAAATGTGTAGGTAAATAAACTTATGTAATTTTTTTTTAAATTTTTAAACTTAGCCATATTAAAGTAGAAATAATTTAATAGTTTAAATTGTATAATAAATAAATAAAACCTTTGTTATTTTGAGTCATTGTATAATTTTTTTTTCACGCATTGAATATTCATTTGTTTATTTTTTTTAAAAATTTTTTATTAAATAAAAAAACAAAAATATTTGATTATTTTATGTAACATTTTGAAATTTTATTATCATCTACTAATCTATTTTTTATTGCAATAATAAAAAAGTAACAAATTGTATATAAAATTATATATAAAAAATCAAAACTATAAATTACGTTTTTTATTTTAGGAATTGTATAATAGGCAACTGATTTATTATAAAAACATTAACAATGTCTATAAAAATATCAAATACACGAATTTTATTCTATTAAATTGTCTAAATTAATATATTTTATTGTGCATTTTTTTTTTGAATGAAATTTTATTGAATAAAGTTTTTGTATTTAGATAATGAAAATAGTGTTTGATATTTTCAGATTTTTATTGAATTTACCAATTTTTTAGATTAAATTTTGATTTTTTTTTCTTAAATAAATTAGACTTTTGATATTTTAAAAAATAAATTTATGTTTTTGTATTTATTATGTCTCTATTACTATTTTTTAGCACATTTTCAAAAAATTTTGTAAAAATGTGCCTATATAGCTTCACTCTGTCCGTCCGTCCGTCCGTCCGTCCCTTTTTACCTACGATTGACAAAAAAATATCAGGAATAGATAGGTATTGCAATAAAAATAATTTAATATTAAAACTTTTTTTTGTAGCCCCCCCCGCTACGGAGCTACAGCCCCACAAAGTTGAAAAAAGCCCCATATTTAAACAGTTATAATTAGAGTTCTATAAGGTATATCTCCAACCTGAAAACGGTAACAGACAGCTGTTTTTATAAGCTTTATAAGTTTTTAAAAGCCAATTGTATAGGGTTACCATACGGTACTAAAATTTACCGTTATTCAAAACTAAGTTTTACAAAATTTTTTGTCCTTCATAACTTCGAAACGGCAAAAACTAGAAACTTGAAATTAGGGAGAAGTTAGATCCTTAGAAATAAGTAAGAGTCAGTTAACAAAATTTTTTTGTCACGCCCCCTCTTTAAGCTGTAAGGGGTCGAAAATTGAAATTTTGCTAAAAATTTTGCTTTTAAACACCTATAACTTGAATACCTGTCAAAATTTTTTTTTATTTGTATACAAAATTGAAAGCTGCAAAACGAAAGTTTCAATAAGTGTCAAAGGTTTTTCTTAATATTGACTTTGTCCGTCCGTCCGTATGTTTACAAAAACTTTTACACCGTTTGAAATAGAGTAAAGAAATTTTAACCACGGGTAGATATTACAAAAAAATTAATTTCGTAGAAGAATTTTTTTCTGTAGCCCCACCCGTTACGGAGCTACAGCCCTTCAAAGTTGGAAAAAGCCCTATTTTTAAATTATTATAACAAGAGTTTTGTTAAATGTATTTTCAATCTGAAAACGGCAAAAGGTAGCTGGTTTTATAAGCTTCACAAAAATATAAAGTTAAAATGTATAGGGTTACCATACGGTACTAAAATTTACCATTAAGCTAAACTCAAATTTTGCAAAATTTTTGGCCCCATATATCTTCTAAACGGTTCAACCTAGGCTCTTGATATTTTGGGAGAAGTTAGGTCCTCCAAAATTAATAGGAGTCGGTTAACAAAATTTTTTTGTCACGCCCCCTGTTTAGGAGCTATAAGGGCTCGAAAATTGAAATTTTGCTATTTTCAACCACCTGTAACTTTAACTTTTTTTTTACAAATATGCAAAATGTACAGCTGCAGCATTATATTTCAACATACGTTAAAGGTTTTTCTTAAATTTGAAAGAGTCTCTTTAAATTGAAGAAATTGTTTCTTAGTCTTAACCATTTTTGGTTAGATAATAATATTCTAGGTAAAATTCCAAATTTTGTTGGAGTTCCAAATTGATTTCCTAGAACCGGAAAAAAATGGAAGGGTGAACACAGGAGGGGGGTGAGCAGATCCATCATAAGTTTGCTAACTAAAAACTTGGGAAGCTTCCCCATTGAAGGGCTACTAGGTCTTCAAATTTAAAACTTTTATGTTCTTATAAAACAGTAACTTATTCACCAGTGTAAGTTTTTCCAAAATTAAACGTTAACATTGAAGCTCCAACATTATATTTTGCACTTATTAACAGGTTTTCTTGAATGCATTGGGGTTGTATTCTAAGTATTTCACTATTAGTCATATAAATAATTATTAATGAAATAACAAAATTATAATATTATCATAATATATATTTTTATAAAAATAAATGATAAAATACTCAGTAAGAAACCGTATATAATTTTGAAAATGTGCTTTTTAAAAACCCTTGGTTTTTTTCCCTCACTTGTTTTTAATTTAAAATTTATATACACTTTATATTAATTGATTGTCAATATTTCAATTGCTAATGATTAGTGATTAAAATACAAATAAATTTTTTTAATGATACTTTGAAATAATTTTATTTTCAAATTAAAGGTTTTAAGTGAAAATTAGTACCTACTTTTTGAATTTTTAATACAAAGATTTTTTAAATAGAATTTCTTTTTTAAGATCGAATTAAGTATTACATATTACTTAAAAACCTTCAAGTTTACCTATTATTAATTAGTTTTTTTGTTTTCGGGATTTTGGAACATTGTGAAATTTTTTTACAGAATTAAAAGTTGGGATTTTTTCATTTCGGGATTTGTTTTTCAGTAAAGTGTCATGCACCCCCTTCATACCATATTTAAATTCTATTTACAAAATAGAAAGGTTTTTAGAATAGAACTTCTTTTTTTAAAAATTGCTGCTCTTTATTGCATTGAATTTTCTGTCCTAACTTTTTTTACTCCGGAACTGTTTAGCTTTCACTTAAAACTAGAACTAACTTTTTCTTAATTTTTATTTTAAATTAGTATTGACTATATAGTCCAAGGGTATAATAAATTTGCCATTACGTTTGTAACGCAGAGAAGGAGGGGGGGTAGATATAGACTCAAGTGTATGGATCGGATCAGAATCGAAAAATAAATCAATTTAGCTATGTATGTCCGTCCGTCCGTCCGTCCGTCATCACGATAACTCAAAAAGTAAGCTAGGATTATGAAATTTTCACAAATTCGTTTTTATGCAAAAACCGGAATCGCTATTTAATTCCAGCCATTTTGGTCCACGGGTTCGAGTACCTGCCATACAACTTCTAATTTTATATGAGCATTACTCTATACCTATGGAAGCTGCGTGTCTGAAATTTTGCCAAAAATAGTTTAGTGTAATGGCCAAAGTTGCTGCAAAATTTGGTTGGTCAACTGCAAAGGGTTCGAGTAGCTGCCATACAACTCCTTCTTTTATATGAGCATTACTCTACACCTAATAAAGCTGAATGTTTGAAATTTTGCCAAAAGTAATTAACCGGATGATATAATGTATATGTTACGGTCATACGGGTATCCCAGAGTTGACACAGTCTACTCTACCACACTCTTCCTTTTTTTGAATTAATTTTCGAATTATTTTCGAAAATCTCTTATACAAATAAATCGATTGTACATGAAATCGATCGTATAAATCGATTGTCCATACTTGCCTTTAGTTAAAATTAAAACTTGTCAAATTGAAAAAATTCAAGCTTTGAAATTTAAACAGATATGGTAACTCTAAAATTTTGTAATTCATAAATTTGACAATATGTTAGATTGAAATTGGATATTGCTAAAGCTTAATTGTAAAGCTCAAGATTTAAGCAAGACTTAAATCAAATTTTCAAAAGGAGGGCCTTCACAAGAGGACCCTGAATTCTATCTATAATAAATTAATTTAAAATTTATTTTCCAATTATTATTCCAAAAAACTTTTAATATTGACTTCAACAGAGACCAATAAAATATGAAAAATTTCATTTATTTAAAAAAAAAAATATATAAATATTATGTATAATTTAAGTTTAAACAATATATAATAAATTTTTTTAATTAATATATTTGTATTCTTATTATAAAAAATGATTTAATTAACATTTCATTTTTTAATTATTGGTTAAAGAAAAATAAAAAAAAAAAAAAAATTAAATTTATTAATTGAAATTTCATTTGCAATAATTTTTTCCCACAACAATATAATTAATTCTGACTGATATAACTTTTGAACATTCATTCTTGAATTTGAGCTTTTAATCAATTCCTTGTAAAATATAGTGTTTCTATATATATATGTATATATATATATATATATATTATATATATATATGCATTTGTTTTTTTAAAAAAAATTCAATAATACTATTAAAAAAATTTATATACGTATATAAAAGAAACTTGTAATGAAAAATCATTTCAAGTGAGGTTTTAATTCAATTATTGTATATTTTAAGGTATTTAAATATCAATATTCGAAAAATAAAATACTTTTAATATAATATATATAATGTTTTAATAATATTATAAAATTAAGACCAAAATTCAAAAGAAGTTCAATCACCAAAAAAATTGAGTTAATAATATTCACAAAATGATCATGAAGTAATTGTTACTATTACAGATATGGATTCTCTTATAAAGAACATTATTCACAACTTATTTCCTTTGAATTGTAATTTCAAGTAGGGACGGACCTTTTTTCGATCCTATAAAAGCTTTACTTGCAGCATAATACTAATAAGGGTAGGTTAGAACATATTAACAGTATTTGCTAAATCAACCATATTAATCTACAATGAACACATTTGTTTTACTTTTTGTATGCATGCATCTGTCAAAATTATTTTGACAGATGCTAGTATTTGCTAAATCAACCATATTAATCTACAATGAACACATTTGTTTTACTTTTTGTATGCATGCATCTGTCAAAATTATGTCAAATGTATTGATAGACTCTTGTTATGTATTAAATTTAATTAAAGTATCTCTTGTTACACTTTAATACGCAGTCATCTGTCAAAAAAAAAGTATAAAAATGTTTTTATACTAAAGTTCTTCAATTGACGTTTTTCCTTCGCTCTCTAATCGCATTCATTTGTCAGAATAATGTCAAATGTATTGTTGCATTGAATTATATTAAAGTATCTACAATGGATGCTTTCAACATACACAACTAATGAGTTACTAACAAATAAGGAGTTAATAAAATTTTAACTTTTTCGCATACTATATTTGTTCATGTGTCAAATAATTAAATGTCAAATTAATTAAATCATATTTTGCTTTTAAAGTAATCAAAAATCCAAAAGTTGAACTACAAACGGACAAATAAAAAGGTATTTAAAATACATTTTAAATAAATTTTTATTATTATTATTATTTGAAAATTAAAATGACGAATTCTTTTATTGTGTTTGTTTTTATATACATTCATCAGAAAAATGGTTTTATTTTCAATCAATTTGAAAACGATTTCCTTTACAAAATATTTTCTGACATAATTGACTGCAGACGGAAATAAATCTGAAAATGTTACTACTACAAATATGTGGGAAAAAAAAAAAATTAAAAAAAAAAAAAATATGGTGTAAAAAATGAAAAAAATAAAAACAGTTTTTTTTTCTTCACTTGAATTTTGAATTATTTATGATCTAGGAAAGAGACAAAAAATACAGAAATGAAAAAAACATGAATGGAAGTGTAATGCAAAAAAAAAAAAAAATAAACAAAATAGGGAAAAAAAATATACAAACGTTCAACGTAAGTCTATTAAAAAATAATTAAAATTTATTTGTTGAGAGATTAAGTAAAATACAAAAAATTAAAAAAAAAATAAAAAGATTATAACGCGTTCATCTGTAAATTTAATCCTGAAAGGAAAAAAATATTATAGTTGACGCGTTGACTTTTACGCATGTTTTTAAAAAAATTATGAAAGTTGCAATAATGTGGATTTATAACGCGCATAAATATTTGTTTACAAAAAGCCGTTACTTTGAAATCACGCGAGAACGGTTTAAAAACTATGAACCTATTTAAAATACCATATCTATAATTAACACTTTCATTACTGTCTATGTATAAATGTCAAATTTTACTTAAGTTAAATGTATTGAAAATATATCAAACTATCTACGTATAAATGATCTTATTACGCTTTAAAAACGCATGCGTCTGTCAAAATAATGTTACATGTATTAACTAAATTATTTTAAAGCATCTACAATAAACGCTGTCATTTCACTATTATACGCTCTTATTACATTATTAGGACGCTCTAATTACAGTTATATTGATTGAATTATGTATAAATTATTATTTATAATAGACGCTCTTTATATGCATGCATCTGTCAAAATAATGTTACATGTAAAGATGCATTCAATTATATTACATTATTTATAATCGAAGCTTTTGATTTAATTTTCCATATCATTATTTAATAAGCGTTTTTGGGTTCGCTTCAGGTTCCTTTTTCTTCAAAAATTTGGATATATTGATGTTCAATAAAAATTGTATGTGGTTTAGTATTACAATACCTTGATAGTTATGGCAACATGATATAAGCGTGTAGAAATTTTCAAATAAGACTGTCAAAAGCTTAAAGTGTATTAAGTTTCATGTAATAACAAAAACAAAGTCATAGCAGTTTTAGATATAAACAAAAAAAGGTAACCAAAGATTATGTAGACTTAGTTGTAATATTGAATTACGTTCCAAATGTACAGCAAAGAATAAAGATCTTTCATTGAAAAGAAAAACTATGAATTGAATTAGATTGTAAAATAGACGCAATACAAATTGGAATAAACTCAAAACCATTTAAATTGGTTAAAGGAAGCAATAGATAAGTAATTTATTACTAAATTATTATCTTCTGTGTTGCAAATTTTTGTGAGATAGCCATGATCGCATAAAATGTAGTAAAATTCCAAATAAAACAATTAATTTATATTTAGTGATAATATTTTGTCCAACACTGTTTATTATTATGTTAATTATTGTAAAGAAATTATATTTGAAAAGTGTTAAAATAAGTTAATATTAATCTTTTCCCATGGAATTAGTTTTGTTTAACGC
The DNA here is from genome assembly GCA_963082915.1 of Dolichopus griseipennis. Lineage (NCBI taxonomy): Eukaryota > Metazoa > Arthropoda > Insecta > Diptera > Dolichopodidae > Dolichopus > Dolichopus griseipennis. The sequence goes on along the minus strand of OY720441.1, from coordinate 72,262,839 downwards.
AGAACCACAGAATACAGATTATATCCATTTAATTATGCGTGCCACCAATAAATACCTTAATATTGTATTTATAATTTACCTTAATATGTTGATTTCTTTTAATTTTTTTTAATATTATTATATATTTTTTTTTTAAATTAATGAATTAAAATTCAAGTTCAATGGTGTTTGAGTTCAAGTGAGTTCTTTACTTTTATTTATTTTTCAAGATCTATATTTAAAAACCTTTAGTATAACAATCTTATAATAAAGGTTTCTAAATTTCAGAATTTAGGCCGATTTCACTTGAAGAGTCTTAGCATTTAATTAAATTGTCGTCTCTCTCCTTATTTTTAGACGAGGAATTACACCGCATAAAAAAGTGGTAAATAAAAGATTCCACCCATTTCACTGTTCTTGGATAATTTACTCATTATTCATTCACTACTGTTTTGAGCCAATGATATTGACGATTTACCCTAGTAGAATTAAGTGTAGATTTGTAACGGAATTTTATCTTGTAGGAATTGAGTCTATGTTGTTTTGTCTTTAGTAAAATTTTCAATAAATCAATATGTATTTAATAATTTAATTTTGAAATTTACTCTACTAGGTCGTCAAACTCTTCTCCGAATCGCCGAACTATTGAAACTTAAATTCTTGTAATTTTTAACACAAATAAAAAACAGATACCAGAATTTTTGACGCCAATAACGTATTGGTTTTCATGTTAAAAAGCCGAACATTCATGTGAAAAGTCTCGGGTTCAAACCTCGGTCAGATCATACATAAAAAAAAAAAATACCGTAAAAATTCGAAAAGTGAGAAAGGAAAAAAAAAATATTAGGCATCAGATCATTGGACATCACCTTCAATGAGAATACATTGAAGAACTTTATATTCTTACAATATGACTTTTAATATTTTTTTTCTAAGAATTTAAAATTCAAATTCAGATTTTCTTTTTCTAAATATTAAATTTCGACCATTATTTATCTAGATTTCGACTTGCGCCACTTAAATCAAAGAACCTGAAACTGTTACACTTCATTAAATAACATTTTAAAATTTCTAAACTGTAGTTAAAAAATGTTAAATCTATTTTTAATAGCATTTAATCCCTAAAGTTTTAATTAATTAATTATTGATTCTTTTGTGTTTTTTTTTAAATAATCGAAAATCTAAATATTTTTTTGTAAATATTTAATATTTCATTTCTGTAAAAAATTTAAAAAAGAAATATGTTTTTTTAATACAAAATAATATTATTCATTTTGATTAAAATGTATTGAATATTAATATTTTAACTTATTTTAAATAAAATATTGAAACAATATTATAAAATATATAATAAATAAATAATCAAATCATTATTATTATTTATTTTTGTATTTTTTAATCTGATAAATAAAAAGAAAAAAAAAAATTTAAAAAATAATAAGCGCAAAATATAATTTTACAAATACAAAAAAACAAACACTGTTCTCATAAAAAATACCAAAATTATTGAAGTAGATATCATTTAAAATAATATTTCCCATACTTACATACTTATAGATACTTTGCATATTTTTTTTTTTGTATCTATAGATTTTACAAAATATACTTTTTTTTTTATATTATTTTGGTAAAAAATATTTTACCAAAATATTTGGTTTTATTCATTATTATATTATTATATTTTTCAATTTTGGAAATTGAATCATTTAAAAATTGAGAAAAAAAACGAAGAACCGTGTAGTAGAAGTAGACTGTATCAACTCTAGGATACCCTTATGATCGGAACATAGACTTTGGATGTTATAATGCTAATTACTTTTGGCAAAATTTCAAATAAACAACTAATTAGACTTTCAGTTTGGTACAAATGTTAATATTAGTTGTTAGGGAGCTCTTCGAACCTCTTTAACTACCCCGACTATACTTTATTCAGATGTTGGCCATTAAAGTTAGTTAGTTTTTGATAAAATTTAAAATATCTCGCTATTTCAAGTATATCATTATTATAACGAGTTATTTCCATATAAAAAATTAAGTTGTTTTGCAAGTACTCGAACACGTGAAGCAAACTGGCTAGATTAGTAGCAATAGCGAAGACGGCTATTTCATAAAAACGAATTTGTGAGTTTTAACTCCTTTATTTTTTGAATTATAATGCGGACGAACAAACGGACAGATGGACGAACATACATAGCTAGATCGCTTTACTTTTCAATTCTGAACTGATCCATACCCAAGAGTCTACATATCCTTCTCTGCGTCTCAGATGCAATAGCAGAATTTATTATACCTTTGAAGTAAGTGGAGTAGATTATATCAAGTGCGACAATCATTTGCAGAATAAAACCATCTGAAATTATTTTGTTAAAGTTTCAGATACACAACTTAATCAGATCCTAATAAAATAAAAAGTTTAGAAAAAAGGAATCGTATGACAGTTCTTTAAACTTCTTGCTTTAAAGAACCATACCGTACAAAAGTCGATTCTAATGTATTTGGAAAATTTTTGGAATTTGTATACAGCAGCTTTTCGAATCAGCTGAAGAAAATGGTTCAATGTAGTAACAGAGATATATCTTTTATGAAAATAGATTTCTGAATCTTTACTATTTGAGAATTGGAGTCATCGTGCGGGTGGATGGATAGGCGAAACACATATTTAGAAGAACTGTTTTTCAGTTCCTATCCGATCCATACACTTGAGTCTATATCTATCACTTCTCATTTACATCGCGTCAAAAACCTAATGTCAAATTTAGTATACACTTCCATATACGTTAGTACAAGTATTAAAAAATATATCACCATCTCTTTCTTTCACATATAATTTCAAATATTAATACATATTATCATTCCATACTACATAGACTACAAGCAAGTGATTTTTGATTCCAATTCAAAATAGAAAAAAACCCCAACAAAAGCAAACAATTTATTAAATGATTTGAATATATTGAATTTTATTCACTGGTTGAATACAACATATGCATAATCAATTTTTGTTGAATTTAAAAAAATAAAAAATTGCTACAGCATACGTTTGTGTTGCAACATTAAAAACAAAAATCAACATATGTGTGATAAAGAATAAATGTACGATTTGTTCAAATTTTCTAATCTGATAAGTATAAGTTTAGATGATAACAGTTTGGCAAATATTGGGAAATAGTTGAATCTAAAATTAATAAAAAATTTTTTAAAATAAAAGTTAGACGAAAAGTATAAGTACAAGAGTATGTTCTAGTTCTATGATTAATTGAATTTTGGGGAGAAGTTGATTTTAAAAATGGAAAAACAATTATCCTGCAATGAACGTGACTTTTTTTTTTAAAATCATTGTAATTGCATCTTCCTTCTTCCTTCTTCTCTGTCTTCTGCATATTTTGTTCATTTTATACTACAATTTTCCACGCTTATTTCCTATTAAAACTGGAAATTTCGCGGAAAAACTTTTAAAAAATTTTACTCCTTTTTCTTTTAACTTTTTGTTGTAAAAAACTTTAAATTTAATGCACGTAGGTCGCATCATGCCCCACTCTAACTCATTCATTAAGTTCTTCCCGAAATTAATTTGATTTAATTTGAAAAGCCTATTTTAAGAAAACTGTAATTGTTTTGATTATTCAAAGAGAAAAATAACGGAATATCCTAATGTTGAAATTATAATAAAATAAAATTGCATAACAATAGGAGCAATCCAAAATATATTTTTTTGCGTCGTTTTTATGGCTTACGAATCTAGTTCAAAGGGTAAGTATACTAAATTTAGCATTACGTTTGTGACAATCTAAAGGGGAAAAAATAGATATAAACTCAATTGTGCATATATCGGATCAGAATTGTAAAGTAATTTGATCTAACTATGTGTGTCTGTCCGTCTGTCCGCACGATAACTGGGATTCTTAAAATATTCACAAATTCATTTTTATACAAAAGCTATCTTTGAAATAGAAAGTTTGCTTGCAAAGTGGGTTGAAGCATAACTCTATATATAAAAAGGCTGGGTTAAGGTCTTCCTAGAAGTAGTTAAGTTCTATAGGCAACTTTTGTAAGTTATAAGCTGCACCTGTTTTGCACGAACAGCAAACGCTTTTATATATTAAACTCCACCTGTTGTGGAGCTACGGTTGTTTACCTCAAATACTATTTGTTAATGAATTTTCTTAATTGAGTTGGGTTGGATATCAATTTAAAAAATTCCATTATATTATCACTTTAAGAATGCAAGACCTTAATAACTCAAATATATATCCATACTTTGATTAGTTGAATTTTTCTAACTTATCATATATTTGTTTAGCACTATTACCTTTAAAAATGAAATTTCTAATTTAATTTCAGAAGACCATTTTGTATTATATTAGAATTTTGTGTACGAAATTGTATTTATGTACAATTTTAGAAAATGTTTCTTAATTTAAATCTTGTACACAATATTTTGCACAATTCTTTGAATCAAATTTAAATATAAAATGTATACATACTTTACTTAATTTATTTTTAGTTCTCTTTTTTGAATGTTATCTTATTTAGCATAAATTGAAATTGATTTAATTTAAAAATAAGAAAAACCACATCACCTAAGTGTATTCTGAAAAAAAAAACCTTTCTTTAACATTTCTTCAAGGAAGTCATTATGTCCAGACAAAATTTTGTAATCAACAAAAGCATACAGGCCCCCGTATATTTAAAGTCTGGTCAGATTTAAAATGTTTTTGGAAATTAGAAAAAATTTCAAATTCTGATTCAATTACATATGGTTGGTCAGTTCTTTTAAATGTTAATCAGTTACTTAAATATTTGATTTTATCTTAATTTTTTTTTTTGGAAAATTTTCTTGTAGAAATGAAAAATTTTTTCCAATTTGAAATCAAGAAAATACAAATTTTTGTAAAAAGACTCAAAATAATTGGTTTCTGGTCTTTGTTGCTTTGAGTTTTTAAATTTGATTGGTTGTTTGGACTTATGGTTTTTTTGCAATTTCACTAAAATTTTTGGAACGTAGAATATAAGAGTTCAAGTAGAGAACGGCGTAAGATCATTTAAGTTCAAAATTACTTAATTTTTCAAATTGAATTAAAATAATTGAAGAAATTTAAAAAAAACAAACTTTGTAATTTTTGGTTAAATGGAATTGAAGTTAATATTGATAAGTTTTTTAAATATATGAACCAAAAATGTATTAATAAAGGTCCTTTGTGTTTATTTTATTTGATCTGAAATATAAATAAACTTAAAATAGCGGTACGACCCCATTTTAAACATATCGATTACTGAGCTAAAACTGTGTTAATTAAAAATCACTAATCAAATAATCAGATGTTCTAATACAACACAATATTCAATAATAATCCAATGATTTTATTTGATTAGAGTTTTGATTAGTAAAAAAACACTCACTTATCAAAAAGAAAAAAATATTACTTAATAAGTGATAAGACGTTGGTACGATAGACCCTGATGGTAATATTGCGTAAGCAGTATGTAAATAAGATTTCGTTAAGTTTCCTTATGTTGAAAGTAGGGTGCAATTCGGTTTAAAAAAGTTGTAAAATTTTTTAAGGGATTAATATATGGTTAATAACTTTTCCGAAATCTTTTAAGGATATCAACTTTTTGACTTCAAGAATTATCAAATACTATTATTATATCTGTATGACTATAAGCTAAAAGGGTATGCTAAATTTGCCATTATGTTTGTAACGCAGCGAGGGAGGGGGTAGATATAGACTCAAAAGTATGGATCGGATCAGAATCGAAAAAAAATCGATTTAGCTATGTATGTCCGTCTGCACGATTACTCAAAAAATAAAGGAGCTAGGATTTTGGAATTTTCACAAATTCGTTTTTATGCAATAGCCGTCATCGCTATTGAAAACCAGCTATTTTGGTCCACGGGTTCGAGTACCTGCCATACAACTTCGGTTTTTATATGAAAAAAACTCTATACATAATAAAGCTGGATGATTGAAATTTTCTCAATAGTAGCTAATTTTAATGGCCAACGTCTGAAAAAAATATTGTCGTTTTAGTGGAAGGTGACCTAAATTAAGGCTCTGCAAAAAAAAGCTCCCGGGGTATTATTTCCCGTTTAATGAGAAATAATGCCTTGGGGTCTTATTTCTCATAGTAATTGAGAAATAAAGCCCCGGGGTTTTACTTATATTTTGGTTGCTACGATTTCTTGATAAATAAAGTTCCAAGTTATTATTTCTTATTAAATCTATATATATAAAAGCGAAAGTTTGTTTATTTGTTTGTTTGTTTGTAGCGAATAGACTCCTAAACTGCCCAGCCGATTTTCATGAAAATTTGTATATAGAGGTTTTTGGGTACGGAAAGCAATCGTGGCCCAAAAATTTTGCTCTAACGGACCGCCACGTTGGGGCTGTGGTGCAAGTATTTAAACTTCTTTGTTCTAAAATGAAAACGGTTTGACCGATTGACTTCAAATTTTGTATACGTGATGCTCTTTGAGAATTGAGAAGACACTATTAACAGTTTTGGGATTTTTTAACCCATGTCGGGCCGACGGGTGGTCAAAAAAAATGTTGGTTCCAAATTTTGTCCGATTTTACGAAATTCTGCTTTGGCTTAAAAGAAAGCCCCAAAAAAAATTTTGTTGAGTTCCATTAACCCATTGCGGCCCAACAGCTTTTTATAGGTTTTTTCAATACTTTACTCTAAATTCGAAACGGTTTAACCAATTGACTTCAAATTTTGGGTACGTGATGCTCCTTGAGAATTGAGTTGACACTATTAGCAGTTTTGGAATTTGTTAACCCATGTCGGGCCGATGGTTGGTCAAAAAAAATTTTGGATCCAAATTTAGTCCGATTTTATGAAATTCTGCTTTGGCTAAAAAGAAAGCCCACAAGAAAATTTTATTGAGTTGATTTAACCCATTGGGGCCTAACAGCTTTTTATAGGTTTTTTCAATACTTAACTCTAAATTAAAAACGGTTTGACTGATTTTCTTCAAATTTTGTATACGTGGTCCCCTGTGAGAATTGAGTTGACACTATTAAGAGATTTGGAATTTGTTAACCCATGTCGGTCCGACGGTTGGTCAAAATAATTTTGGAAGCTAATATTGTCAAAATTTGCGAAGTACTGTTTTGGCTAAAAAGAAATCCTCAAAAAAAATCTTGTTGAGTTCCATTAACCCATTGCAGCCCAACAGCTTTTTATAAAGTTTTTGGTTACTTTACTCTAAATTAGAAACGGTTTAACCGATTTTCTTCAAATTTTGTATATGTGTTCCGTTTTGAGAATGAAATTAACTCTTTTAACAGACTTGCTATTGGTTAACCCATGCCGGCCCGACGATTGACAAAAAAAAGATTTGGAAGCAAATTACGTCCAATTTTGCGCAATACTGCTTTGCCCAAAGAGAAAGTGTAAGTAAAACAACATATGCAAGATTCTATATTAAGAAGCATATTTAAGTTGGTAAAAAAATCAAAGTTGACCCGGAAAAAGGGAATAGTTGACCCCTGATTTCGATTCCAACTCCAAAAGGTGTGCTAATTATTTTTGATATTAGACTTCAAGAAAGTCTGTATATATTCGTATGAAGCCATAAAATATATGAAATCATTGTGTTCTTTTCATTTGCAGGCTCAATTGAAATGAGAAATAACAACTCTATTTCTCAAAGAAGTCGTAGTTCAACTTGAAAGAGAAATAAAACCCTGGGCTTTATTTCCCATATTTCGAAGACGTGCTTTTTAAATTACTACGAGAAATAAAACCCCAGGGCGTTATTTCTCATTAAATGGGAAAAAAAACCCCGGTGGCTTTCAACTTATATTTTCTTTTGTTTATAACTGAAAACTTAGTTAATTGTGTATTTAAAATTTTGCCAAAAATTATTAATCGGATCATATATTGTCTATATTACCAGAGTTAACACAGTCTACTCTATTACACTCTTCCTCGTTTTATATTATATTCATATACAAATAATAACAACTTCTTTCGAAAGCTTCTTATATTACAGAAACTATAAAATAATTATTTATACCACCAGTGAACACCAGTGAAGACGTTCAAAACAGAATTGATAAAGCCCGAACAGCCTTCGGAAGACTTCTCCCCATATGGAACAGTTCGCAAATATCTACCCGAAATAAGTTAATGATATTCAAGTCATGTGTAATATCTACATTAACATATGGCAGCGAATCATGGTTGCTAACTAACTCCATCAAGAATAAACTACAAGTCTTCATCAACAAACATCTTAGAATAATATGCCGAATATTCTGGCCCGAAAGAATTAGGAATACAGACTTGTGGGAGTTAACAAATGAAGAGCCAATAGTGAAGCAAATTACCAGAAGGAAATGGAAATGGATTGGACACACACTAAGGAAATATGAAGATTGCATAACAAGGATGGCGCTATGTTGGAACCCTCAAGGTGGGTCCAGAACAAGAGGAAGACCCAGAACAACATGGAGGAGAACAGTACTAGATGAAATAAGCAGATGCGAGAGCTCCTGGAACGAAATAGAAGCAGTAGCAAGAAATAAAGAAGAATGGAGACTTCAAGTTGAAGCCCTATGCTCCCTAGTGAAGTAACAGGAAAAAAAAAAAAAAAAAAAAATAAAATAAAATAATTATTAAAAGTTACACATTTAAAGTTGAAATTGGTTTTAAAACATATTTTACAAAAAAAGTATTATTATAAAAAGATCAATTGTTAAATTAGAAAAATAGTTCGAAACATTTAATCAATATCTTAAAAAAATATCCAGAGTTCTTATTATTAAATGATAAGAATACATTTGAAATTCAAAATATTTGTAAAGGTTGAACGTGTAGAAATTAATTTCTTAAGAAATTAATATACTAAATTAGTTCCTCGGTAAGTTTTATAACTTTTTTTTTTTACTTGTATGATTAGTTATAGTTTTCCACAAAGAAAACTATTGAACATTTAAATAAGAAACTTTTTTCTAAAATATAATTCTTATTATATTTTTTTGAAATAAAATATAAAATAAATCAAAAAACCTTTTCTATAATAAAAGAAAATTCCATTCATGTCTGGAAAATATCACACGTTGTAAAAATCTTTTTCTTATTTTTATATCAATTTCACTGATAAGTTTTATTGTTCTTCAGTGTTTAAAATATTAAGATATATATATATATATCATATAATATTTCGCTGGAATTGTACAATTCATTCATATTTATTATTTCACTCATCTTGAAAAGATTGTAAATCAAAGTTAAAAAAAAATAAATTAAAATAAAAAAAACTTTACGAGAAATAATGTACAAAAGATCTTAAGAAATTTTTGCAAATAATATTATAATTAGTTACGGTTTTACAGTTAAAGATCTTAAGATATGTGTAGGTTTTTGTTTTGAAAATGGATGATATTTCATAATAATATAATAAAAAAAAAAAAATATAAAAGAACCAAGTGATGAAAAAAACCAAGGATTTTAAAAAAAGCACATTTTCAAAATTATATAGTGTTCATACTGAGTTTTTTGTCATTTATTTTTATAAAAATATATAAAAAAATTAATGCTAATATTATAATTTAGTTATTTCATCAATTCATTATTAATTATGAATAATATTGAAATCAATACTTGTAATGTAATCCCAATTTAATCAAGAAAGCCTGTTAGCGATTATCGAAATATAATGTTGGAGCTTCTAGGAATTAAATTGTGAATTCCACTAAAATTTTTCCACTAAGAATTTTACTATTTAAGCAAATATGGTTAAAACTGAGAGATACATTCTTCAATTTAAAGTACCGCTTTTAAATTTAAGAAAAACTTTAAACATATGTTAAAATATAATGTTGGACCTTTAAATTTTGTATATTAATAAAAAAAATATTGGATAGGTATTCAAGTTACAAATAGCAACATTTCAATTGTTTAAAAATAGCAAAATTTCAATTTTCAAACCCTTAAAGCTTCTAAACAAGGACGGGAACAAAAAAAATATTGTTAACCGACTTCTATTAATTTTTAAGGATCTAACTTCTCCCAAAATTTCAAGTTTCTGGCTTGAACGGTTCAGAAGATATGTGGTACCAAATTATTAACGAAAATTGAGTTTTGCATAATGGTAAATTTTAGTACAGTATGGCAACCCTAGATATTTGACTTTAACAAATTTAAAAGTCTTATAAAAACAGCTGTTTTTTTCCGTTTTCAGATTGAAAATATACCTAACTGAACTGTTATAATAATTTAAATATAGGGCTTTTTCCGGAGAGTTGTATCTCCCTAACGGATTGGGCTACAGAAAAAAGTTCTATGAAATATTTTTTTTTTGCACTACATAACCGTGGTTAAAATTTCTTTTTTCTATTTCAAAAGATGTAAAAGTTTTTGTAAACATACGGACAGACGGACAGTGAAACTATATAGACATATTTTTACAAAATCTTTTGAAAATGTGATAAAAACTACCATCATTGATTCTTCAAAATAAAGTTAACAGCGTTATAGTGTTTTTCTTATTATGAACTGAATTCATTCTGAATAATTATATCATATTTTTAATTTTTTAGAATTTTCTATATTAGTCTCTAGAAAGATATTATATATATGTATATGTATATAATATAAACATAAATATATTAGAATATTTTTAATATAAAAATATATTATAAAGTTCTACTTTCAAAAATGGAAGTGAACATTATTAAAAATTTTCAAAAATTTCAACTTTTCTAATTAGTTATCATCATTTTGTTATCCCTTTTAATTTGTCTTCAACTTTATTAAAATGCATAAATATATGTTTTATATACAAATATTTACATATTTATATATACATAATTATATATATGTATATTATATATTTTTTTTAAGTATATATATATATTTTAAAGGATAACATAAATGAATATATTATTTCATATATAAGTTTTACTAATGATTTTACATGTGAGATATAATTATTGATATGTACTCGTATGTAATGTATGTAAATGTATATGTAAATGTAAATGTAAATGTATATGTATGTATTCGTCTATTTTGAGAGCTGTGAAATTTTCAAATTAGAAGTATGTTGACACCATGAATGAAGTTTCACAAAATATTTGAAATATTTTCGAGTTAATTTTTTTTTTAGAAAATTTCAAGTAAACAAAACAAAAATTGTGAATAACAGCATAATTTATATATGACAGAATTGTTGTCAGATCATAATTTGTTCATTTTAGTTTTAACTTGTCATTTTCACACAAAAAAAAACTGCTAATAGAAATTATTCACTTTCTATTGTGAATATAATTTTATATTATTTTGAATTATATGTTGAAGAGAAGATGACAGATATTGAATTATGAGGATGTGCATTACTACAAAATGATCTGGAAATTATCTTTGTGTACTTAAATAATTAGAAAAATATATCTATTTACATATTAAAACACAGTGTGAAAATTATATACGTGTGATTTAATGTTATTAAAATTTAATATTTAAAAAAAAGTTGTGAAATTTATTTGTTATATACGAAGGTATTTTTTTTTTAATTGAGAAGGTTTCTGTACACATTTTTTTGTACAAAGCGAGTTTTGTATTAAAATATTGAATTTTAAAAGCATTAAATAATTGTAGAACGGTCAGAATGAGCGATTTGCGAGAATTGTGAGGTTGTATTGTAGTTTAAGTCCAATTGATAAAATAAAAATTTATGCATTATATGCATTTTAATGAAGCCATGACACAAGGGAATGCAAAATAAAGCCTTTTGAGAGGATTAAAGTTGCGTTCTTAATGTAGTAATTATAAAGGTTCTATACATATAAAATAAGCTCAAGTTTATGCCATTTTTTTAAAATTTTAAATATATTTATTTATTTATTTTTAGAGACCAGACAATAGTAAATATTGCCTGATAATTTTAATACTTTACCCATTTGACATTTCAACTTATTATTAAATTATTGTAATATACACTATATTTTTTTAATTATATATGATCCGACCTGGGTTTGAATCCGAGATTTTTCGATTGAAAAGCCGCCACTTTACTACTGAGCTATCGGTCAGATTAAATTTTAAATATATGTAAGACTTTTTTGGTTTTTTTAAAAATCTTTCCCAAAATGAAATTATACACAAAATTAAATAAATTGCTCAACTTTAGACTTAGATAACATGCAGATACTTAAAATTAAAAGATGACATATAAGATACATATATTCTACTTAAGATTAATTTTTAGAATGTAAGAATTTAACTGATTATTATTTATTTATTTATATTTTGCAATATAGTCTTTTTTGGAATTTTGCAACAATTTTTTTTTTTAAAATGTGTCTATTAGTTTTACTTTGTTCGTCTGTGTGTCTCTCTTTCCACGTGTTCACCAAACTTTTACACCGTTTTAAATTTTACCTATGCATAGATATAGAAAAAAATTAATTTTGTTAACCAACATTTTCTGTAGCCTCAACTGTTATGAAATTACAAACTAGCAAAGTTCGTAAAAGACTTTTATTTTAACTGTTATAACACAAGTTCTATAAGATACATCTACAGTCTGTAAATTCTGAACGACAGTAAATATATTTAGTTTTCTCAAAACGGCATTTTAGTTTACCGTTATACGAAATTCTTGCTTTTGTAATCTAACTTGAATGTCAAATTTTTTGACAAATGTTAATTATTACCTGTTTTATGATAAAGAGTTTTCTTAAAATTGAAGAAACTGTCGCTTGATTTTTGACAACTTTTCCTTTTATACAATGAAGTTCTAAGAAAAGTTCTGTAAAAATTATTATAAATTTAGTTCAATCAATATATTCTCGTCTCAAAACTTATTACGGAACATTATACAATTTTAAAAGTGTGCCTTTTAAAGCTTTTCGCTTTTAAGCACATTTTAAAAAAAATTTGTAAAAATGTTACTATGTAGCTTCACTCTGTGCGTCCGTATGTTTATAAAAACTTTTACACCGTTTGAAATAGAGTCAATAAATTTCAATCACAGGTAGATATTGCAAAAAAAATAATTTCGTAGAAGAAGCTACAGCCCTTCAAAGTTAGAAAAAGCCCTATTTTTAAATTGTTAAAAGCCCTATTGTTTTTTTAAGTGATATACAAAATTGAAAGCTCTTTAATTATATTTCAAAATATGTTAAAGGCTTTTCTATGAAAGGGGTTCTTTAAATTGAAGAAATTGTCTCTTAGTTTTAATCATTTTTGCTTAGATAATAAAATTTTAGGCAAAATTCCAAATTTTGGTGGATTTTACAATTGATTTCCTGGAACCTAAAAAAATGGAAGGGTTGGGACAGGAGGAGGATTAGGAGATCCATCATAAGTTTGTTAAGCAAAAATTTGTGAACCTTCTCCATTAAAAAGCTACTAGGTTTTAAAAATTAAAACTTTTATATTTTTATAAAACTGTAACTTATTGACCAGTGTATGTTTTTCCAAAATAAAACGTTAACATTGAAGCTCCAACATTATATTTCGCACTAGTTAACAGGTTTTCTTGAGTGCATTGGCATTATATTCTAAGTATTGTTTTCACTATTAGTCATAACTATATAAATTATAATATTATCATTGATTTTTAAATATATTTTTATAAAAATAAATGATAAAATACTCAGTAAGAAATCCTATAAAATTTTGAAAATTCGCTTTTTAAAAACCCTTGGTTTTTTTCATAATTTTTTTAAATAGTTGTTTTAAGTTAAACTTGAAATATTATTTATTTTGATTCAATCATTTTATTTTACTTTCATTACAATTTAAATAATTATTAATTTCTAAACGTGTCAATTTAAATGATTAGCTAAATTTTTTTATTAGATTTCATTTAATTTCAAAATTAAATTTAATTTTAAAATTTCATTGTTTAATATTTATTTTAGAACAATAATTATTTAAATATTTAATACAAATAAAAAAAAATATTTAAATTTAATACAAGATAAATTTAAACTTTAATATACTCGTACATACAATAAAATTCTATACAGGAATGACGAAATAATTGTTAACAAGGTTAAATAATAAATAAGTTCTGCCAGAAAAACATTTGAACAGGTGAAAACTTTATTATGTTATCATAATTTTATCATCGTAATTATATGTTCTTAAATATTTGATTAATTTTAATTAAATAAATATTAAATGATAACATTTAATTTTTAAATATTTAAAATAAATATATTTATTTTATAGGTAGTATATTTTGTAGGTTAATCTTTTATAAAATCGATTAAAAAATTAATATATATGTTATGTAAATATTTTTAAATTTAAATTCTTCTAATTTATTTTAATATAATAAATATGTGGGTGGGAATATCTTTTTCTAATAGTATTCAGATAGAATTTGTTTGAAATAATTTTTTAAATAGTTTTTAATATATTTAAAGTTTTAATTTTTTCTTGAATTTGTTAACGTAATAATTAAGACACGTGTAAGGATAGTTAAACAAGTGATGAAAAAAACCAAGGGTTTTTAAAAAAGTACATTTTCAAAATTATATTGTGTTAAAAACTCAGTTTAATTTTGGAAATATATACTATGGGGGAATAAGTCGCTGCTTACTTGTAAAAATAGTAAATTTTTAATTTTTAAGTCCTAATAGCTCTTCAATGGAGAAGGTTACCAAATTTCTCAAGGATCTAATCTCACTCACCACCCCCTCCCTCCCTCCATTTTTGTATTTTTAAAGAACCGCTTTTGAATTTAAGAAAACCCCTTAACATATGTTAAAATATAATGTTGGACCTTTAAATTTTGTATATTAATAGAAAAATATTTAGACAGGTATTCAAGTTACAGGTGCTTAAAAAAAGCTAAATTTAAATTTTGGACCCCTTACAGCTTTTAAAAGGGGGGCGCAACAAAAAAATTTTCTTAACCGACTCCTACTAATTTCTGAGGATCTAACATCTTCCAAAATTTCAAGTTTCTAGCTTGAGCCGTTCAGAAGATATGTAGGGCCAAAAATTTTGCCAAAATTGAGTATTGGATAACGGTAAATTTTTGTACCGATGGCAACCCAATGAATAATTTTTTTAACAGTTTGTAAAGTTTATAAAAGCAGCTATCTTTCGACGTTTCCAGATTGAAAAAATACCTCATAGAACTTTTGTTATAACGTTTTAAATAAAGGGTTTCTTCCAAATGTGAGGGGCTGTAGCTTCGTAACGGGTGGGGCTACAGAAAAAAGTTGTTCCATGAAATTATTTTTTTTGCAATACCTACTCGTAGTAAAAATTTCTTCTCTCTATTTCAAACGATGTAAAACTTTGTGTAAACATACGGACAGACAGACGGACAGACAAAGTTAAAATTAAGAAAAACCTTTGACACTGGTTGAAACTTCCGTTTTGGAGCTTTCAATTTTGTATATAAATGAAAAAAAATATTGACAGGTGTTCAAGCTATAGGTGTTTAAAAGCTAAATTTATAGCAAAATTTAAGGTTTTGGACCCCTTACAGCTCCTAAACAGGGAGCGTAACAAAAAAAAATTCTTAACTGACTCCCACTTATTTCTAAGGATCTAGCTTCTCCTAAAATTTCAAGTTTCTAGATTGAGCCGTTCAGAAGTTATGAAGAGTCAAAAATTTTGCAAAACTTAGTATTAGATAACGGTAAATTTTAATACCGAATGGTAACCCTATACATTTGGCTTTTAAAAGTTCGTAAAGCTTATAAAATCAGCTGTCTTTTACCGTTTTCAGGTTGAAAATATACCTTATAGAACTCTTGTTATAACTATTTAAATATAGGGCTTTTTCCGACTTTGAGGGGCTGTAGCTCCGTAACGGGAGGGGTAATACAAAAAAGTTTTAACATTAAATTATTTTTATTGCAATACCTACCTGCTGCTAATATTTTTTTGTCAATCGTACGTAAAAAGGGACGGACGGACGGACGGACGGACGGACAGAGTGAAACTATATAGGTACATTTTTACAAAATTTTTTGAAAATGTACTAAAAATATATTTTAGTTTTCTAATGAGGTTGAAGAAGAAAATGAAACTGGTGGCATTTTTGATAGAACCATATAAATAAACGCAGTTTATTGTTTATAGACAAAGAAAATCTATTTAAACAGTAAATTAAAAGTTATATTATCTCTTCAACCTATTTATAAAGATTTATAATTGTTTTCTTAAAATTATCATAAAAATGAATTCTACTTACAGTCGCTTTTTACCCCTAAAATTTTTTAAAACTATTTAATATATTTATCAATACAAATTTAATGATTTAACTTAGCATATTTAATATAATACTTAAATAAATTTGGAAACTTAAACTTTGAGTATATAATGTATTGAATGCAAAAAAAAAATACAAATTTTTATTTAAACAGTGGACTAAATACACTGGCCAATTGGGAAATACGGGGCAACACTAGGTATCGAAATTAATTCTTTAAACCCGCCACAGCGAACAGAATGTGAAAGAAACCATTAAACATTTTACCTACAAATGCGCAACAGCACTGGCTAGGGTCAGAAGAGAAACTCCAAGTAGATTTAAATAATTAAATGCCTAAGCAACCTGCAGAAAAGATATGGTTCTGAACGTAACTAAATTTATTTAAAACCTTGTGAGAACGCGCCACTTCAAGCTTTCATATTGATTTAATGTTCTTTGTTATTTTTGTTCTTATTATTTGTTTTCCCCCATTAGAATTATAAGGATACTTATGGTGTCATAGAGTATCATAATCCATAAATTTCCAAATTCTACAACTAATATGAGTTACTACTATTAAACACATTAATATTTCCGTAAACATTTTAAAAATTTCAAGAATTTCCTAATGATTTAACAGCAAAAAATGTTGAAAAATGTACAAAATTATTCTTTATAGAAATGATTATTAAATAATATACTCTTGAAATTATATTCTTACTAATTAGTTCTAGTTTTCGGCTTTTTTTATGGATTAATAAAGTCCCCCTCAAGAGAAGCATTGCTTTTTATCAGTTTCAAGGCTTTCAAAAAAAGAATAGTTCCAGACATTTTCAAAAATTACTATTGCAGTAAATTTTTATTTATTGTATTAATTTTTAAATAAAATATAAAATACCTAAGGCTTAATTCACAATGATAAAAGTAACGTCAATCAAAATTTGTGCGAAATAAAACTTAAGTTTAACTTTATTAAAAAAAAGTAATTCATTGAGTATAATGAGATTAATGAATTTTAATGCTCTTTCATTTTTTAAGAGATTGATGCATCTTAACGCAACGTCAACGCAAAGTAGTTGGTCAACTTTCTTCTATAAATTCCAGAATCAACTCTGAAACTGGTCACAATTTATTAAAATTAATTTTTCATACTCTTGTTAAAATTTAATCGCAAAACATAATGCCATTGTCAATTTTGAATGGTTTTAGCAACATTACGTTGACTTTAACGTTGCATCAATTACATTGTGAATCCAACTTTACTCATAAAGAAATGTGATTTAAAAGAGCAAACGAAATTTCCTTTAATATAACTCTATATGCATATAGTTATGCATCCAAACACATTTGTTCAACATATATGTAAAATGCAATTTGTAACAAAGATTTCATGGTGAGAGCATAACAAAATTTATTACCATAAATGAATCTTAAATTATCCTGAAAAAAAAATCTTTTTCCAAGTAACACGTACAATTTAGAACGTGTTTTTATATACTTAATGTATAATTGTGGTTCATTTTAAAAAACATTTATATCTCTAGAATAATTTACAAAATAATTTATAAAAACTATAGAATAATTGTAATAATAATAGATTATATTGTTAAAAGGCTTAAATAGGCGTCAAAAGATACTTTTAAATATAAATTAAAATAATTTACAACAAAAGGAAAAGCATTTTTTGTTAATATGCTCAGTGTGACTTGTTGGTGATGTGATCAAACTTCCAAGATTTAAGCTACATTATTTATGTGAAAATTTAGATAATTTTTTAATAATAGTTTCAAAAGTTTGTTAATAAATCTAGATTTAGTCAATTATAAATTTCAATTATAATCTTTCAGTGGAGGCAATCAAAGCTAATAATATACAAAACAATTATAAGTCCAGTTGTAATTTATGGCTGTTAGGTATAGACATTAATAACATTCGATGAAAACCAACTATATATTTTTGAGAGAAAAATATTAACGAATATCGAAGAAGAAATAATTAACTTTTGTGAAATTGAGATGGTCCAGTGACGTTACGCGAACAAATTAATAAAGAGCATAGTATAAATTCTTTATAAGTATTCCGTGTAGTGGTCGCTCAAGTGGACAGACAAGGTCGAAAATTATGATTAGGACAGGGAAGTGTGGAGGAATGTTGTCAAGAAAGCTAAAGCCCACCAAGTGAGAACTAAACAATGATGATGATGATAATTTACAACCAATTACATTTATTTTTATATATTCTAGGCTTTCGATGGGTGATGTTCAGAATTAATGCCCTGAACATTAAAAGTTGTCATTAGTCTCATAAAATATGTTATTAGATACGATTAGGTGATTTTTTTTTTAATAGAAGTGTTAGTTTAAAATGTATTTAAGAGGTTAATGAACAAAGATCCACATACAATGAAGATTAATTCATTTTTGTTTGTGCGTCACTAGTATTTTGAGTAATTACTTGTGGCTTCCCAAGTAACAAAATATATCTCATAAGACTCTAGAAGAATTCTTTAAGAGTTAATTCTGAGAGTATTGCTCTCATAGTTTACTCTTGAAGAATTCTTCTAGAGTCTTATGAGATCATTATAAGAGTTAAAGGGCGCAGTTATGAGAGTTAATTAACACTCATAACAAGAGTTTAGCTCTCATTGTAAGAGTTCTATAAGTATAAAACGCTCATAAGAACACTACTATGAGAGTATTAAAATACATTCATACAATACTCAAAAGAGTATACTTTATTGGTAGAAAGAGAAACCAACATATTATAATATAAATGTATCCGTATTGCTTTTTAGAATTATTTTTGGTGGCGATTAAATAAAGTAACTTTTTAATTATATGTATGTGTATAATATCATAAAGAAGTATATTAGATTTAATATGAACATATAATTTATAGGAAACTAAAATAACTATTTCGTCAATAATATAAGCCAAAATACTACGGGCATTGAAATTTTATTAATAAAAGTAGGCATTTTACCTCGAAAAAAAACAACGCGCGCCAAAAATAATTCAAATTTAAAAAATTTTAATAATAATTTTTTAACCCTTTTAAGGCTTATTATTCTATTTCTACCTATGTTTATGTGAAAATTCGAGTAAATTTCTGTAAAACTGAATATAAAATACAATAAATTATTTCTAAAATTGAATTGAAGCTATCATTTTATGTTGTAAATTATTAAAATTTAATAATTTTTACAAGAAATATTTTTTCATATTTTTTAATTCAAAAAAATTACTTAGTAATCTAAGGGTTAAGATTGAGAACAATAAAGAAAGTCTGAATAATATGGCCGCTATTTGATAAGATTAGTAATTGATCTTCTTATAAGAGTAAAACTCTTCATATGAGAATAATTCACTGAAAAAAAATATTAACAAATCAAATAAAGTTAATAATATTATAAATATGTAACATTATTATTGTTATTATTATTAATAGCATTAGCTGGCAAGGTTATTAATATTTAATATAAATATTATTATAATTTTAAAAACTTATTAGTTCGCATAAAATATATTTAACCAGGTTCACAAAATTTATAATTTTGTATTTTGGATAATTATTATTACCATCTTCATCAAAAATATGAATAAGTTTTTAAGTTTTGAGTAAAATTCAGGAATCTAAAAATTATTTTTAATTCATGCTATGCTATAAAAATTAAAAGGTAATCCTATTTTTAAACGAAATTAAAAAAAAACAGTAACTAACTAATGTAATATACATATTTGGTGTTTTTAAGCGTTAAATAACTTTAGAAGTATAATTTAGAAATAGTATAGGTAGTCTATTATGATTTTTGTATAAATTCTAATAAATTTAAAAACACGCAGAGTTTTTGCATCTTCTAACCGGCTATATGTATTCAAAAGTCTGGATGTCACTTTAGAATTTAGATAACACCATATCTATATAATATAATTAATTATCTGTTAAAAAGTTAATTGAAATAAAAATATCATTAAAAATATTTTTTACTGACATTACCTAACAGTGTCTTATAGCCTACATATTATACTTATTTATATATTTGCAAGAAATTAAATAAACTAATATGAAATTTCTTCTCTAAATTTCAACTCCTTAAATAATTTTTATTAAAAATACTTATTTTATAAATGTATGAAGTATCATCAATGAAATATATTTAAAAAAATAATATTGTTGAATTTTTATTTGTTCTAATTTCCAAGTATTTCGACAAAACGTATTGTTTGATAATTTTTTTCAGTGTCAAAATATTTTTTTTTTCTCAGAAAATTCAAATTTTTTTTTTATATCTAAACAAACAAGTTTCAGGTATGCCAAAATTTATACTACGTTTGTATCACATGAAACTTATTAAATTAGTATAACATATAGCTGTTCAATATTTATTTATTTCCCCTATGCTATTATAAACATTACAAAAAAAATATAAGAAAGTAAAATAGCTAAAAAAAAATTTAACTTATTATCCCATAATTTTTGAATAACTTATTATTTTTTTACTTAAATTTTTTATTTATTTATTTACTTAAAAATCTTTGTGTTCTTTTTTGCTTATCTTAAATAAACTATGCATCATTTAAATCATATGAAATCGTAATTTTTGCTTATCTTAAATAAACTACGCATCATTTAAATCATATGAAATCGTAACTCGAAATCGTTATCTACTTACAAAAAAAAAAAAACAAAATAACAAAATTCATATAATTTCATGTTTTGCAGTAAAGTTGATGTTTAGAGTTGGCGAAGACAACTCTTTCTTTGTGTTTTACATACAAAAAAAAAAAATCAAATCAGTCTATTTACTCAAATGAGAATATTGATCTTGTTACAAGTATTAATCAGCATTTTTTCTCTTTGTGAGAATATTGATCTTGTTACAAGAGTATTGATCTTCTTATGAGATTAATTTGAAATTTAATTCATATTTCATGAACTAAGTTAATGTTTTTACTCTTATTATGAGAACATTGATCTTGTTACAAGTATAAATCAGTCTTTTTACTTTTAAGAGAATATTGCTCTTCCTACAAGTATAAATCAGTCTTTTTACTCTTGTTATGAGAATATTGATCTTGTTACAAGAGTATTGATCTCTGATTTTTTTTTATTTAGTTACTTATAACATTTAAGCTCTCTGTAAAAAAAATAAATGTAAAAGAAAAATAAAATAATAAATAGACACTTTGAAAAATAATTTACACTTTTATTTTGACTTTTAACATATTTTAACTTTTATTTTAACTTTTAATTAACTTGTTAAAATGTTATTATAATGTGTTATTTAAGTTAGACTCTCACAAAGGAATTCTTATAAGAGCACAATTCTTTAAGAGTTAAAATCTCATAAAAAAGACTTTATGAGAATAGAAATTTTCTTACTTTTAAGTGAGATATATGAAAATAGTTTTACTATGAGAGTAAAAGAATTTTTAACACTAGAAGTGTTGATATCTCATAACAAGAACACTTTAAGAGTTAATTTAACTCTTGTAATAAGAATATGTTATGAGAGCTTCCAAGTGTGTTATGAGAGCCTTATGAGAGCTTTTCCAAATTTTCTAGAGTATTACTCTTGGCAAATGTTACTTGGGTTGTTTGTGATTTTTTAAAAATTGGTTAGTTTGATCACGTTTTTATTGATTACAATTCTTTGTTGTTGTGGTTTTTTATTGAAGATAGCTTGTGCCATCCTAACATTAGATTTTGCTGCTCATTGTGCTCCCCGAATTCAATACTTTCTATTAATTTATAAGTAGTATTATTTATTTTGTTTATGTTACATATTTTTATATTTTTAATTATATTTTGAGAAAAGTTATTTTTCAATATTTTTTTTACAATTAAATAATTTATGATCTGTGAGGGAATTGAACCTAAACCTCCCCGATTAATAAGCTAAATGCTTATCTTCTAAACTACCAAGACCTTAATTACAATTTTTTACACATTGACTAATTAAAAAATTTATTTCTCATTTCAATTTTTATTTCACAAAATTTTTACATAACTAAGTGTAATTTATAAGATATAAAACTCAAAAAATTTATTGATAAATAATCATTTATGACAAAATGATGACAATTATGTCAAAATGAAAATAATTATTTGTTATCGGAAATTAAATGTCAAAAAATATGATGACAAATTTGAAAAATTTATTGTTATAACAGATAATTAAAAAATTTATACTTCATATATTATTCATTTAAAAAAAAAAAATGTGTGATACCGTTATTTTTACAAATAATTTTAAAAATTTACACCCATATTTTGAACTCAAATTTGTTAAAAAACCCCAAAAAAAAATTAGTTGCGTTTAAAATTTATTTTCATTTCATTTTGACAATTCAAATGTAATGTAGCCTTATTGTATATTTATGTAATTTTTATATGTATGTACTGTTATAAAAGTGTTAAAAAAGAGACACTTAACTTTTTTTTGAGAGATACTTTTGAAATCTAATAAAAATCTGTTAGTTCTCTTATTTTTTTTTTTTTTTTTTTGTGTTATTTAAATTCCTGTTACATCCTGTTCATAAAATTTTTGTATCCTTTGATGTTTTATGTTGTAAAGTTTTAAAATGTTATAGTTATGTGTTTTTTGTATGGATTGCTTTATGGTTTTGTTTTAATTGAAATTGAAACGTTTTACGTTTTCCGAAAAGGAAATTTGTTTTTCAGTTGTAAAAGTATAACTTAAAACAAAAAATTTTTCGAGAGTATGACTAACAATGTAAATGACTTCTTATGCAATATGAATTTAAATATACTTATATGTATGTAATGTATGTATGTTTAGTTGTTAATAAGTTATTCATTTTAAATGAAAGTGATTTAGTATGTGTTTTTAATAGTATTTGACTAAAGTATATGTAAAGAAAAACAAGTAAAGAAACAGTCAGTCGGTGCAACCGACTTAGAAATACCCTACACCTATTTTGTTCAAATTTAATGACATACCCATAAGTAATTTTAACACCATAAAAGCTGTTATTAATTTGATTGTAAGACATAGTTAACCAAATTAACTTTATAATACTAAAAACATTTTCTAATTACACTATCTCTTAAAAAATATTACAAATTCTTACTAATTTATTTATTTAAAAATATTAAAAGACAAAAAAACTTGTTATAAATGAAAATATATTTATTCCAATTCAATTACAAAATGAAAAAATTCTAGTTATTAAATTTTGTGATAAAAAGCTAATCAAAGCATAATATATTTAATAACCCAAATTTTTCAAAATTGCAATTATTTTAAATGGCTAGTTAATATACCTAATAGAAAAGCTTATACGCAAAATATGCAATAAATGTATTTCTAAAATACAATTACAAATTTACACCTTTTCATATAATTCATTTAAATATAAAAATAAATTTTACATAAATGCAGCAAGTACCTTTGAACATAGCTGAACCACTACAATTAAGTCTAAATTTCGGGGACACATAGGAAATATATTCTTTGGCTTCGAAATTATACTCGTTCGGCCTCAAATCGATCAAAAGCTTCTAGAATCCGAACTCATTGACCAAACTCGACCATAACCAATTCCAATGGTACTTTCATTACTAGTAACCTAGAGTTTAAATTTCATCAAAATAGCAGCATTATTTTTTGAGTTATGGTGTTTTTAAGATAAATGTTTGTCAGACACGCAGGAAATAGTAAAGAACACCCATGTGCCAAATTTGAAGCTTCTTAATTTGTTTCAAGTTACTATATTTATTAATTTCGAAAATATGCTTTAAGGTCCTTGGAACTGAGTGGCTGGTCCACATCCACTACTCCAATTGGGCTCAAATTTCAAGGACACTAAGGAAATAGCAAGGGACACCCCTTGCATGCTCGTTTGGCCTAAATTCGATCAAAAAGTTCTAGGTTCCGAACCCATGGTCCAATCCCGAACCTACGCAATCCCCGAAGTAGTTTCATTACTAGTAACCTACAGCACAAATTTGATGAAGAAAGCGTCATTAGTTGCTGAGTTATTGTGATTTTATATATATGATCGTTAGCCCTTCGATCGGTTAAAAGGTCCAGAGTCCGAACCAATGGGCCGATTTCGCCCATATGCAACCCCCGCCGTACTTTCAGTCCTAGTAACCTCCAGTTAAAATTTCATCAAGATAGCTCCATTATTTTTTGAGTTATCGTGCCTACGGACGGACGGACATGGCTATATCGACTCAGGAGGTCACGCTGATCACAAATATATATACTTTTCCATATCTAGCTTGCTTCCTTTAGGTGGTTACAAATACCATACCAAAGTTAATATACCCTTTTACCTATTCTATAGGTGTAGGGTATAATGAAACAAGATCTAATAACGGATATAATTATATATATATATGTAAAAATTGTTTTTGATTTTTTTTTGAAAATTACAAGTTACAAAAGGTACACTTATGAATTTTATTGAATTTAATTAATTTAGTATGCAATATGTAGTTTTGTGCTATTAACTATTGTTTAAGTATAATGACAAGAGATTAAATTTCTAAAGTGCTATTAAAATTTTTTGATAAGTTCAGAAGCGGTTAGTTTTTAACCTTAATATCACTTTTCAATATGTAGATATTGTTCATTTTGTTTGGTTCTCCAGTTCTTTATTAAAACATTGGTATTTTACACTTACACTTTTACATTCAATATGGTTTACAATCTTTTATTCAAATATTTTTAATAAAAATACTTTCATAATTCAAGTTAAAATCGCATTATATAAGTAAGTACGTCTTATATTTGTTTTTAAAGAACTACTAAATTTTTTTTAATGTGTTTTACTGTTTTACTATTGGTTAATAAGTCAGTCCTTACCATAAGGTACATGTTGAAACAGCAGGGCTGGGCTTATGGCATGTACTGGGCATATTATATTACTTTAATTTAAAATAGCCTTAATGAATTTCACATAGAATGGTTAATACATAAGATAGGACCAGGCCTTATAACACTGACAGAACAGAAACATATTAAATTTAAATAGATACAATTCTATTTGTTATATTATGTAATAAAGTTGTATTTGAGCTATACGGTGTTTTTGTATCTGTGAGGTATAATACTCGAAAATTTATTTGCTTCCATTATTACATTGTTGGGGGATAGCATGTGTCATCTTAACACACAGGCATTTTGGTTCGTTTTGCACCCCCTTTCAATACTTGCTATCAATTTATAAGTAATATTATTTATTTTGTTTATATCATATATTTGTATATTTAAAATTGTGTTTGGTTACCATGGAGATTTGAAAAGAAAAATTATTTTTCAATAATTCAATTATTGAATCGAGAACCCAATATCTTCTGTTAGTGAGCCAAATTCTTACCCACTAACCCACCGAGACCCCTATATTATTAAATTAATTTATGATTTATTATTGATTTTGCCATTAATTTGACCCAAATAATCCTATCTGTTAATTGTTATATTCTGGAGACTAAATGTATTAATTCTAATGATCGGATTAAATTAATGATCCCTAAAAAGATCAAACCTAATGAATTTCAATTCAATGAATTCATCTTAAAAAAGCATCTTAAAATTAAAAAACATTGGGAAATTTCAGTACAAAATGAATTAAAACTTAATTATTCAAGAATAATTTCCAAATTCAAATTAATAGATTAGAAAACCAATAGATAAGAAATCAAAAATAATATTTATTAATTTTGTAGGTCAATCAAGTTTTAAAAAGTTTTGAAAATTTTAAGAATTACAAATTTCAAGTGTTTTTATTATTATTTTCAAAGTTTAATTCACAATTATTCTAGAATTTATTAAAACTTTTATCTATATAAAAATATAAAATTTAAAAATTTTACTTAAAAAACTTTTAATTATAAAAGATAATCTGTTATCTGTTGTATACTATTACAAAAAAACTTTATTTTATATATTTTACAATAATAATTTAAAATTTTAAATCAATATTTTATTTATTTTATATACAAGCAGATAAATTAGTTATATACCTATTACCTATATATATAAATATTTTAAATGATACTTGAACGATTTCAAAACATCTTCCATTTTGATTGAAAATTAAACCAATCATTAATTGAAAAAACTTGAATATTTGAATTGTGTTGATAAGTTATATATTATTGGTTATATTTACCATAGTTCAAAATACGTTAAATTATTTTAATTGAAACCCATTTTATTTTTAACAAAACTATTTTCTAGTATTTTTAATTTAATTTCATTTCATATAACATTGAATTTGATTAGTAAAATGAAAAAAAAAATTTGTATTATTTTCAGGAAAATTCATCCAGAAAATTTTCGAAAACAAGTGATGAAAAAAAACAAGGGTTTTTAAAAAAGCACATTTTCAAAATTATATATAGTGTTTCATACTGAGTTAAATTCATAAAAATGGTAAATTTTTAAGTCGTAATAACCTTTCAATTTGGAAGATTCTTAACGATCTGCTCACTTCTCTACCCTTCCAATTTTTTAGGTTCTAAAAAATGAAATTGTGAATTCCACCAAAATTTGGAATTTTACTTATAATTTTATTATCTTGGCAAAAATGGTTAAAACTAAGAGACGCTTTCTTCAATTTAACGAACCTCTTTTAAATTTTAAAATTATTTTGAAATATAATGTTGCAGCTTTAAATTTTATATATTACTAAAAACAAGTGATGAAAAAAAACAAGGGTTTTTAAAAAAGCACATTTTCTGAATAATATAGTGTTTCATACTAAGTATTTTATCGGAATATAATGTTGAAGTTTCAATATTAACGTTTAATTTAGCAAATATGTATATACGTTGGTGACTAAGTTACTGCTTACCTATAAAAACAGTAAATTTTTAATTTTGAAGTCCTAGTAGCCCCTCTATGGGGAAGGTTCCCAAATTTCTTAAGGATATAATCCTCACTACTCCCCTTCTCCCAAACTTTTTTAGGTTCTAGGAATTAAATTGTGAATTCCACCAAAATTTGGAATTTTAATAAGAATTTTACTATTTAGGCAAAAATCGTTAAAACTGAGAGACATTTTCTTGAATTTAAAGAAACCCTTTTAAATTTAAGAAAATATTTTAACATATGTTAAAATATAATGTTGGAACTTTTAAATTTTGTATAGTAAGGAAAAAATATTTAAACAGGTATTCAAGTTGTAGATGTTTAAAAATAGCAAAATTTCAATTTTCGAGCCCTTATAGCTCCTAAACAGGAGGCTTGACAACAAAATTTTGTTAACTGACTCCTACTAATTTCTGAGGATCTAACTTCTCCCAAAATTCCAAGTCCCTAGCTTAAACCGTTTGGAAGATATGTGTGACCAAAAATTTTGCAAAAATTGAGTTTTGCGTAATGTTAAATTTTAGTACCGTATGGCAACCCTAAACATTCGCCTTTTAAAATTTTATAAAGTTTAAAAAACCAGCTATCGTTTGCCGTTTTCAGATTGAAAATATATCTAACACAACTCTTGTTATAACAATTTAAATATAGGGCTTTTTCCAACTTTGGGGGGCTGTAGCCCCGTAAAAGGTGGGGCTACAGAAAAAAACTCTTCTATGAAATTATTGTTTTTGCAATACCTACCCATGTTTAAAATTTTTTTACTCTATTTCAAACGGTGTAAAAGTTTTTGTAAACATACGGACGGACAGAGTGAAGCTATATAGGCACATTTTTACAAAATATTTTGAAAATGTGCTAAAAAATTCAGGTGGGTATTTAGGTTACAGGTGCTTTAAAATATTAAAATTTCAATTTTCGACCTCTTCCAGCTTCTAAGTAGGGGACCTGACAAAAAAATTTTCTTTACCAACCCAAAATTTAAAGTTTCAAACTTGAGCCATTCAGTATGGTTATGAGGGGCCAAAAATTTTGTAAAAATTGTGGTTGGCATAACGGCTATTTTTATTACGGTATTGCAACCCTGTGAACTTGCGTTTCAAAAATTCATAAAACTTTAAAGCAGCTGACTTTTATCATTTTCAGATTGAAAATAAACCTAAATGAACTCTTATTATTACAATTTAGGGCTTTTTCAGTCTTCGGGAGTTGCAGCTCTGTAACGGGTGGGTGGGGTTCCAGAAAAAAGTTGATCCATGAAATTATTTTTGTTTTGCAATATCATACCCGTAGTTCAAATTCTTAACGAGACGAAAGTTTTTGTAAACATCCGAATGGACCGTCAAAGTAAAACTATATAGGCAAATTTTTACAAAATTTTTGAAAAATGTGCTACAAAAAACAATAAAATAAATGATTCTATTGATTATGTAATAGCAATTGTAATATATAGGTATGTATTAAAAAAAATTTAACTAATTTTGCAATTTTTATACCACTTTATTTTATTTTTTTTTTTGTTAATAATAAAAATTTAAAATTAAAGTGTTAATTTAATAAGAAGAAAAGTTTTTAAATTAAAAATAGAAGAGCTGTAGTTTTTTTTTTTTTTTTTTTTTAAACTTTTGCAGACATTAGCTAGACTTTAGTTGTAATACTTGATTCTAAATAATATTAAATTTATATATTATAAAATAAAAAAAAAAATGATGGTAATTAAGAAGGTTTTCTACCATAAATAAAATGGTAAAGCCCAGTTAAAAAAAATAATAGAAAAAGTATTCATGTATTAAAATTAAAATAAATACAAGTATATAGTAAAAAACTGGTCTTCTAAAGTGTTTAACATAAACAAAAAGAATTGTATATATATATATATATATATATATATTATATTTAATGTATGTGTTGGTACTACAGTTAAGGTTAGATTAGCTTGAATAATAATTTAAGTTTTATACGTCTTTTGTTTTATAAAAAAAAAAAAAATTAAAAATTAAAAGTGTTAACTTGTTCAAAATTAATTTGCATGTAAAAATATGCACTTTAAGTTTTTTTTGTTGTACTCAGTAATTTTTTTTTATTTATTAATTTATCATTATTATTATTATTGTTATTATTATTACATATTATTTTAGAATTGAGAATAATTTTATATTTTAATGCTTAAGTACTGCGAAGCCTATTAGGACGTTGGAGTTGCAAATCTGCAATTTTTAAGCATTATGATTTTTTTTAATTTGGTCATCATCTTTTCATTGAATATACACGTGCAAACAAATATGACCACGAGTAGCACTTCTCCGTTTGTAGTGCATCAATCTATCTACACATGTTAGATATAGTATTTAGGGTATTGATAGGACCAGCATCGAAAAGTAAATAGATCTAGCTGTGTTCTCTTATCCGTCATTCCGTCTATGTGTTATAGCACGACTATCTAGAATTTTAAAATTAGCTATAAGGTTCCCTATTTTTGGTTAAAATCGGACTAAGGGTTCGGGTGGTGCCATTCAAAGTTTTTGAACAACCATGATTATTTTCAAAATTAAGTTTCAAAATTTTCGATAATTTTTAGGAAGCTGCCATACAAATTATTGAACCATGCTTACATATCTTTAGAACAGACACTACAAAGTTTAAATTAAAGGTATGGGTGGTAAAGTAATATGGTACGCTTATTTGTTAAGTTGTTTTTGAGATTTCTTAGAACAAAACGGAGGAAAGCAACTATATAGACCCCATTTTTAGAAAACTGCTAAAGTTCTCAATCCTATTACTGTGAATCTGAATGATGTTGCAAAGTAAAAATTGAAAATGGATAAGTAAAGTAATTAAGCAAAACCGTTGACAAAGTAGGAATTGGATATTACTCGAACCAACTTTTGTACGGTCCCTGCCACGTACAATGTGGTAAATGAGTCATTCTGCCTTTCCTTCTCAGTTGTGGCAGTTAAATTTATTATATATTATGGTATAAACTATTACGATATCAATTATAAATTATATATCTGACCAGGATTTGAACTCGAGACTTCGCCATAGAAAGCCACCACTTTAACCACTGCCACTCAATTAAATGTTTTTTTTTGTTTTTATTTTTTTAACCTTTGTCATCATTTTAAGAAATCTATAAACAAATATAAAGTAAGAACTATTGTTATTATCACATTCCGATATATACTACATATCTATATAAACTATTGCTATTGAATATGATCTGGGTGGGGCTTAAACCCAAAATCTTTTCATTTAGAAAGGCATTTTAACCAATATTCACCATTGATAAGATAATTCAAATCAATTTTAAAAAGTTTTACTTACTTATGTAGTTCTTAGTATTGTAGTAGTAATTCTAACTATTATAAAAAATAAACACTGGATATTTGTTACATTATTTCTTCAGGAGTAGTTCAGGAGTAGTTCGAAAACAAACAATTAAAAAACATAATAATAATAAAAATAAGAAGAAGTAAATAGCAGCAGAAGATTAAGCATGTAAATTATAAGTGAAACTACCAGACAAAAAACAACTTGAATAAAATCAGACAACACAATTATTTATTTCTTCATTCGTTCAATTTTTATTAAAACCAAACATTTAAAGTTTTTAAATTATACCATATTCATCATTGATCATTCATTTTGTTTTTTTTTTTTTATAATAAATGTTATTATTAAGAATTAGAATAAAATAGTTTAGTTGTTCTTGGTAGTTATTTCCAGATGTTTTTATCCATTTAGAACAATAATTAAATAAATTAATTAAAAGTTAAAGAAATTTTTAAAAATGAATGTGAAATAACGAATTAGGTTTGTAATATTAATTAATTGCAGGAAAATGAGTTAAATTAGCAAATAGATATTTAATTAGCATATGTAGGAGTGTTATTATCGCAGTATGATTTTAAAACAGGTATTACAAAACAATGCTCTAACATTTTTAACTACTCATTATAAACTTAAATTTTTTCTAATTATACCGTTAATTTAGTTAGAGATTACACTTCTTATTATCTGACCAATGGCGTAGTTGTAAAGACGCCGCCTTTCATGTGGAAGATCTCGGGTTCAAACCCCGGTCAGATCATATCAAATAAAAACTTATATATATAATAAAATTATAAATTCTTGTGTAAGATTATAGATGGCGCACAAAGTTAACACTTGTGCATTCATATTTCATAACCTTATACAATAGCTACAATCGAGTAATCAACGGCTTAGTGAATATTATGATTAAAGAAACTGAAGCCTAGTTTAAATAAACTTGGTGAATGTCCTATACTCCTTAAAGGAGTGGAAAAGGAATAAAAAAAAAAAAAAACACTTCTTATTATGAGGACAAGAGATCATCGTATATTTTATTAAATGGGATATGTAGGAAATCTCCGAAATAGAGTAAGTTCTTTTGTGGAATATACAACTTGATTCATTTTAATCATACTAGTCTACGAGTATACTGCTATTAGGATACTAAGAAATTTTTAAACTTTCATAAAAGTTATTTGAAATACCGATTTTTTTATCTAGGAGATTCAAATGGATCCAGTATGAATCGGCTACTAATATCATAAATATTAGTTCATAGTACAAGTTTCTACTTATAAATTTTCCAATTTAATTTACATATATTTTTTTAAATTTAAGAAAATTCTTGAAAAAACTTATAGGCATTCTACAATGAACGAAATTAATAATTTTCATTAATAGCCTATCTACAATGACGCTCTCATTTCGCTCTTGTTTCGATCTCTACACGTAGCTATCTGTCAAACTAAGTTAAATGAATTGAATTATATGAAAGTGTCTACAAAAGAAGCAGCCATTAAAAAAGTTGTTTAAATTTTAGCTTTTTCGATTTCTCTATGTATTCAAGTGTCAAATAATTAAACTTTGAAAAATTAAAAAATATATTATCAGAATAAAAAATTAGTAAAATTTTTAATGTCTTTTTCTATCTAGGGTTAAATAATATCAAACCATTATTCAAAATAGCTATACAATAAACTTTAAACTATTGAATATTTTTCAATTCATGAAATTTGTAAACAATAAAATGTCAAAAATCGCTGTCATATACATTTCATTGTAAGCATTGTATTAATGAAAATTATATATATTACTAATATTTGTTCTTAATATAAAACACAAAATCGATTAAAAATAAATAAGAATTACTTGGGGTATTGTTTGTTAAACAAAATACTTAGATGTATGAAGGTCAACATAAATTGAAAAATTAATTAAATTAAAAAATAAATTTGTTTTTACTTTAAAAAACTTCTTTGAAAATAAATGCAAAATATATTACTTTTTTATTCAATTCTCTTTAGAATTACGCCAATGTAACTCAATTATTGTACATACATATATATAAAATTAATAAAGTTCAAATGTAACTTATATTTAATTTAAAAAAATATCTTTTAGTTGTATGATAGAGTTTCTAATATGAAAAACTTAAGAAAATTAAAACTTATATATTCAGTAGTATTTTAAAAATTTTATTTCTGTATTTTTTTCATATTTTTAATAGTTTTTCTAATGCATATAATAGGGTGTCCCAAAAATCAACTTTGTAACTTAAAACAAATTTAGTATAAATTATATTTTTAATCTGAGTTGTAAAGCTTATCAAAGATTCTTTCGATTGCAGTATTATGATATGATAATTTTTTTAGGAGATTTATTTAACGAACTTTAATTGTCTCAGTTGATACGCCAGATACTAAATCCCTATGTCATCTAGGTCCCAAAATAGTTGGTAAACATAAAATAAGTTTTTTTCAAAACATTTTATAGTTAATTGCATATTTATAGGCAGAGTTGGTATAAATTTTCTTACACTAATTAATAAATGTCAAAAAAAAGTTATGTAATAACACTGTTATTACATATTTTACATGACAAATTTACCGTGACCGCTTTTCATTTGAAAATTTTCGATTTCAAGTTCCGATCGGATCATATAGATGTTGCACAAAATTACAGCCGAGTAATCAACGGCTTAGTGAATATAAAGATTAAAGAAATTGAAGCCTATTCTAATTGGACTTATCGAATGCTCTCTATATAATTCTTAAAGGAATAAAAAAAACACCTCCAAAATCTATGACAACTACTTATCTTGAGACACCTTATATAAAAGATATACTGTCTGTATATATATTATTAGTTTAGATGTTTAATTTTATTAATTCCCTTAGGTATATATTATTATTTGTATAGGTCTCGATTTTAATTTATTTTACATCCTCAATATAACTATATGTACACAAATATGTATATAGGAATATATTATAATATATATGTAAATAATAAAACTTATTGTTCCGAAATAAAAAGAAAATATTATTTTGTTTTATTTAATAAATTTTATTTTATATTTTTTACTAACCTCTATACTACCTACCTACTATCCTAAATCCTAATATAAAATTCCGCTATGAATAAATATGTAGTAAATTTACTACACTATTATATTAATTTTCCTAGAACAATATAATAAATGTATAACTTATATTCAAGATTATTAAAAAAAAAAAAAAATAAAACACAGTTATGAATAACAGTAAAAAAAAAAAACAACTGTATGTTTTAATAAGAGAAAACCGAAACAACAACAAAAAAAAGACGTTTCCATTCCAAAAGGT
This sequence comes from Dolichopus griseipennis, assembly GCA_963082915.1. Taxonomy (NCBI): domain Eukaryota; kingdom Metazoa; phylum Arthropoda; class Insecta; order Diptera; family Dolichopodidae; genus Dolichopus; species Dolichopus griseipennis. Next base: position 72,229,178 of record OY720441.1, on the reverse strand, counting down.
TTCGTGTTTACTAGCATTTTAATGGTCCCTTGAACAACAAAAAAATACATAATAAAAAAATAAATAATAAATAACAGAATATATATATATATCTATAGAAACTGAAGGAAATATACCAGAAAATTCAACAACAGGTTCTCAAGGGTGCTTTTAACCAAATCCTAATTCAAGAAGCTCTTCTATATAACTGTTATGTTAGTCATAGTATTGTTCCGTTTTTTTTTTTTTTATTTGTTAGATACAAATACAACACTAAACTCATACCCTATTATTATTATTATTATTATTATTATAAACATCATGACTAGCCGTCACTAGTATTTTTGCTCCAAACTAGTAGTTAGTTGGTTTTTTTTCTATATTTGTTATTGTTGTTATCCTTTTGTTACTGTCCCGTTTTATTTGTATCCTGTAAACTAGAAAAAAAAAATACGACAAAACATAACGGGAGAATTAAAGAGGAAAAGTTTTTGTATTTTTTTTTTATTGTTTTCGGTTTTTTTTCAATTCTTTTGTATTCAACGAACATTTAAATTGAATCGAGTTCGAGTAGAGTATAGAATAGAATTGTAAATTTTGAACAAGGTTTATGATTAAAATGGAAATGTGAAAGTTTAATTTGATTATGCTTGAAATATAATATGAAAAGGTAAAACTTTAGTTGTCTGTCATATTGTTTGTCATGTTGTCGGCGTCGGTACCTAGTTATAACGGTATTTTGGAAAAATATGCTAAGTTAGGTTCAATTAAAGAATGAAATGTGAAATGATCAACTTCTTTTGATTATCTGACTCCTATTACATTAATTGCTTATCAATAATCAAATAATCAATTCATCATTTTTCATCAAGGGCCTCTACCATATACAGTGTGATAAGTGAGTGACTCAGCTTTTTCTTTTCAGATGTGATAGGTCTATATTTTATATTATGATATAAACGATTATTGATATAAATTATATTTTTTTATTAGATATAATCCGACCAAGGTTTGAACTTCAGAGTCTTCGATTGAAAGGCCTACTACCTAACCAAACTAATAAAATAATCAAACAATTAGTTTGTTGCCGAAATTTTGTTGTAAATAATTTAATAATTCTTCGATTTTTTTTCTAAACATTCTCTAATCAAAAAAAATTATTATTTGATTAGTGAAATCTATAGTTGGTGAAATGGGGTCCAGATTTAAAAGTTACATTTATGGAAGGGATTTAAAAGAAATTACAGTGTTATATATTAAAAATTTCATTGTAAAAGCAAATGATTTATATCTAAACTAGTTCAGACTAACAACAATTTGTTTGTAACTAATTTTATTAATCAGGCTGCATAATGGCGAAATTAATTTTTAATTAGAACATTAAAATTTTTGGCTTAGGAAGCCTTACTGACCCCAATTTCAATTATCTTATAAAAAGTTATTAGAATATGTTTCTTTTTTAGTACATTTACAAAAGATTTTATAGTAAAAATGTGCCTATATATATTTCTCTCTGTTCATCCGCCCAGCCATCTGTTCGTCCGTATGTTTACAAAAATTTTTACATCGTTTGAAATAGAGAAAATAAATTTTAACAACAGGAAGGTATTGCAAAAAAAATAATTTCATAGAAGAATTGTACTGGGGTTAGATCCTGAGAAATTTGGCAACCTTTGTACTTAAAAATTTACTGTTTTTATAAGTAAGCAGTAACTTAGTGTCCAATGTATATATTTCCTAAATTAAACGTTAACATTGAAATTCCAACATTATATTTCGATACTATATAATTTTGAAAATGTGCTTTTTTAAAAACCCTTGGTTTTTTTCGTCAATTGTTTAATTTTTAAACATGAACATATGGTAGAACTGAAGGTGAGTATCTTATTGCCGTTCTAGATTCTTCAATGAATTTCAGACTCAACAGAATATCTTCTTATAATTTAATCTGGTTTTTAGGTAGAATATTCTTCAAGACTCACATTGGTGGAACTGTTATATAAATAATATTGGATAATGTTTTCCCCTTTCCATGTTCTTAATATTGAACATAATGCAATCAAAGTGGTAAGAACTAACTGGAAAACTCTAATACAAAAAAAATAAAATTTCTTAAAAAACAGTGAATTATTATTTAAAAAATTTTTTTTTATATATTTTTACAGGCAGCGAAAACAATTTTTTTTCAACCCTAAAGTTTAAGTGATAAACTGATCTAAACAATTTTCAAAAAAAAAATTGTAACTTGCATAACTTCTTTCGTGCAAACAACTAACACTAAACTATTTCAATAATAGTATGGTGAACTTGTGAGTTAAAGTGATAATAAATATGTTTAATAGAAAAAAATACCGTATATATGTATATATACATTTATAGTTGGACCTAAAGTTAAATGCGCGACTCCATGCATACTAAAAAAAAAAGACAACAACAATAAAAACAAATTTTAGACAGTGACTGAAAAAAAGCACTGTATTGTATAAATAAAAAAAATGAACGAATATGAGAAGTTTTTCAATTGTAGGTTAAAATAACAATATAACACTCAGAAAAAAAAGAGATTCACTGATTTTTATATTTAAACAAATTTTTTTTTCCTTTTTTCTTCTTTTTCTGTTTATTTTTTAATGGTGGTTATTTACTTTGCATGAACTTTTTGAGGTTATGAAGTCTGTGTTGTTTTTTTTTTTCAACAAAAAAAAGAAGTATATAATAATTTACTTATTTATTAATTATATAATAGAATATATCGAATATATTATATAGAGGATACTATTAGAAGTGATTCGAAATAATGGAATATAGAAAACTATTAAGATTTTATAATTTTATATGAATGGTATAGGGTAATTTCCTAGTTTAACGGATATCCGGATAGTAAATTGGTTTGCATGGATTAAAGTGGATATATATTAAACTTATATAATATATATATATATATTATATAAGTTTAATCCAATAATAGGTATACCTATATTATAATATACAATTAAAAATAAAGAAAACAATTTGTTTAACATGTTTAATAACGGTAAATAAAAGTAAAAATGAATATAATTAATGGTTTTAAGAAAAAAAGTGAGAATTTTAAATTTGTTTTAAGATTAAGACGCCCCAAATGGTGTTCTATATATATAATATATATAATTTCTTTAAGAGATATTTGTTAGACTATGGAAATATTATAAGGTGGATAAATAATATTCATTTAATTGATTACAATATACGGATAACAGATAACTTATATTTAATAAGCTTACTCTTGTTTAGTCATTTTTAAATTAAATATAACGACTATAGGTTCGAAATTATAGTTTTTATAGTTAAAAATTATATGGTACCCATAATTTGTAATTTTTTTTTTGTTAATTAATCTTAAAGGTAAGAAATATTTTGCAATAATATACTTGTAATTATTTTTATAATTATCCACAACCAAGGTGTTTCTATTATTTTATATTGGTATAATTTATAAAATTATATTATTAGGTCTATGGAATTGTCTTCATAAAAATATAAATTAATATAGGAAACTGGGTTGATTAAAATAATTGGATTCTATATGTAATTGGGTTCTATATGTAATTAGTTCTATATGTAATTAGTTACATTAAATATAATTATTTATATAAATCGTATATACTTAAAATTAATAATGGGTAATATGAAATATTAAAATATTATTAGTTAGATAATCTTGTTAGTAATAATTTTATTAGAGTAATTATTAATATAGATTAAAATCAGGAATTAAATTTCGCTGAATATATAAATCACCACATATAATTTGTTATTATTAAAAATTACTTCCTAAGTGGTTTATAGACTTTATTTTTAATAGTGTATTTGGAAACAAACAGAATGTGGAGATTTAATATAAAAGTAAAATATATAAACAAGTATTTATAGTTCTTTATTAAGTCTCTCTTTTTCTTTTAGAAATTAGTCAATTTTTTCATAGGAAAATGTAATTACGAAAAGGCAGTCATGTAAAATCAAAAGGCTATTTTAAGATTTAAGTCTTCTTCAATTAAAGGTAAATTATGATGAATTAAATTAATGAGAAACTTGTTATATAATTGCATTAAAAATAACATAGGTATAAATAGAAGTACCAATTAACGGCTGGGTAGTATAATGGGTAGAGTGTCGAGACCTTCAATTGGAAAGGTCGTGGTCCTTCGGTAAAAGTGAATCTGGATACCATTCGTCTATATCTAAGCTGCCGTTCGCCATTGTTCAACTGTTAGGCTAATTAGCCTGTGTACTGATACTGTATATACAGTTCAGATCTTACTTAATGAATTGTCATATTATGATCTTAATGAATTCCACATATTATATAACCTTGAGATAGTACTAGACCTTATAGCCTTATACCATGTAAAAACATCTGAGATTTTCAAAAGATACAATTCTAGTTTTCTATATCTGTGAGTTATATTATTCAATTGAATTATTTGTTTATATTTTGCATGTTTTTATATTATTATATTAATGTATTTTTTATTAAAGATATATAATTATTAATTATTGATTAAGTCATTAATTAATTTTAACGCAATGGCGGATGGTAAACCAGAAAAGATTTTTCACTGGGGTTCGAACCCGGGAATCCTTGTGCCACCCAGCTTTCCAGCTTTTAATAAAAAGTACATTAATATGAAAATACAGACAAATATAATAGGCCTATCCTGTTCCCCCCTGTTTCCACTTGTACCTATAGTATAAACCGGCTTATTAGCCTTACAGTTGAACAGTAAAAAAAAAAGTCTAATCAATGCAACAACTTTCAGATTTTGAATTTTAGTTTGATATAATTGGCTTGAAATCTACTACAGTCTGCTATTGCTATGGCGTTTTATTATAATACCATAACTGCACTTATAAATAATAGGTGTTAATTAATTTTTATATTTTCCCCATAAAAGTGTACCAAAAAATTAAATTTTATTTTACTTGAAAAAAAAATTGTTACCAAAATAAATCTGTTTCATGTTTTGGCCAGATTAGTTTTTATTTAATATCTCAAGGGTATAAATATGTACTTAAAATATAACACATTCTATTATTAACATATGTACATTTACAATAAAATTGATTGTTATAATAAATAATATTTCAAAAATTCAAATATTTAAAATTATTGCAAAATAATAATAATAATAAAATAATCATTTTCCAAATATCAAAATTAAAATAATTTTAATTTAAATATAAAATACTCAGATATTATATTTAAATATGTTTATATATACAAAATATTATGTATATAAAATATATTTGCAATTTCATTGATAAAACAGGCCAATTTTCGGTACAAGTTTACGCTTAAGGATATGAACTTTTAATTAAATTCATAATATGCAAAGATCATTTGCTATTATATATATATTTTCATATGTTTGTATCTAAATGTAAAAACACCTACACTTAAATTTGATGTTAAAAATATTAAAAAAAATATATGTATAATATATTATATGTTAATATACATATTACGATACAGGGAAAAAAGTTCCTAAAACCAATCGTAAAAAATCTCCAATTTTGGAATTTAAAATCAGAGTTTCAATAATTTTATTAGTGGAGTTAGGTGACAGTTGCACTTCATTCAAAATTATTTTTTTTTATTCTTAGAGAAATGTCAAAATATTTACAAAATGTCAAAAGAGTATCGATTTTCATAGAGAAATGTCAAAATTTAATATTTTTGTAGTAATGATATACGATATTAGAATTGATTTATAAGTTCTATTAAAAATCGGAATTTCCCTTTTTTCTAAAAATTCTGAAATTGAATGAATTTTAGAAATAAATTTGAAACCAGAAGATTTTATTCCTTTTCTAAGATAAGGGTTTTTTAGGAACTTTTGTATTCTACCACAAACAAATACTTTTGTATTTATAATAATTATTTAAAATTATTTTCAAAAAAATCAAATTTTATTTTATCAGATTTTTGTAAAATATCATACAGGGGGTATCATATTATCATTAACACCTGCAAGCTGTAATAAAAAAATTAAAATTTTAATTGTGATACATTTTATATATAACATGAAATCATCATTATGTCATATATAACATATATTATATAATATAATGTTCCAAATATATGCTATAAGTGTTATATATGTATATTATAATGCGTAATGATTGGTAATTGTTAGGTTCAAGGGTGTAATAAAAAATTTAATTTGCTTTTGTTTTCGAAAATTTATTTTAAATAATTTTTAAATTTAACAAATATATGTTATACAGGTATTATGAATATTAATTTTCGTTTGATATAGTGAAAGTTAGTAATATCGTATGGTATAGGATTTTAGTTAAAAATAAAATGAACTATTTAATATTTAAAAATTTCTTTAACTCTTAAAGCACGACCCTCTGAGGGTGTTGTTTACTATTTAAAGTATATTGCATATTTTTAGGAACTTAAGGAGCTTTTGTTCTGCGAAGATATTTAATAACAGTTATTCTGAGAAATACAACCCACATCAATGAAAGTATTCTTACCAAAGAATAAAACCGAAGAATCTGTTAAACAGTCGTATAATTTTTAGAATTTATAAAAATTCGCGTTTTCGTAATTAAATAATTTTTATAACAAACATTTTCATATGTGCTTATGCATACATATATAAAAGTATCTGTAGATAATTTATAACAATTATATTTTGGGGGTAAATTTTTTTGGCAAAATTTTTTTTAATTGATAATTTTATTATTACGTGTAGAAATTCATTATTTATTTCGTAAATTTGTTTTTTTTAATTGCATTAAAAAAGGTGTTTTGTGGTTTGTGTTGCATATAAAATTTAATTTACATTAAATTGTTATTGTTTTATTTGTAATCAATATTTAAATTATTGTTGTATTCACCATAATTTTATGAATAAAATTTTCTCCAGATAATTAAAATATTAGAAAATTAATTTTACAAATATTTATTTACAAAAAAAAAAACTAAAACAAAATACCCGTTATATTTACTTTTACAATTTGCTTATTATTATTAAATTTTAAATGTGTCGTTTTATTTAAAATAAAATCTATACTATATTGATATATTTAAGATAATTGAAATGGAATGAGTTACAGAGCTATGGATATAGGTACATACGGATATAGGTACATTTAAAATTTTAAGATTCATGTACATGAAAAGTGTAAATTCTACAGATTCACGATCTCTTTGTGGCTGGTTGAAGAAGTTTTAATTGGTTGATCGAATCCTTAAAGTTTTAGGAGCTGAAATTATATTTAAAAAATCTCACAAAATAATTATTTGTATATCAATTTAGTTGATTATTTTTAATATGGTTGCCAATTACTTTAATAGCAACAAAATATAAAAAGTAACTCACATTTTGATTTAAATTAAAGGTGGTGCGTTTTCCTACAATTTTATTACATGTAGGTTTATTACAATAATTTAATAATAAGTCCAAATGTCAAATCGGCAAAGGATTAATAATATTATCAAGCAATATTTACTATTGTCTGGTACTAAAAATAAATAAATAAATAAATAAATTAAATCGTATAGCCTACTACACAAATGACATCAGAAATGTCAAAAAATTATACGCAGTGCTGCCATTATAATCATTTTTAAATGTATCATTCCCCTTGGTTAAACTCTTTATATAGTAATATGTAATTTATTTATTTTTATTAACTTAAGTTATTTATTTTTAATATCTTAATTTGTTAATTTTTAATAAAAACATCTTATATTATTATTCTTAAATAAATTCAATATTACATTTTATATTATTATTCTTAAATAAATTCAATTTGCAGATTGTTTTGAATAAAACCAAATGTCAAAACTGCAAAGTACTCAAAGCAAAGTATTGAAATTTGAATACATAAATTCGTTACTTTGATTCGTTTGATTACTTTGAATACTATTGGGAAAGGAATAATGTAATTTTAACAATTAAAGTATTCGTATGAAGTAAAGTATAGGAAAAGTCAGGTTAAACATTTGAAAAATTAATAGTTTTTAAGTTTTTAATTTTGACAATATAAATCAAAATATATTATATTCATATTAAAAAGATCTAGTCAGCAAAATACGAGTAATAATTTTTCTTCTACTCTTCAAATCTACTCGACTCTTTTAATAATTAGCAAAATAAAAAAAAAAACTTAAAATTAAGAAATAAATAAAACAAAAACATATATATACTACTTAAATGCGTTTAAATAATAAATAATAAAATAAAAATGGTATTTATTACATTACTTCCGAAGTTCTTATATAAAAATCAAGGTAGATTATTTATATTTAAAAAAAAAAATACACAAAACCTCAACTATACCATTATAACCTATAATAAATTTGTTAAAAAAATTTCCACAACTAGGTACGTGTAAAGTTATTTATTACCATTCAGAATATTTCTATATATACATATATAAATATTTTATGGAATAAATATATATGTATGTATAGGTGTATTAAATTCAATGTAAAAATGAAATATAATTCTCTGCAGAATTAGAGTATTGAAATGGAAAATTTATTTTATTTAAAGTTTTTCCTTAACATAAAGTTGTTTTTTTTTAATTTTATTTTTTTTTATGTTTTTAGTATCTTAAGCTTCAGCAAATCTTTCTGCACCTATTTTGCAGGTTCTTCTTCTTCGTATTTTTTTATATTTATTTATTTGTTTATTTATTTTTTTTTATATATAAATATTTGTTTTACTGCTCGTTTTCTATAGAAGAAAAAAACTTTAATAAAATAAAGAATTTACCAATTATATATATATATATTTTATATTTTATAGAAAAATGATCGTAAGTTTTTTTGTTTTCTATAGTAAAATAAATAAATAAAACTTTTAATAATCTTCTATACTTGTATAAAAGCATTATGAAGTGTAGAAAATTTTTATAAAATATTTATAAGCAAAATATTATAAGAAAAAATTGTGTAAAGATACATTTTAAAAAATAATATAAAATTCTTTTTGTATATTCAGAGGATTTGTAACTATAATATAAATAAATCCCAGTAAGCAAATTATATACATATACAAATTGTTTGAGTTTTATGTACTATTGAAAATTTGAAAATAATTGTAGATTGGGAAAATATATTTGACAGTTCTAAAAAACGGAATTTGGGTTAGGTCTGCTGAAATCTTGGTTTAGTAAATTTCATTTTCCTAAATTTCGTTTTAGAAAATCTTGTTTAGAAAACCTCGTTTTTAGAAAATCTCATTTTAGAAAATTCTTATTTTTAGAAAATCTCATTTTAGAAAATCTCGTTTTTAGAAAATCTTGTTTAGAAAACCTCGTTTTTAGAAAATCTCATTTTAGAAAATTTTGTTTTTAGAAAATCTCATTTTAGAAAATCTTGTTTTTAGAAAATTCTTTTTTTTATATTTTGGAAAAAGCTGATAATTCTGGTTTTGAATCCAACTCAAAAATCCTTAAAAACCTAATTTTTTAATTAAAAAAGAGATTTTCTTATAAAGCGAGATTTTGCAATAAAAAACAAGATTTTCTAAAACGAAATTTTCTAAAAATGAGATTTTCTAAAAATGAGATTTAAAAAAAAAGATTTACTTAACCGAGATTATGGAACGCTCCCGCCTAAAAGATATCTAATTTTTGCAATGCTTAAGTACTTAGACGGTTTCTTCTATATCAATCATAATTAAAAGAATCAGATCTATCGTCATTTAAGATTATGCTGTTCTGAAATTGAGAATTAGAAAATTTAATTAAGAAAGATTTAAAAATTTCATAATGTTCCAACGAAATGTTCCAAATTCTAAAAGATAAAAATTTAAAATTAAAATTGTTATAATTTTATACTGTCAGAATTACTTTGAACCCTTTATATTAAACCAAATTATATAATTATAGCTCAATATAATTTATTATAGCTCAATATATAATAATATAATTATAGCTCAATATATTAAACTATAATTATATATCAATATAATTATAGCTCAATATTTTGCCAAATAATTATTAAGAAAATACAACAAAAAATTAAAACTTTGATGGGTTCGAAATCTCAGTTTAGCTAATCATGGTTTCACAAAATCTCCTTTCAGAAAATCTTGTTTAGAAAGTCTCGTTTTTTATATTTTGGAAAGGGCTGATGATAATTCTGATTTTGTATCCAATTCTAAAAACCTTAAAAACAAGATTTACTAAAAAGTCAACACGTGTAAAGCTTCGAAAGCCACCCATTTCAACTGTGCGGTGCTTATTTAGGTAGTTTGTGACTTTTACCTATACCTAATACGAGGTTTGTAAAAACCGCGAGATTTAAATAATAAAGATTTACTAAACCTAGATTATGTGACGCTTCTGTTTTACACTTTCCTTATACTACCCAAAGGAAGACGCATAGTTCTAATGATTGACTTTCGAAATTTTCCATTCTCCTTGTTAAAATGAACAGGAAAACCACTAAGAATTTTAAAAACGACCTCGCTTTTGCTAATTGGGTTTATTTCAAAGTTCAGGTATACAGGTAAAAACTGCTTGTAAGCATAAATAGATATAAGATTTTTTTTTTTTAATTTTTATTGTATTTAAAATTCAAAAAAAAGAAAAATTTTCCCAGCTAAAGGCAATTTTCTACTTCTGAAAATTGAAAATTTACTGTCCACTTTTTTTATTTATATATATATATATATATATATATACATAATTGTTATCTTACTCATGTTTTATAACATTTATTGTTTTGATTTATTTTTAATTCTAAAAGTTTTTTTATTTCTTTTATATTATGACACAATATTTGTAATTTTTAATTTTTTATTCTTTTATAATTTTTTTTTGTTTTCAGTTTTTATAATTTTATCACCTAGTTATTGTAAGTTTGTCAAATAAATATAAACTTAAAAATAGAAAAAAAAGAAATAAAAGTAAAAAATTGAAAACAAATCTTATTAGATTTAAATATTAAAATAGAATTTGAATAAATTCTCATAAAAAAACTAAATTACAACTTTCACAATATAAAAGAAAAAAAAAATATTAAAATGGTTTTATGTATATAATACATATATTTTAAAACTTAATCCCATTAAAATATAAGTAAAAATAAAAAGTTTTGGTAGTTAAGTGATGTCCTTTTTAGTACATTTTGAAAAAGGATGTATCTATCTAGTTTAATTCTGTCCGTCTGCTTGGATGAAGGTATTTAATACTTCTAAATTGTTGGAAAGAGTGGAATTAAGTTTGAAATACAAAAGAGTATTTTAAAAAAAGAAAGGTTATTGCAAAAGTCGTTTCTACAACCTCAATCGAGCCTAAAGTTCGAGCTTAAAATATTATAACAACATTTCTATAGTACATCTTCAATCTTCAAACATTAAACGACTAGCTGCTGTTATTACTTATTTATATGTAAAATAAATATTAAGTGTTTTTCATACGGTATTTAAGTTAACCGTTATGTGAAACTCAATTTTTGCAAAATGTTTGACTCCCTATAATATTTTCCAAACGGTTTGAGTTAGAAAATTGTAATCTTTGGGAATAGATAAAGATTCTTAGATTCTAATTTTAAATTCGCTAAGGCTTAGAATTAAGTATGAGATATTTAAGAATATTTTTGTCACGCCTAACTTTAAGAAGCTGAAGAGGGCTCCAAACTTAACATTTTCCAATTTGTAAGCCCCTGTAACTTGAACACCTGTCTAGATTTGTTAGAAGTAATATACAAAATTTAAAGCTCCAACATTATATTTTAATAATCAGTAATTAGATGTCTTCGAATCAGTATTAGGGGTAATAGTTAGATCATTATTAGTTTGATCAGTAGAATCAGTATTAGTTTGTTCAGCTAAAATTTTGGAGTCATCTCTATTCAACTACTACTAGAACTTAAATATTTCCTATGTTTAAAGGCTGAAACATTGTTTAATTTTGGAAATGTGCTTTTTTTAAAAATCTTGATTTTTTTTTTTTTGTTGGTTTTCTTTTGAAGTAAACTTGCCTTTTCCAACAAAATATTTAGAACTTTGCCAAAATATTGGTTGAATATGAGTACAAAAAAAAAACAATTTGTTTAAAGTTTAATAATTTGTTCATTTAATTTCTGATCTTTTATAATAATATTAAGTATTTTTGTAATTAATTGAATAAATTAAATCAAAAACTTTATTGAAATTAAATTCATTTATTTGTTGAAATAAGATGAAGAACATGTTATTTGATAAAAATTGTACAAAATAAATATGTCTCATATTGTGAACTGTGACATGAAATGTCATAAATGTCAATCTGATTTTTAAACAAAACCAACTGTCACGATATTCAAATAAAATATTCCCAATTCCAAACTATAAAATCACGGTTTAAATATAAATTACAAATTACAAAAATTCAAAATTAAATTTTTGAAATTTCAAAAAAATTATACAAAAATTTTTTAAAAATTATTTTCAGCCATTTTAAAGGTTTGATATTGAGCTTCAAAATTATGTTGAAAATCATTTGTTTGCCCAACTTTGATTTGCTATTTCAATACTTTTAATAGTTCAAATATGTGTGCAAAATAATTAAGATTAGTGGATACTTAACCTAATAGTATAGATTGATTCGTAAGCAACTTGTGCAAAATAGTGAAATTCGCTTAAAAAAACGTTTCACAAAATTGATTGCATTTTTTTAAAGTTTTTCCATAGATCTTTTTTTTTATGTCCAAGTTTCTTTACAAAACGTTTACAAACACTTACACACCGCCTTAGATTTTTAAAAGTTGATATTTAGTACACCTTGGAAGTAGCGCAGCCCATGGCAAATAAAATAAACTGTGCTTAAAAATATGTATGTATTAGGAATTATTTAATCAATGAATTACGTAATAATTAATACTTTTTTTTGGGTTGTGAGAATCTTATGTATTTATAAAATAAATTTTTTTTATTTCTTTTTCACTGCTTTAAGGTAATCACCAAGTCTATTTTGACTAGGCTTCAGTTTCTTTAATCGTTATATTCACTAAGCCGTTGACTACTCAGCTGTAGCTTTTATATAAGATTATGAATGCACAAATGTTAATTTTATGCGCCATCTATTATTCTACACAAGAGTTATTTATATATTTATATAAAATCTTATTTTATATCACGATATTAACTATTACGATATAATTATACAATTTTACGAAATTTTTTGTATGATATTTTATATGATATGATCTGACTGACTGGGGTCTGTTTATTGCATGCATGTTTTTTCAAAAATCCATCTGCATACTGAAATTTTATTCCATCGATTATATCATCACCATTTAATTTTTTAAAATAAATTTAACAGCAAAAAAACAAAATATTTAAAAAATATCACTTACCTTAAGACTATGACTAGAGAGATCATAGTTTATAAATAAACGTATGTTTGTTTAAGGGGTTGATTGTAGTAATAATTATTAAAACGTTGATTGAAGATATGAATTAAAATTACAAAATTAATATTACAAAAAAAAAAACAAAATTAGGAAATGGACTTAACAAATTTCTTTATAAAATTACTAAATTTGTTTCAAAAGTCTTTATGTCCTTTCCTTATTTATCATTTAATTTTACTTTTTAATAAACTTTCTATTCTATATTATGGAAAAAATTTCTACTCTTATATATAATAATTATAATATAATTTTTTAATTAATTATATAAATTATGTATTTAATTTAATTTACTGGCCCAAGAAATTTTATTCAGTATATATTAAAACTTGACTACTAAGTGATTATTTTCAATTTATTTTGTAATATTTTACAATATTATATTTTGATATTTTAATATTTTAATTAATATGTATAAACATTTTCTTCACCAAATTATTAATTATTTGAAATTAATAAATTAATATAATATTACATTAAATTTTATTTTTACTAACATTTGTACTTTCGGTAGGTAAATTACAATATTTCGTTATACAAATTTTCATAGAATTTTGATTTTATAAATTTTTTATAGAAATTTTTAAAATTTTAATGTTTCCCAAAACCATTAAAAAATTAATAAATTTAATTAAATTGAAATATTGTATTAATATTTAAGAAATTAAATAATTTAGTTATTAATTATTTAATACGTATAATTAATACGCTTATTAATGTAATAATAAATATAAATAATGGCGTATATCATTTGAATAAGCATATTTATATTTTCTTATTAATATTAATATTTAAGTTATTTATTAAATATGTTAGTTATTAATTAATATTTTTTTTTTAAATAGTATACTAAATTTATTGAACACTACGTCATATTATTTGTCAAAAATGTTTCTAATTCTAATATTAATTTAATAAATAAATGACAAGCAATTAGATTTAGTTTTATATTATATACTCAAATCATTAATATTTATTAATATAATTTTGATTTTTTTTTATTTATTTTTTTAATATAATTGATATATTAATAAATGGGTTATTAATTTAATGAATATTATTTTTGTTTTGAAATATTAAATATTTATTTCATATTTTTACTGTATTTATTTAATATAATTAATAAAAATAAATAATTTAACTTGTATAAATGTTTTATTAAGCTTTTATATATTAATATTAATATAATATTGTTATAATAAAATAAAAAAATTTATAAATTCATTATTTAGAGATTTAATATTTATTATATATAAATAATTTTGTATATACTATTTTTATATACATGTTACAATATTAATTAAAATATATATACATATTACACATGTATGTAAGTGTATTATAAACAATATTAATTATGTTTATAATTAAATATATTTTAACACTAACCTTTTATATTAGTTTCTTGTTCTTTGGAAGTCATAAGTAGAACTCGTTTATAAATATTTGAAAATTTATTTGAAATTTAATAGTTGGTTAATATTAAAAAGGTTGTATGAAGCGTTATTAATAGCTTATTCTCCCTCTATCTTTATTATAATATTAATTTTTATGATATTATTTAAATCCAGTATTTAATATTTTTAAAACTATTGAAGTATTTTTAAAGAAATAATTATGTATTTTAATCCTATGCTAGAAAATAGAAATTGAAAACAATAAAGTTTAACTTGTAGTAAAAGTTAGTATTAATAATAATTAGCAATATAATTTTGATTCATGAAGAATTTTAAGCTAATAATTGATTTTTTGAAATCTGTTAGCGTAGAAAAGATACACTATATTTAGTTTGTGCAAACATCAATTAGGTACTTGCAGTACTTATTAGTTGATTTTCTATTTTAAATAAGAAGCAGGAACCATTTAGTATACAATGACATTGATTGAGTAAGCTAAATATAAAAACTAATATTTCCAAGTTTAATTAATGACTATTGCTTAGTTATTGCATTATTAAATTTAGCAAAATATATATTTTCATTTATATGTATTCAGAGTTATTTGAAAGTACTATTGTTGCGAGTTCTAGATTATTACACATCTAGCATAGGAATGTTGTATTAATGTATATTACGAAATATTTTTTAGTTAAAATTAATAATAAGTTATATTGTATAGTAATTAGTTTTGTATGTCAATTATATTGTATCTATTTATACTATTCTTCATATTCATCATTACTATTTCTATTTTTGTATTTTGTAGTTTTAGTGTGCTCATATATTTCTGTACAATATTTTTAATAACATTTACTTAAAAATGTTATTACATTCTATTTAATACAGTATTAATAAATTATATTTATTTCATATTAATTAATTTTAAAGTATATTTCTCATTGTTTTAAGGTATTTTCATACATATATTTTTTTTCTAATCCAATTTAATTCAAAAATGATCATTATATATGAGGTAATCTTATTAATTAACTGATATACTTTATTATTATAATTATTTAGTATTAATATTATTAATATAAAAAAAAATTATCTGTCCGAAATGCTTCATAATTTTGATTTTACAGCTCCAAAAGTTTGAATTTTTTGTTAACTATTATTATTTGATCATATTAATTGTATATATGTATATTCTTTTAAAGAAGATCACTTATATAACTAGTGAATTTATTGAAATTTTTAATTTAAATTTATATTAATTAAATTAAATTAAATATATTTGAATTAATTTACAAAACAAAAAGCAAATATCATACAATTATTAACAATCATTGCATTACTTAATTTTTTAGTTTTTTTTTTATCACATTTGGCTTTATTGCATTGGTATTACACTTAAACTATCTATAGATATTTAAAGAATTCCAAGAAAAAAAAAAATTAAAATTATTTAAGTTAAACATAATTTTGTAAATATTATATTATACAATTTTTCAAATATTTAATATATATGTAGTTAAAAGATACAAATATTAAAATAGTATACAGATTAAAGTATAGAGTTTTATTAAGTTACATATTACTGATAATGCATACGGCGTGATCTGTTTAATCATCATTTAATTGATGACATAATTTACAAAGTTATAATGCTGTTAATAGCATCACTTTTTAAAGTAATATTAATTTATATAAATGTATTTCATTAATTAATATAATATTAATCTTGTAGTTTTATTATTATTATTAATAATGATAAATAGTTAAATATTAATTAATATTAAATTATTTAAAGTATATATTTTATTTTCTAAGATACTAAAATTTAAAGAAAATTTACGAAACTTTAGTATACAAGTATATACTAATATTTAGTATACAAGTAATCTAATATCGTTCTTTATTATAATTATGATGGAAGGAATGCCCTTTTTTGCTTCTATGAAAATGTACATTATATACTAATAATAAAATATAGATTTACATATTTTTTTATTTATGGATGCACAGATTTTCCACAGTTTATTAGATCGGGATATAAAATTTGATCAATTTAAAATATTTAAAAATTTTTTAAAAATTTATTTTGCAGTTTTAAAATAGTGTTGTTAATTTTGAATAATGCAGTGGTTGTGGATAGTGATAGACTTCTATTTCTTAATTTTTTAATTGAATTATTATTGATAGTATTACTTGAGTCAATTTTAATAAATTGTATTTATAATATAATATAATAATATTATTAATATAAATAAAAAATAAAATTAATAATATTATTTATTTATTTTATATTTTAAAAAATCTATTATAATTTTGGTTGTAGATAGTCAAAGTTATAAACCTGAACTGTGGAAAAACTTATGTACATCACTAATTCCATTTATCTAATTAGAAAGTTATGATTATGCATTTTTAATTACAAAGCCTCGATATTTTACGTATTTTTATAATAATTAATATTACTAATAAATTATAACTTTGAAATATTAATTCAATTTAGTGATTAATTTTCAATTATAAACTTTTTAATTAATTTATAATCTTATATATTTTCATATATATATACAATTTAATAGACTTTATCTCCTAGCATTTAAAATGATTAAAGCAAATCTTAAATGCATATAAATTATTAATTTTAATATGAATTAATTTTATAAATTAATAAATTTTTATTTCTGAAATATTATTAATTAATGATATGATAATAATATTATATTTATAATTAATTATTTAATTTAATTTTTGTTTTTTCAATTAAATTTATTGATCCTTAGTTCAATAGGATTTTAATTTTTTTAGTATCTATAGTTGTTTTAATAATATTAATATTATTAATTAATTTTAATATTAATATTTGTATATCAAAAAAGAAATGGTTTTTTTTTTCGAAAAATTTAGAATATTTGCTTACGATATTGGCGTTGTGACTTACAATCATTTTTAATTTTTTTTTTTTATTTTAATTTAGTTTTAATATTAATTTTTAGTAGATAATATTAATTTTTTAATATTAATATATTTAGTATACATAGTAATTTTAAAATTAATTCTCACTCGGTAGTATTAATTTTTGAATAGAGTTTATTAAGTAAAAAGTTTTGTGAAAGAAAATGTTTATTTTTTTAATTTAAATTTAAAAGAACTTTAAAATTTAAGTTCCTATGGTCTGTGTCTTAGAAATTCAAAATTTTAATTTTTTCCATAATTTTAAAATATAATTCTGGTAAATATTAAAAACTTTTATTGAAAACTTTTTTTTTTTAAAATGTTCATTTTTAAATTTCTGAACTCGGGTAAAAATAAAAACAGATTTAAGTCGGGGTAAAAAAATAAATGTTGATTGAAGATATGTTTTTCAGCTCTGATACAAATCATTAAGTGTTGATTGAAGAATTTGTTGTATTTATGCATGTTGTATGTTAAAACTAATTCCCATTATTTTTAAATTTTTTTTTTAAGTATTCAATATTTTTTTAATTGAATTTTTTTTTTCTGGGGAAATTAGTTTTGAATTTCGATTATAACTTCTTACCTAGGTGGTGGTGTTGGTGGTGGTGGTGGTGGTCCAATATTTTCTAAATTTCTTTTTTGTGTTGATATTAAATCAAGTGCTAATGGATTAACTGACATTCCATTATCATGTTGATGTTGTTGCTGTTGTTGTTGCTGTTGTTGTTGTAGTTGTTGTTGTTGTTGACGTTGACCCGGATGATATATGGGAAATGAATTTCTATAGATTATATCTGAGGACATCATTTTGAAAATGAATTTTCTTTTGATTTCCTTTCACTGAAATTCGAAAAAAAATTGAAAAGGTTATTTTAATTTATTGTTTTTTTTTTTGTAAATATTCTTTTATTTAAATTAATTTTGTTAATTAACATTATATTTTATTTATTTAAAAAAATTTAAAATGAAATTTTGTAATTCAACTTTAGAACAAAAGAAACTAATAGGGGGCTCCAATTTAAGATCGAGCAAGGGCTTATTTTTTAAACTTTTATAGTGCTTCTTTATACGAAATTCGCCACACCGATTTTGTTGCTGTTAGAGGATGAAGATATAAACTCAAAGGGATCGGATCAAAATCCAAAAATAAATGGATCTAGATATGTATGTCCGTTCGTCCGTCGGTGAGCACTATAACTCAAAAATTAGAGGAACTAGGATTCTGAAATTTTCATAAATTCATTATCGAAATTGAGTCAGTTTCAGTTTTTGCTCAAGGTGACCGAGGAGATTCTATAAAACTTTTTTTATCAAAAGAACTCTATACTTTAAAAAAGCTGGGTGTCTGAAATTTTGCCAAAAGAGGTTTAGCTTTATTAGAAATTAGTTAACTTTAAAGCCTACACCTACACAAATTTCAATTGTTGCAGTGTAAGAAGTTCAAATATCTGACATACAATATTTCTATGTGTACAGAAATCTTACAATATTGCACTAAAAAATTCAAAAAATCAAAAATTGTCAAAAATTGTTACAGTATTGATAATATATTCTTAGACAGTGAATACAAACATTATAAATATGGGTTTGGTACGAAATATCGTTCTTCAAAATCTCGTATAATAAAATTTTGATGAAAAAAATCTGGTTCTTACAAAATTTATATATAAAGTGTATAAACAAAACTTAAAGTAGGGTTTGTAAGAGGCAGCTGCTAATAAAGTTGTTGAAACCATGATTATAAATCTTACTCTAATATCCTTCTTAATTGACAATCACACATAGACATATTTATTAATATTCTGGAATTTTTAATTTTAAAATCCCTCCTAATAATATTTCTTTAAAATATTTTAAAACCAGATTTTGTCTACCATGATTTTGAAAACCGAGATTTTATAAAATATGTGCAAGATAAAAGTTTTACAAAGTAATGACTTTATCCTGATTAGATTTTATTTATTAGTAGAAGCAGTTTTTATCCAGTGACTGAAAAAGTTCTAAGGCACTTCATTCAAAACCAATGATTACACCAGCATAATAACGTGACATAAATAATAAATAAAATCCTAATCAGGATAAAGTCATTACTTTGTAAAACTTTTATCTTGCACATTTTTTATCTTCATAACTTTCAGTTAAACTGTTTACACAATAGATTCTACTATACCTACATAATGTTAAAATATAATTCACAATAATCTTTACCAAAATTTCATTTACACCTGTAGAATAAAGAAATTATCATATGAATTTATTCATTTGAATATTCTGTTAAACAAACCTTGCAAATTGTTTTATTAAAACTGTTATTAAATTCTCTTCATCTTATCGCAAGGTACTGGAATTTTAAATTTTAAATATTTGGTAACGAAAGATTTAAAATTTATATGAAAGTCTTTTTCATGAGAAAGGTTAGAAAATCGATTTTCTCTTTTACAAAATTCTTTATTACTTTTATTTTACATAATATTGTCAGGATGTAAAACACTTTGAGATCCAATACTTTATACTTGTAATGCATACCTAGGTATATAGACAATAACCTTTTAATAGTTGTTGGAAGTAATATTAGCCCAAAAGTATGTAAAATATAGGAAATATATTAGTAATACGTTGAAAAATATTTTACAACATCCCCTATTTTAATTTTTATACTTGTACGAACACAGTTCTAAGGGTATACAAAATTTGTCATTACGTTTGTGCTGCAGAGAAGGAGGGGGAGTAGATATAGACTCAAAGGTCTGGATCGGATCAAAATAGAATAACAAATCGATCTAGCTACCTATGTCCGTCCGTACATCTAACCGTCCGTCTGTGCGTCGGCATAATTACTCACAAAATGAGGGGGCTGCGATTCTGAAATTTTCCCAAATTCGTTTTTATGCAAAAGCTGTCAACGCTGCACAAAAGGTTTTAAGTTTCATGGTCAACTTCTGTACAATATTTAGTTTTCCTTAAATTTAATGACTTTATTTGGTATTTATAATATGTTCTTGAGTGTATCCCAGAATTGACACAGTCTACTCTATTTTTTCCCTCGTTTATTCATAGTAATAAAAAAACCCTAGGAAAATTGTTGAACTCGATAATATCAACAGTTTCTTTTAGAATATTCTCTTTGATCTTTTAATAATGAATGAATATCTATACACAATGCACATATATACTAACACGGATGTATTTTGTATGAAAGGAAGAGAAAATGTAAAAAATAGGAAGGGATTTATTTTTCATTGTAAAATAATTTTTTTGTATTAAATAACTTTAAGTATTTACGTAAATTTTTCCAAATAATAAAAGTATTACGGAGGATGTGCATTTTTAAATGTTAGGATAAACCGTTACGAATTCGAACTCGTTAGAGGAGATATGTCAGTTTAGGGTCTGGGATATATTTTGGTTATTTGAGATATCGAAGATATACGACGTATTTTCCAGTGCTGTAGGTGAATACTAACTTGAAAGCTGAAACCAATGTGTACACTGTACAATCATGTACAAAAACCTTAAGACCAGACCATGATAGGTGCAATTTATTCAACTGACTTAGAATTATTGCAAGGAGATGAGGATATTTTTCACCAATGTAACTGAAGGGTAGAAATCGGTCAAATTGGATATTATAAATTATTAATTTAAACTGAACTACAGGTAGGAAAGGTAGTAGTTTTCCATTAATCGCCTTGAAACATGGAATTGTAGTTCAAAATATTAGATTAGAGAAGAAGTTAAGTGTTGCTTTCCTTTTCTCTACCATACTTTTTAATTCTTATACCATTGAATTGTAGAAAGAGTTCGGGTATTCATTCCAACAATCCAACTTCAACAAAAATTTCTTTTTGTGTGTAGAAATCTAACAATTAACAAAGTCTGTAAATTCCTAAGATAGTTTTCAAAGATTATCATCTCAGTTTGTTTTTGTTTTACGAATGACAGTCTGCGACTTTCACACACTTAAACCACGCCTATTTTGCAACAAAAGTTAACATGATGCCTGTTTTACAAATGAGCAGTTAGGTTCGAAGATAAGGAGTTGGTGGTGTTCTTCAATTAAAAATATATTAAATAAAAATTAATATATTAATTAAATTTCTTTAAAAATCTTAAATTTTTAATTTATCATTTTATATCTTTAAAACTTTTAATTTAAATATTAAATGTATATAAAAAAATAACTGTTAAGTACATGTATATAATTTTATTAGATAATCACCTACTTTTACTAGGATTTCCATTCTTTACAATTTTATCTTATTGTGTATAACTGTATAATATCGCTGTTGTTTTGAGTCTAATACAAGTATATGGTAAAGGTATACTAGAAAATGCATTCCCCATTTTGTACATAGATACATATACACATGTAATGGAAAAAATTATTTAAGTGTAGACACATTAAAATCGGATATCCTCGACATAATAAAAAACATATTATAATATATGTAATGTTGTTTTGTTTGATTCCAAGTTAATATTAATAAAGTGAATCTCGTAGTATATTAGGTACAGCTTGTTTACAACCCTTTAATAATCGTAAAAGAGGAAACCCAATCTATTTTTTTTTTTTTTTTTTTTTTTTTATCTTTAATTCGGAAATTACCTCTTTTAATAGATATATATAAAAAATAAAAACTTTTTTAATGTTTGTTGTTTTAGTTCTACTTAAAATGCGTTGAACATATCATGTATATGTACATAAAATATAAATATGTAGGTATATGTATATGTTTAGTTTTTATGAGTTTTTAGTAATATGAAATAGGATGCTGTAGTTGTTCCTTTTGTAATATATTATTTATTTTAATTACTGTAGGTATATATTATATATTTATGTACATGTGTTTGTTTTTGTTTTTAGTACTTGAGTGTATGTGTGTAATTCTGCAGCAATAATACAAATTTTTATTTCTTTATTTTTTTTTTGTATTTTAGCCTTGAAAATAAAATTAGACTGAAAAATAACAAATGAGTACAAGTCGATTTGAGAAAGTTATTAGCAGCAGTGGTAGACTTTGCATACTGATTATTTTCTATACAGTTCTTACTTAGAAAATTAAGTTCTAGAAAAAGAAAGCGATTCTCTTTTATATATAATCGTTTTCCCATGCAATTGTAATTTAATAAAATTTTTTATATTATACTGCCATTTTTTTCCAAAAGTAAAATTCTGCTCAAGGTTTTAACCTGCAAAAGAAAGCCAAATATCCTGAACCTTCCTTGTTAGTTTGAGATTTTTACTCATTAGAACCTCCTATTTTAACTTCCTCCTATACACTTTTTCTAACTTCCTCTAAAGTCCTTAGAACTATCGAAACTGTCTATCTGCTAAGGAAACATCTTCTAATAGTTACTCAAGTAAAATGTATAAAATTCTGCTTTTATACTATAACGTAAGTAAATTTACAGTTTATTGAAGTTTGCTACTTGTTATTTGACGATAACAGAAACTACATATGTGTTGAAAGTATGCGCAGAGAAACCTTTAACTTTTATAAAATGTCGAAGGTCTGGCAGTCATGGACTCTTAGACTATTTCTATTTTACAAAAATGTTTAAAGAACAATGGATATGAAATTAGATATTTTAGATTTTTTTTTCAAAACAACTCTTATTAAAATTTTATTTTAATTAAATTTTCAATAATCAGTTCTTTAGACAAAAATTCAATATTTTTTTCTAGTATTTGTAAAAGCACTCAAATTGAAAATTTATTCCTCTATATTTGAAAAAAAAAATTAATTTTCGAAATTTTGAATTGCAATTTAATGTAAATGTAATTTAACGGTGTTATAATGTTATCTCTTATTTATGTAATTCAAAAATATAAAAAAACTTCTTAAGAGTAACTTTTAATGCCCGAGTCAGTTTTCTAGTAATTTTATATCAGTTTCCTAATAATATTATATTTAAAAATACCCTGCGTCCACCACAGAACCAACAGCTCTTACAGGAAAATTATAATGTAAAACATCTTTCAAATGTTGTTTATTATTGCCTACATATATGAGTTTTACCAAAGCAATTAACGTTTAATAATTATAAATTTTTTTTATGATACATAACCTTATTTAATAGTATGCATTTATTTAAGATAAAGAAACTCTTTCTTGTGTTAACAAATTCCAACATGATTTTTGAAAGGTTCCAATACAACACACAAAAATTTTTTCAACTATCAATGATTAATTTTTTTGCAGTTTCAATTAAGGAGTGTCCTCTTCGGACTAGTTCGTAGGATCAACAAACTTTCTATGGTGAAGTTGTAGCTCTTTATTTGTGTATGGAGTTGTAGTCTATTATATAATTTACAGTGTGTAATTTTCATTCTTCTAGCATAGTTAGTTTTGAAGAAATTCAAATTGACTGCAAACATTTGTATACCAGCTACGCGAAGTCGTGATTCGATTTTAACCAAAAACTAGGAAGATTATAGTTGCCCTTGTCAACTTTTAGATACCTGTGCATACCCACTAACCGTTATTTATTTCCCCTATGCTATTATAAATATTACAAAAAAAATATAAGAAAGTAAAATAGTTAAAAAAAAATTTAACTTATTATCCCATAATTTTTAATTAACTTATTATCCCATAAAAAAAAAAAATAGCCCACCCTAATAGTTGGTCCAAGTGATGTCCAACTTTGCCAACTAACTAGTCCTATTACTTTATCTGCCAAATTTTTTATTTTAACCTCGTAGCTTCATTAGATTCACAGTTATCGAATTGACAACTTTGTATGGCAGCTGCCCAAAAACGAGGCCGTAACATTTTGAAACTCCATATAAGTGCTCGATTCATTGTATAACTAACAGTGTGTAATATTCATCCTCGTAGTATAATCAGTTTCCTAGAAATTCATATTGGTGCAAAGAAGTTGTATAGCAGCCCCCCAAAACCTTGATCTGGTCTTAACCAAAAAGAATAGGGAACCTCAAAAATGTCCCAAAAATGTTTTGTGTGAATTTCAAAACTCTTGCTCTAATTTTTCAATTCCATCTCTTATAATTGATTTTTAATTCACGAATATATTAAACTTAAGCCAAATCAACTTCAATATGATCATATTCATATAATAATCATCATGATGATTCATCATATATATTCATAAATATCTATCAATATCAATAAGCCATTTACTTAAAAAAAATCTTTGTGTTCTTTTTTGCTTATCTTAAATAAACTACGCATCATTTAAATAATATGAAATTCTAACTCGAAATCGTTATCTATACAAAAAAAAAATAAACAAAAAAACAAAAAAACAAAAACAAACAAAATTCATATAATTTCATGTTAAATACAAGATGCATAGCTAAATTTCAAATTTTTGTATGAAAATATTGGAGTTAAAAAAGTTAGCTGTTCGAGAGCTACCCGAAGTTTTGGTCCGATCTTAACCAAAAACAAGTAAAGAAACAGTCAGTCGGTGCAACCGACTTAGAAATTACCTATTCGGTTCACCTATTTGGTTCAAATTTAACACCTATTTGGTTCAAATTTAAGGACATATCCATAAGTCATTTTAACACCATAGAAGCTGTTATTAATTTGATCGTAAGACATAGCCAACCAAATTAACTGTATAATACTAAAAACATTTTCTAATTACCCTATCTATTAAAAAAGACTACAAATTCTTACTAATTTATCTATTTAAAAATATTAAAAAACAAACAAACTTGAAATAAATGAAAATATATTTATTCCAATTCAATTACAAAATGAAAAAATTCTAATTATTAAATTTTGTGATAAAAAGATAATCAAAGCATAATATATTTAATAATCCAAATTTTTAAAAATTGCAATTATTTTAAATGGTTAGTTTATATACCTAATAGAAAAGCTTATAAACGCAAAATATGCAATAAATGTATTTCTAAAATTTACACCTTTTCATATAATTCATTTAAATATAAAAATAAATTTTACATAAATGCAGCAAGTACCTTTGAACATAGCTGAACCACTACAATTAAGTCTAGATTTCGGAGACACATAGGACATAGGAAATATATTCTTTGGCTTCGAAATTAAACTCGACCACAACCAATTCCCATGGTACTTTCATTACTAGTAACCTACTGTTAAATTTCATCAAAATACCGGCATTATTTTTTGAGTTATGGTGTTTGTAAGATATATGTTTGTTAGTCCTTGAACTTTTCAAGGGTTCCAGGACCCGAAATTATGGTACGATTTCGCCCATATGCAGTCTCGTCATACTTTCAATACTAGTTAACCCTTGTACACAATTGGAACGCTCTATCTTAATTTTAAGTTACTAGTTTTATTAATTTCGATGATAAGCTTTTACACATTGGGGGGTCTAAGAGAGGTTCTGAACCACCACTCCAATTGATCCCAAATTAGGGGGGCACGCAAGAAATAGTAAAGAACACCCTTGTGGCAAATTGGAAGCTTCTACATTTGTTTCAAGTTACTATCTTTATTAATTTCGAAAATATGCTTTAAGGGCCTAAGAACTGAGTGGCTGGTCCCCGATCCACTACTCCAATGGGGTCCAAATTTCAAAGACACTTACGAAATAGGAAGGGACACACTGATACCAAATTTGGAGGTTCTATCTTCATTGGTTTCGGAATTATGCTCGTTTGGCCTAAATTCGATCAAAAAGTTCTAAGTTCCGAACCCATTGTCCAACCCTCACCGTACGTAATCACCGCCGTAGTTTCGCTGCCAATAACCTACAGCACAAATTTCATGAAGATAGCCTCATTAGTTGTTGAGTTATCGTGATTTTTTATATATGTTCCTTAGCCCTGACATCGATTAAAAGGTCCGGAATCCGAACCGTTGGGCTGATTTCGCCCTTATATAGTCCGCGCTGTACTTATAGTACTAGTTAACCCTTGTACACAATTTGAACGGTCTACCTTAATTTTAAGTAACTATTTTTAGTAATTTCGATTATAAGCCTTTAAAACTTGGGAGGTCTGAGAGGGGTACAGAACCACCACTCCAATTGATCCCAAATTAGGGGAACACGCAAGAGATAGTAAAGAACACCCTTGTGGCAAATTGGAAGCTTCTACATTTTTTCAAGTTGTTATCTTTATTAATTTTAAAGATATGCTTTAAGGTCTTCGGAAATGTGTGGCTGGTCCCCGACCCACTACTCCAATGGGACCCAAATTCACAAGACACTTAGGAAATAGGAAGGAACACCCTGATACTAAATTTGGAGGTTCTATCTTCATTGGTTTCGGAATTATGCTCGTTTGGCCTAAATTCGATCAAAAAGTTCTAGGTTCCGAACCCATGGTCCAATCCCGACCTTACGCAATTCCCGAAGTAGTTTCATTACTAGTAACCTACAGCACAAATTTGATGAAGATAGCGTCATTAGTTGTTGAGTTATCGTAATTTTTTATATTTGTTCGTTAGCCCTGAAACCGATTAAAAGGTCCAGAATCCGAACCCATGGGCCGATTTCGCCCATATGCAATCCCCGCCGTACTTTCAGTCCTAGTAACCTACAGTTAACATTTCATCAAGATAGCTCCATTATTTTTTGAGTTATCGTGCCTAAGGACGGACGGACGGACATGGCTATATCGACTAAGGCGGTCACGCTGATCACAAATATATATACTTTTCCATATCTAGCTCGCTTCCTTTAGGTGGTTACAAACACCATACCAAAGTTAATATACCCCTTTACCTATTCTATAGGTGTAGGGTATAAAAATAGGGAACCTAGAAATTGATTGAAAAATATTTTGTGAAAATTTCAAAACTGTAGCTCTTTTAGTTTTTGAGTTATCGTGCTGACACACAGACGGACGGACGGACAGACACACATAGCTGGATCGACTAATTTTTCGATTCTGAGCCGATACGTACCCTTGACACTATATCTAGCTCGTAAATCTAATATACCCGATGTCATATATGTATGAATGGGGTATAAAAATAGGAAACTTAGAAAATTCTAGCTTTGTTAGTTTTTGAGTTATCGTGCTGACGTTTGGATGGCGGACAGATATAGTTAGCTAAACTAATTTACCCGTAATTAATTTTCCTAATGGAATATTTTTTATACGTGGGATTAAGTATTTAGGTAATTTTAAGTTCTATGTTACTATGTGCAAGAGTTGATTGCAACAATATGAAATTATTTGATTTTATCGAAAAATATTTTTTTAAAACTGCAAAGCCAATAATTTCTAAGGCGCTGAGAAGAAACGATTTACCGCTTTATATTTAGAAAAATTTTTAAGATTTACTTACCTGTAAATTTTTTATCTATAAATAGTAAAAAAAAGGCTAAGAATATTTTTTATAATAAATATATATTTAAAGTTTTTTTTGGACAATTAGATTATTTGCCAGGTGGTGCAGTCGATTGACCACTCGATGGACTAAAACTTGGATACCAAGTTGGAGAACCTGTACATTCAACAGAATATTCGTAATCGGTATATGAATCATCATGACAATTATTACATTGATTTACAATAAACTGAAAAGTATCAGGATCTGGTGCTGGCATAGCAGATGCGGCACATATCTTTAATGAGAATTTTAATTAATTATTAGCCAAAAATTAAAATTTATTTTTTTTTTTTTAATTACCAAAGCAATTACAGCAAAAATAGCGAAAAATTTCATTTTGTTGTCTTTAGAATACCTTCAGATAGAATCAAACGACTGAAGTTTTAAAAAAAAGTATAGGGCTATATATACCTCTAGTAAAAAATGTTCAATTGCTTATTTTCGTAATTAATTGTATAAATACAAAACAAAATGTAAACTGTTTAAATCATAATATTTAATCGGCTTATTTTTTCCCATACAAATATAAACATCCTTTTTCCGGATAAACTATAAGACCAATTTTAATGAAACAACAACCAAAAGAAAGGTTTGTATTGTTTTCATAGGACAATGATATTTTTTTTTTAGAATATTGCGTTTTTTCAGGTGAAAACCCGTCTTAAATTTAACGTAAATTTGAATTTAACGGTCACGCTGTTAAAAGTTAAGGCTTATGACTCTAATATTATGCGCCGACTTTCTGGGTAAAAGTAATTCATTTTCGGTTGTAACTCGCAGCTCAATCAAACTATTATACATATGCGCCGACTTATGTCTTTCTTTTTTTTGTTTAGTTAATGTTAAATGAACAAGGAGATTTAAATTTTTTTTTTGTTTTTGTTTTTTCTTTATCTTAAAAAGTGAACGAAAAAAATGAGTTGAATGAAAGCAATACATTTGGTTTATACAGTAGTTTACATTTATAGCGAACTCGGTGCAATTTTAATTATAATAAACTTTACAATTTTTGATAAAGAAATAAATTTTACCTAAAAATGAAAGTTTTTTATTACATTGATATTTCTTTTATTTAAAATATTTATATCTAATTATGTTGCTTGGTGATTAATTTAGTATTTTTTTATTTATTTTTGAATATAAAAAAAATCATAATAACGCATCAAAAATACAAAAAAAATTTCATTAGAAGAAAAAGCTTGAGGCTTGAGGCTGACACATCAAATAAAATTTTAGCAAATGAGTTCGAAGTGTCCATTCTAGAATCAGCACATTCTACAATGTTCAAGTTTTATACTAATTTTTCAAAATTCACAGCATTCTTTTAAAACGACATTCGTTTATTACAACGAATATTTTCCGTCCCATCATGGTCGTTATAACCGAAAAGTACTGTACTTTGTTTTCGTTTGCTTAAAAATTTTTTTTTTTTAAATCGTATATTGTTGTTGGTTTTTGTTAAGTTTTTTGTAAAATAAGAAACCGACTTCTGATAAATAATATTTCTTAAGAAAAATGATTTGTTACTTATGGATCAACCAAATTCAGCGTGTACGGCGTTCAGTTTCTGTCAAAAAATTTTGAAATAAGTTGTTATGTAAATAAATTTACATGAAAGCATACGCGACGGAGTTTTAAAATTTAAAAATTGACAAAGCGTATAAAAATATTGTAATTGTTTTTTCGTATGTTGCTACGATTAAATTTTAAAAATAAAATATTTTAAAATAATATTTTTTTAAAATAATTTTTTTAAAAACATATATTCAAAATAATTGAAATACCTCAGTATGTTTGCAGAAACAAAAAAATAACATTTCTTAAGAAAAATGATGTGTTCTTTACAGATCAACCAGAATAAACGCGTACGGCATGCAGTTTCTGTCAAAAAAATTTGAAATAAGTAGGTATGTTGTGTACTGTACTTCGGAATTCAAAATTTTAAAATTTGACAAAGCGTACAAAAATATTGTAATTGTTTTTTCTGATGTTGCTACGATTTAGATTTCAAAATAAAATATTTTAAAATAATATTTTTTTTTTAAAAAAACATACATTCAAAATAATTGAAAATACCTATAATATGTTCGCAAAAAAAAACTAAAAAATAATCTTAAACTTAAATAAAAGTTGACGTATAATTTCTGTCAAAAAATTTACAAATAAATAGGTACATGAATTTTCATGAGAGCAACCAAAATACGCGTAACGCGATGTACTGTAATCGAATTTTTAAAATTTACAAATTGACAAATGGTTTTTGGTTTTTCTTATATTTCTAAGATTATGTTTTAAAAAATATCTTATACCTATTGAAAAAAATTCAAAATATACCTATTATATGAAATTAATAAAATTTTTTGTTCTAAATTAAAACATTCAAATAAATTTTAGCAAATGAGTTCGAAGTGTCCATTCTAGAATCAGCACATTCTACAATGTCCAAGTCTTATACTAATTTTTCACAATTCACAGCAACGACATTCGTTTATTACGACGAATATTTTCCGTCTCATCATGGTCGTTATAACCAAAAAGTATTGTATTTTGTTTTTGTTTGCAATTTATTATAATACAGTAGGTACACAAATATTGACAAAATGTATAAAAATATTTTTATTGGTTTTTCTTATATTTTTAATATTATGTTTTAAAAAATAGTATTTTTTTACAATAATTTTTATTAAAAAATATCTTATATTCAAAATACCTATAATATGAAATTAAAAATATTTTTTGTAGGTACTAAATTAAAACATTCAAATAAATATTTTTGATAATTAAAAATATAAATTAAAAAAACGCGCGTATCGATTTACCGATAATGGATATGTAGACAGACGTATTGACGTACTGCCGTATAAAAATTGTACGTCGTATGTTTTGATTTCATTCTAATAATTGAAAAGTTTATTTCACACTTTCAACATCGAATAATGTTTTTTTATAACAAAACGAGGAAGAGTGTAGTAGAGTAGACTGTGTCAACTCTGGGATACCCGTATGACCGTTATATAAACATTATATCATTATTATTACAAACATTAATTACTTTTGGCAAAATTTCAAACATACCAGCTTTATTAGGTGAAATATAATGCTCATATAAAAAAAGGAGTTGTATGGCAGCTACTCGAACCCTTTGCAGTAGACCAACCAAATTTTGCAGTAAATTTGGCCATTAAACTAAACTATTTTTGGCAAAATTTCAGACACCCAGCTTTAATAGGTATAGAGTAATGCTCATATAAAATAAGAAGTTGTATGGCAGCTACTCGAACTCACTGCAACAGACCAACCAAATTTTGCAGAAACTTTGGCCATAAAACTAAACTACTTTTGCCAAAATTTCAGACACGTAGCTGTAATAGGTACAGAGAAATACTCATATAAAAAAAGAAGTTGTATGGCAGCCACCCGAACCCATGGACCAAAATGGCTGGATTTAAATAGCGATGGCGGCTATTGCAAAAAAACGAATTTGCGAAAATTTCAAGATCCTAGCTCCTTTAGTTTTTGAGTTATCGTGCGGACGGACGGACAGACGGACAGACGGACGGACGGACGGACGGACGGACGGACATACATAGCTAAATCGATTTTTTTTTCGATTCTGATCCGATCCATACACTTGAGTCTATATCTACCCCCCCTCCTTCTCTGCGTCACAAACGTAATGGCAAATTTATTATACCCTTTGACTATATAGTCATACGGGTATAAAAAACTATTTTTAGTTTTACTACAATTACGACAAAACGAACAAATTTTATATATCAAAAAGTGTACATGAAGATTAGATAGGCGTAGTTTGTAAATGGAACGCTAATTTTTGTTTCAGGAGTACATAATTGTTAGATTAATCGTCATATATATATTTGACATCTTAAAACTACCTGTCATTTGAGAAGTTAATTATATTTAATAGTATTTAAATATTAATAAAGTGAAAAAATTAAGGCTTATTGCTGATATAAATATAAAGAATATTTTTTTAAAAAGGAAGGGGGTAAGGGCTTATTGGTTATCAAATAAATAATATGATTTAACATAACCTATTCAAGAGAATTTTAATTAAAGCCATCTGCCGGAAATTATTTATCTACTCTGTCAAATACTCTTTTACAAGGGCTGAAGTAGCTGACAATAGTTGAGAGTAGAAAAGAGTTTACTCCTCATAAAGGAATAAAAGCAATAATATTTATTTGTTTTAAGAAACTTATGAGTCATGACTCATGACCATGTATAGAAATATATTTTTGTCAATAAAAAACTTAGGAAATATTAAATAAATAAACTAGACAAAAAGATATAAAGGAAACTAAGGAATTCAGAATCATTTTTCGCATGTTTTCAGAACTTTAAATAGGCATACATTTGTAGTAAAAATTAAATTTAAAAATGAAAAAAGGGTAGGAAAAATTTATTCTGTGATTTATTGAAAAACTTTTTTTTTTGCTATAAATCTTAAGATTGAGATTTAAAAAAAGGCTTCGGTCAACTTGACTATTTTTTGTACTTCTGGCAGCTTCAATATAATATAATACTAAATACTAAACTTATGAATTACGATTTGTTAAATTTTGTTGACCATACGAGTATTATGTATTCATAGAGTTTTTTAATTAGGATACAGAATACGTACAACATTGTTCATATCGTACTAAAATGTTTAGAAAAAAAAACAGTTTGCTATATGAAGGACAGCATTAACTCGAATTTTGGGTTCTTGACTTCAAAAAATATATGTATATGTTTAGAATTATGTATTTATTAGAATAATATTTATATGTATTTAGAATTTTAATTTAATTTAACTGTACCAATTTATCCTCTCTTTAAAGCGGCTTAAGCTATAGAAATAAAACTAAAAAATCGGTTTAATTATTAAACTTAACAACGTTTTAATAATTAAAAAAAATTATAAATTTTTTTTAAGCAAATTTCAAGCGCAAGAATTGTTGACAACAATGTTGGCATAACTTTTATTATGTATAGTCTAATATAATTTACACAAAACGAATTTTATATGTTAACTTAAAAGCAAAAATAGCTCGATTTTCGAGCACAGGGCGATACTAGTAGTTGTTAATTGTTCTTTGCTTATTATAAAATAAACAACATTGATTGTTTGACTATTTATCTCAAATATGTTTTTAATAATTCTGTTTTCAATATTTAACTGGTAAATCAATTTTTACGAATGTGTAGGGATTCGTAAAAATTCTTAAAATTGTATTTAACATATTCGTATATATTACAAAGACAATTTTTGAACTAATTTTCAAAGTAATAGTAGTTGTATATTATATACATAGTAACAGTTCATATTAGAAAATGTTGCCAGTAGAACTTAAAAAAAATAAAATAAAAAAAAAATCTTTTTTTCAATATATACTTTTATTACAGTAGTACTAGCCCTATAAAATGCAGAAAATAAAAAATTGAAGGTAGATCTTGGGAATTTGTTACTGTGCTAATATAAAAGTAAATTGCTGGTATAAGAAACAGTTCTTTTAATGTTTCAAAACTTTTAAGCTTTAAATGTTGAAAATTTTCATTAACCAAAAATTGATGGCAGATCTTTTGCATTTAAAAGTGTTTTAATATAAAAGTGAATTGCTGAAATAAAGACAGTTTTTCTTTTTGTTAAAATTAATCCAGCAATTTACTTTTATATTAAAACACTTTTAAATCCAAAAGATCTGCCATCAATTTTTGGTTATTGAAAATTTTCAACATTTTAAGCTTAAAAGTTTTGAAACATTAAAAGAACTGTTTCTTATACCAGCAATTTACTTTTATATTAACACAGTAACAAATTCCCAAGATCTACCTTCAATTTTTTATTATCAAAGTGAAGTATTTTAGTTCTTAAAGTTACAAATTTTTAAAGAAACTATACAAATAAATTAATTTTATTTGTAATTTTTTTTATTATTTCTGTTGAATTAAAAAAAAAAAAACAAAAAAATTTTTATCTTTGAAGGAGGATCGAACTCAGACCTATTTACACCGTCAGCCACTTTGCTAACCACTGAACCATACAATTCTTATAAATTTATGGTCAGATTTCTAATATAAATGTATCACTAATTGACAGAATGAAAAATAAAGCCATAGACACAGGCAAGTTCAATTAAAAGTATATAATTATTAAAATTAAAATTATACTAAACTACAAAAACAAAATTATAGTAAAAAGTTAACAAATTTATTATATATCTATATTTATGTAAACGGAGTTAGAAATATATTAAATAACGAAATATAAAATTATTATTTGTATTTTTGGGAAAAATTCCACCTGAAAAAATAGTACGTCAATGTGTTGAGCAACATTACTGTAAAAAGCTTAATATCAACGATTAAATTTTGTTTTTAATTATTATCCCTGAAATTTATGCCAAATGTGGGCTTTTCTGAAGATAACGGATATAAGATATAAGAATTCAAAGTTGAAAAGTTTTGGAAAAAAATCATTGTTTCATGTCTCTACTTAAAAACAAGATATCTCAAGATTTTTCCAAAATAGGTTCCCCATCTGACCGATAGCTCAGTGGTAAAAAGTCAATGGAAAAGCCTCCGGTTCAAATCTTGGTCGGATCATATCTAATAAAAAACGAGGAAGAGTGTAGTTGAGTAGACTGTATCAACTTTATTATCCAGTTAATTACTTTTGAATTTTAAATACCCAACTTGATCGATTTTCAGTTATGAACAAAAGAAAATATAAGTTGAATGGCAGCTCTTCGAACCTCTTGCACTAATTAATTCTATATTTTTTTCAGACGTTGGCCATTCAAGTTAACTACTATTGACAAAATTTTAAACACCCACCTTTATTTTTTATTGAGTAATGTTCATATAAAAGATAAAGTTGAATGGCAACTACTCGAACCTGCTGCTGTAGACAAACCAAATTTTGCACAGACTTTGATAAAACTAAACTATTTTTAGAAAAATTTCAGACACCCATTAGGTTTAGATTAAAGCTCATATAAGAGAAGAAGTTGTATGGCAGGTACTCGATCCCGGGGATCAAAATGGTTGGGTTTCAATAGCGATGACGGCTATTGCATAAAAACGAATTTGTGAAAATTTCAAAATCCTAGCTCCTTTAATTTTTCAGTTATCGTGCGGGCGGACAGACATACATACCTAAATAGATTTACTTTTCTATTCTGATCCGATCCATACCTTTGAGTATATGTCTAGTCCCCCTCCTTCTCTGCTTCACAAACGTAATGACAAATTTAGTATACCCTTTTGACCTATAGTCATACGGTTATATATATAGTTTATATTAAAAATAATTTAATTATTAAGTCCAAATGACAAATAGGCGAAGGATTAATATTATCAGGCAATGTTTACTATTGTCTGGTACTACAAATAAATAAATAAATAAATAAAAAATCCTCCGTCCACCACAGAACATACCGGCCTTACAGGAAAATCATAAGGTGAAACATCTTTCAAATGTTGTTTACATTCTATTGCATACAAACAACTATTTTTGCCAAAGCATATAATTTTTTTTTCATCAAACATAAATTTATCAAACGGTATTTATTTATTTAAGATAAAAAAAACTATTTGTTGTGTTAATAAATTCCAATTAGACTTTTGAAAGGTTCCAATTTTTATCCAGTTTAAATTAAGGAGACACTAAAGTTCGTCGGATCAAAAAACTTTCTATGGCAAAGTTGTTATTTGTTATATATTTAGGTAATTTTAAGTTCTATGTCCCTATGTGCAAAAGATTGATTGGAACAATATGGAAAAACTTTATTTTATCCAAAAATATTTTTAAAACTTCAGAGCCAATACCTTCTAAAGCTGTGAGCAGAAACGTTTTACCGGCTTATATTTAAAAAAAATTTTGAAAATTATTTACGTGTAAATTTTTTGCTTATAGAGTAAAAGAGCCAAGAATATTTTTTACTAAATGTTTATTTAAAATTTTTTTGAACAAATTTATTTTCTACCAGGTGGTGCAGAAGTCCATGTTGGACTAGGCCATGTTGGACTTGACCAAGTTGGACTTGGATAAGTAGTACATGTTGTATAATCAGGCTCATCATGACAATTATCACATTGATTTACAATAAATTGAAACAAATCTGGATCGGGTGCTGGCATAGCAGATGCGGCACATATCTTTAATGAGAATTTTAATTTATTATTAGCTAAAAATTAAAATTTATTTTTTTTTTGTTTTAATTACCAAAGCAATTACAGCAAAAATAGCGAAAAATTTCATTTTGTTGTCTTTAGAATATCTTCAGATAGAATCAAACGACTGAAGTTTTAAATAAAATTGTAGGGCTATATATACCCCTAGTAAAAAATTTTCAATTGTTTATTTTCGTACTTATTTATTTAATTGTATAAATACAAAACAAAATTTAAACTATTTAAATAGTTGTTAATTATTGTTCTTTGCTTATTATTAAAAAAAACACAATTTATCTCAAATATTTTTTAATAACTTTGTTATCAATATTCAACTGGTAAATCAATTTTTACGAAATTGAGAGACTCGGCGTAATCCGTATTAAAACAAGATTGCACAATGTATCCTTGATAAACGCTCATGCACCTATCGAGCATAAGTCGGAACAAATCAAAAAGGGGTTTCTTTAGTAAACTAAAGGCTGTCTACGATCAAATACCATCTAACGGTATTAAAATTTTGCTCGTCAACATGCATAGGAAAATTGGAAAAGAGGAAGTATACAAGTTATACAAGAAGTATAAATGAGAAAATCGAAAAAAAAGACCAGTAGGGAAGCCGAGAAATCGATGGACTGATGCTTTCGAGTTAGACGCTATGTGAAAGCTCCAAGAGGAAAATTGGATAACTGCTGCCAAAGATCGAGTGAAATGGAAGAGAATGATTAAGGAGGCAAATGTTCAACAACGGACTGTAGCGCCATAGAAGAAGAAGGGCTTTTGGCAGACATGCAATTTTTTGTTTTGCAACTGTTTGGTTGCATATTTGTGTTCAATTACAACTGTGTGATTGCATATAATCAAGCAATCAAACAGCTTGTAATTTTTTACAAACCAATAGCAAATTTTAGTTAACGCAATCGATTTGTAATTTACGTATTTAAATATAACTTCGCACACTCGAAAATAAAACTAGTTGCAACTTGTCTTTCGTTGTATTCATATTTTGTATTTTGTTTTGTTTTTGTTGTTTTTTAAATGTTAATTGAACTGGATACCATTAGAATATTTTAATTTAGTTACTATTCAGTTTCAATAGTAGTTTTTATGTAATATTTCATCTTTAAACATAATAGAATATTTTCCCATATAATAACATAACATAAATTAATCAAAGAAACATGTTACCAACTTTTACAAAAAGCATTTACAATAAAAAATATTTCGGTAAGTGATTACTTTTATAAATTAAGATTAATACTATTTAAACTGAATGAAAAATATGATTATGATGTAAGCAAACCTGAGGAATTTAATCCAAAAATAAATGAAAAAAATTATTTTAAGCACTAATGTAAATAATATCGATATAAATTTAGCGTCTAATTTTATATTAAATATACATTATTTACTTTTATATTAAAACATTTTTAAATACAAAAGATCTACCATCAATTTTTGGTTAATAAAAATTTTCAATATTTTAAGCTTAAAAGCATTCAAACTTTAAAAGACCTGTTTCTTATACCAGCAATTTACTTTTATATTAAAACAGTAACAAAATCCTAAGACCAGCCTTCAATTTTATATTTTCTACATTTTAAGGGCTAGTACTACTTTAATAAAAGTATATATTGAAAAAAATATTTTTTTTTATTTTATTTTTCACTTTATTTTTTATTTTATACATCATAGTGGGTATCACTTAAAAAAAAAGGTTCGTAAAAATTTAACGAAATCATTTCGTTGAACATATTTTATTCCGTTTTCCGTTAAAAATTGTAGGATTTTTAGATTTTTACGGATTTTTAGTTAATATTTTTATTTGTTAACTTAAGTTAACTTAATTTAAATTTTTAAGTTATATTTTATTTGTAATATTTTTTTTTGTTTTATTTGTTAACATTTGTATTACGGACTTTCATTTATTGACTCCGTAGTTAGTTAAACGCTTCCGTTACTGAATTTTAATAATATTCAAATTAAAACAAAAAAATAAAACAAAAACAAAATAAAGCAAAACAAAAAAAAATTAACCAATAATAAATTCTACGGATTTATACGTTGATTTTAACGGACTTATTTTTGTTTCTACGGAAATTCTACGTATTTATACGTTGATTTCAACGGACATTTTTTGTTATATAATTTTAACGTACCTACAATACAAAATTTTTGCATTTCTTAAACAAAAAAAAAACAAATTCTGTGGAATTGTAACAATAAACAATATTGTTCTTTAGTTTGTGACGACCGATTGAAGTGTAACATACAAATAACGAGAAGTAGTAAAAAATAAAATAAAATGTGTAATTATTTTTGGAATTATTAATTGAACTACCTAAATATTAAAAAAAGTGATCTAAAAAACATAAATTTTCAGCCGCTTATATAAAACTAATTTAAATTCTTTAATTTTTGTAAAATAATACTATTAATTTGTGGTAGTATAAGCATTGTTTTCAGGGTTTTGTTTTATATTATATGTGTGTTTTAGATTTATTTTGTTAATCAATAATGAATTAATTTGTTTATTTTATTTTTGTATATAATTTATTATAAAAAAAAAAAAATTAAAAATAAATATGAAATAATTTAACAAACGCAGTTTTAATTTGTAGTTTTTTAAAACAAAATTTTTATTTTTTTTTTAAATTTCAGATAATTCCTAAATCAATAAAACCAAAGTACGGATTAATTTCTTGAGATAAAAAGAGTATCATATATCTG
The DNA here is from genome assembly GCA_963082915.1 of Dolichopus griseipennis. NCBI lineage: Eukaryota > Metazoa > Arthropoda > Insecta > Diptera > Dolichopodidae > Dolichopus > Dolichopus griseipennis. The sequence goes on along the minus strand of OY720441.1, from coordinate 72,190,227 downwards.
AATAACAAAACCTTAGTAAGGAAACAGTACTTTATTAAACTATTCATAAATTTTAAAGGATAAAATAAAAATTTTACAGCCATTATTTACGAAACACTCTTTTAGAAAAAAGACACGAATTTGTACGTTAAATTAACGTATTCTAGGTTAAATTTGACGGACATTTTTTAACGGATAATATTAATATTTTACGGAAGAATTTAACGGAAAAATCTTTTGAATAAAAAATTACGAATTATTACGTTAAATTAACGTATACTTTTAGTTGAAGTTTAACAGAGCTATTTTTTAACGGATGAAAACAAAGTATTACGAAAAATTTTAACGGAAAATTCCTTTGGATCAAAAACTACGAATTTTTACGTTAAATTAACGAACTTTTAGTTAAATTTTACCAACTTATTTCTTTAAGTATAGGTATGCACGGGTATCTAAAAGTTGGCAAGGGCAACTATTATCTTCGTTTTTTATCGAATTAACAACCTTTTTTTTGACATTTTTAATGTTTTTTATTGTTTTTTGTTAAAACCAGATCAAGGCTTCGGGGAGCTTTCACACAACTTTTTTAAACCAATATGAACTTCTTCAAAACTAATTATACCAGGAGGATGAAAATTCAAAAATATCGTTATTTAAGGACAAAAAGATAATTTAAAACATCCGTGTGGTTGGGTTCTTATCTGACAATTATTTAAATGTTTGTTTGGTGAATATAGGCGTTGGCATTGTGAAGAAATATGAATTCAAAGTCAAAAATTTTAGAAAAAAACAATGTTTCAAATTTTTTCTTAAAAACAAGATATTTCTAGATTTTTCCGAAAAAGGTTCCCACAAATTATATTTCATTTAAAAGGTATTTCTTTTTTCTACAACTAATATAGCTAGGTATCAATATCTCTAATATTTTGGAATATTTAACAAGTGTATTAAATTATTCGGAGAAAACGTTTAGTATGGTTTTAAAATAAGGGTTCGAAAATTTATTTAGCAGAGGTTTTTTGGACGACTCCCCCTTTTATTTTAAATTCTTTGTTACTGATATATCATTTATAAAAAAAGCATTATATGGCTTTTAGAGTTAAATTTAAAATCATTGTTATACACTTTTTTCAAATTATTTATATATAAAAATGTATTCCAGAGATTGTCAATTCGGAAAGTTTTTAGATTTGGATTGGATTTCGAATAAGGATTGGCGTTTTTTCCAGAATATTAATAATACTAGTGAAAAAGACTTTCATATGACGTGTTAAAAATTGCGTCTTTTGTAAAAGTTTCTTCAGTTTTATGAATAAGTTAATTTTAGTAAATTCATTTATTCAAACATAGTTAGGTACCAAGAAATGTGAAAGTTAGCTGCTTGAAATATTTTAAAAAATAACAAACCTCAATCAAATCAAATATTTAAGACTTAACAATGTTTTTTCTATCTGTCATATACGAGTCGTTAGAAGTTAGTCATTAGAAGTACGTTACATGTGAGAATAAAACTTAACTAAGTACATTAGGGCACGCAAATCACCAGCAGTAGCAGTTTGTCTTTTATTATATTTAGATAAATGTATGTGTGAGATTAAGAATTATTTGGGATTATTTTTTGCATGAAATAGATAGCGCCATCTAGCTTCAATCATTTAATTAGGCGGCTGCCCTCGATATTAAAATAATTTTTTTTAACCAAGTTTATTACATTATATAAAATATTAAAAATTTACTTGGTTTTGGATGAAACCCTTCCCCTAGCTTCAAATAACCAATGCAAAAACACTTGTGTTATTCCTTTCATTGCACGAAAATGAATAAGTAATTATAAAAGTTAAAATAATTATTTAAACATCACTTAAATATTCTGAAGAACATAACCTATCCATAGTTTTCAGAAACAACAATGCCAAATATATTTACAGATATCCTGTCTAGATGGAAGCATTATAATCTCAGAAGGAATTTTAATATATCCGTGACAATTTTTCTTAAAATAATATTTTTGGTAATTAAAAAATATTTTTTTTTTTAAATTGATGACGAAGAACCATTTCTAGCTAGGATTGCTTTATTTTATTCAAAAATATTTTCAAAAACTAAAAGTGTGAGAAGAAACATTTAAAGAATTATTTACTTGTAAATTTTTTGTTTATTTAAATGCATAATTATAGATTATATTATTTTCTTTTATTTTTATTTAAAACATTTATCTTCGGCCAGGTGCTGCATAATAATAAGAACTACTCCATGATGGACTCCATGGTGGATCACTAACGAATGTTGGACTACTCCATGTTGGAACCCAACTAGAAGGTTCATGACAATTATCACCTTGATTTACAATAAACTGAAAAGTATCAGGATCTGGTGCTGGCATAGCAGATGCGGCACATATCTTTAATGAGAATTTTAATTAATTATTAGCCAAAAATTAAAATTTATTTTTTTTTTATTACCAAAGCAACAGTAAAAATAGCGAGAAATTTCATTTTCTTGTCTTTAGAATATCTTCAGATAGAATCAAACGACTGAAGTTTTAGAAGAAAGTATAGGGCTATATATACCTCTAGTAAAAAATGTTCAATTGCTTATTTTCGTAATTAATTGTATAAAATAAATACAAAATAAAATGTAAACTGTTTAAATAGTTGTTAATTGTTCTTTGCTTATTATAAAATAAACAACATTGATTGTTTGACTATTTATCTCAAATATTTTTTTAATAATTCTGTTTTCAATATTTAACTGGTAAATCAATTTTTACGAATGTGTAGGGATTCGTAAAAATTCTTAAAATTGTATTTAACATATTCGTATATATTACAAAGACAATTTTTGAACTAATTTTCAAAGTAATAGTAGTAATACTATATACATAGTGACAGTTTATATTAATAAATGTTGCCATTGTATAAGAATTTCAATTTATGTATATATTTATGTAAACGGAGTTAGAAATATTTTAAATAACGAAATCTTAAAATAATTATTTGTATTTTGAGAAGAATTCCACCTGAAAAAACAGTACGTCTATATGTTGAGAAAAAATATTTGTAAAAAGTTTCGTTTATTTAATCAATGATCATTTCAATTCTATCATTATCACTCAAATTAAAGTAAAATTTCTAAAGCTTTTTACAAAAATAAAACAAAGAAAATATTTTAATTATTGATTAAGTTAAGATTTACGTATACATTTTTAGGCGGTCGTTGGTAGTTATTGAAAATTTAAGATAAATCCTTGAATTAAGGTGGATTTCTACTACAACGACACAGTGACGACAACGTACAACGACATCAACGACACCGGCCGGAACAAAACAAAAATCAGGTCCCTATCACGTCAGTGACGACAGCGTGATTTTTTTGATATTTACAATCAAAAATTAATATAATTTTTGTTTTTAATAAATTTTTACGGACGTAAGTTTTTTTGTCGATATTGTTTGTTGTATACAAAATACGGTGTCGGTACGTCCGTGATATTTTTGCCTGTATAGTATGAATAGGAAAATATGGTGACGTCACCTCCTTTATCGTCATTTGCCGGTGTAGTGTCAATCGATATTTAAATAACAATTACTAAAAATCCAAAATAGAAGTGCCTAATTATCTCAAACGGAACAAAGGAGTAATGGATACTGTTGTTTAATTAGTATCAGTAAATAAAGAAATATATTTTATTATTAGAAATATATTTAAATATTAAAACTGTGATATTAAATATACTTTGTGAAAAAGTGGTGTTTTGACGAACTTTTTAGAAGTTTAAAATTTACTTTTCCAAAAAAAAATGTAGTTTTGAAAATAAATTAAAATGTTTCAGCGGGAGATGCATCGTATGTTTGAAATAATTTTGAACTATCTAGATGTCATGTAGATTTCACGAGTAAACATAAAAACAATACGACGAAACCCATTTATGTCGCGTTTTCCATATTGTAGAGCAAGAGCAACGGAGAGATTAGGTCAATTACCCTTAACATAAACTTGTTCGGGTGATAACCTTCGAAGACATACACATATAACATACACGTCAAAATACTTAAAAAGCAGTTACCAAATAACCTGCCCGATTTAATTTTTAACCTCCCAGTAACTAGTTTTATACGCGCTAAAGGTGCAACTACAATAAATTTAAAAAAACTAAAAATAATTTTAAAAGCCCTTTGGATTAATTTCAATACTCCATCTCTTTATACCCGTGCATACATATATGACATCGGGTATATTAGATTTGCTCCTCCGTTTGTAACGCATCGATCTAGACGAGCTAGATATAGTGTCAAGGGTACGTATCGGCTCAGAATCGAAAAATTAGTCGATCTAGCTATGTGTGTCTGTCCGTCCGTCCGTCCGTCCGTCCGTCCGTCTGTGTGTCAGCACGATAACTCAAAAACTAAAAGAGCTACAGTTTTGAAATTTTCACAAAATATTTTTCAATCAATTTCTAGGTTCCCTATTTTTTTTGGTTAAGATCGGACCAAAACTTCGGGTAGCTCTCGAACAGCTAACTTTTTTAACTCCAATATTTTCATACAAAAATTTTAACATGAAGTATTTAACATGAAATTATATGAATTTTGTTTGTTTTTGTTTTTTTGTTTTTTTGTTTTTGTTACAAAAAGTAGATAAAGATTTCGAGTTAGAATTTCATATGATTTAAATGATGCGTAGTTTATTTAAGATAAGCAAAAAAAAAGAAGACAAAGATTTTTTTAAGTAAATGGCTTATTGATATTGATAGATAATTATGAATATATATGATGAATCATATATGAATATGATGACTGATGAGTATTATCTATCATGATGATTATTATATGAATGTGATCATATGAAGTTGATTTGGCTTAAGTTTAATATATTCGTGAATTAAAAATTAATTATAAAGAGATGGAATTGAAAAATTAGAGCAAGAGTTTTGAAATTCACACAAAACATTTTTGGGACATTTTTTAGGTTCCCTATTTTTTTTGGTTAAGACCAGATCAAGGTTTCGGGGAGCTGCCACACAACTTATTTAAATCAATATGAATTTCTTCAAAAGTAATTATACCAGGAAGATGAAAATTACACACGGTTAGTTTTATAATGAATCAAGAACTTATATGAAGTTTCAAAATGTTACGACTTCATTTTCGAGGGGCTGCCATACAACTTTTTTGCACCAATATGAATTTCTTGAAAACTGATTATACTACGAGGATGGAAATTACACACTGTTAGTTATATAATGAATCGAGTACTTATATGAAGTTTCAAAATGTTACGGCCCCGTTTTCGGGCAACTGCCATACAAAGTAATCAATTCGATAACTGTGAATCTAATGAAGCTACGAGGTTAAAATCAAAACTGGGCAGATAAAGTAATAGGGCAAGTTAGTTGGCAAAGTTGGACATCACTCGGACCAACTTTTAGGGCGGGCTATTTTTTTTTTTTTTGTTTTTTTTTTTTTTTTTGTTTTTAAGCAAAAATTATGGTAGTATAATGGAATTAAAAATTTAATTTTTTTTTGTAAGCTAAAATTATGGGATAAAAAGGTAAATTTTTTTTTAACTATTTTACTTTCTTATATTTTTTTTGTAATATTTATAATAGCATAGAGGAAATAAATAACGGTTAGTGGGTATGCACGGGTATCTAAAAGTTGACAAGGGCAACTATAATCTTCCTCGTTTTAATTTGTATTTCCATTCTGACAATAGCCGAACCCACAGATTAAACATTTGTTGATATTTTCTAAATTTGTTTACCTTCGGAAGCTAATTTCATTGAAATATGTGAGTTCATATCTTTCTAACGGGTCGAAATTGGTCCTTTACGAATAGGGAGCAACTCTGATATACCCGTAACTCTCCTTTAAACGGTACTAAAGTACTAATTAGTATATATAAAAGTAATATTAATAGCTAGAGAAATTATTCAGACACTGTTTAAAGGATTTTAAAGAAAAAAACATGAATTTTGTTTTCATTAAGTTTAAGAATATTTTCATTAAGTTTTTATTTTATTTTATTTTCTTTTTTAATTTTCTCATACTATAGTATTCCACAAATTATCAAGTTGATCGAGGAGAATAGGTAGTATAGGAGACAAAATTGTATTATCATTCCCTTCTGGGCATTGATGATCACATTGATTTACAGTAAACTGAAACAAATCAGGATCTGGTGCAGGCATAGCTGATGCGGCACAAATCTTTAATGAGAATTTTAATTAATTATTAGCCATAAATAAAATTTTTTTTTTTTAATTACCAAAGCAATTGCAGCAAAAATAGCGAAAAATTTCATTTTGTTGTCTTTGGAATATCTTCAAATAGAATCAAATGACTGAAGTTTTTAAAAAGTATGTAGAAGTATATATAGCAAAATTTTTTAATTATTTATTTCGCGCATTTTTTTAATTGAAAATAAATATTAAACATAATGTAAATTTTTTAATTAGTAATTAATTGTTCTTTAATTGCACATTATTAAATAAATAACATTAACCCGTTTAGTATTTGTTCTCAAATTTTTAATAATTCAGCTTTTAAAATATTTGCTGAAAAAATTTGTTTAATCTGCACTTTTAAGTTTATTTGAAGCTTACGAATTTGTTTCCAAGTATTTATGATCCGAAATGCTAATTATTATAAGAAAGCATGTACTTAGAATACTAGAACTACTAGATCATTAATAATTCTATATCATGGTTTAATATTGACACTTACAAACACTTTTTATCTAAACTCTAACCATATATTTTATTATATATATATTATTATTATTATTATTATTATTTTATTAATATATTTGTCTAGAATGAGGTGTAACAAACGCATTCAATTAAATGTGATTTGTTGGATGTGTTCAATTATAAAAAAATAAAATATTAATGTTTTGTTGAATGTGTTTTATTTTAGAAAATAAAATATCATTAATTATTATAAGCAGGCCAAAAAATATTTTAATAAAAACGAGGAAGAGTGTAGTAGAGTAGACTGTGTCAACTCTGGGATACCCGTATGACCATAACATATATATTATATCATCCGGTTAATTACTTTTGGCAAAATTTCAAACATACAGCTTCTTTAGGTGTACTGTAATGCTCATATAAAAGAAGGAGTTATATGGCAGCTACTCGAACCCTCGGCAGTAGACCAACCAAATTTTGAAGAAACTTTGGCCATTACACTAAACTATTTTTGGCAAAATTTCAGACACCCAAATTCAATAGGTATAGAGTAATGCTCATATAAAATAAGAAGTTGTATGGCAGCTACTCGAACCCTTTGCAGTAGACCAACCAAATTTTGCAGAAACTTTGGCCATTACACAAAACTATTTTTGGAAAAATTTCAGACACCCAGCTTTAATAGGTATAGAGTAATGCTCATATAAAATAAGAAGTTGTATGACAGCTACTCGAACTCACTGCAGCAGACCAAAAAAATTTTGCAGAAACTTTGGCAATTAAACTAAACTACTTTTGCCAAAATTTCAGACACGTAGCTGTAATAGGTACAGAGAAATACTTAAAAATAGAAATATAAAAAAGGAAGTTGTATGGCAGCTACCCGAACCCATGGACCAAAATGGCTGGATTTAAATAGCGATGACGGCTATTGCAAAAAAACGAATTTGCGAAAATTTCAAGATCCTAGCTCCTTTAGTTTTTAAGTTATCGTGCGGACGGACGGACGGACAGACGGACAGACGGACAGACGGACAGACGGACAGACGGACAGACGGACAGACGGACAGACGGACGGACGGACGGACATACATAGCTAAATCGATTTCTTTTTCGATTCTGATCCGATCCATACACTTGAGTCTATATCTACCCCCCCTTCTTCTCTGCGTCACGAACGTAATGGCAAATTTATTATACCCTTTGACTATATAGTCAAATACGGGTATAAAAATAAATAAAATTTTTTTAAAGAAGTAAAAAATGGAAAAAAAAAATGGTGTAGAGGTTGGCAAAGTGGCTCCGGGTGTACAATACTTGAATTCGATGCACTCTGCACCATAGAAGTCAAACAAATATATTTTTATACCCGTATGACTATATAGTCAAAGGGTATAATAAATTTGCCATTACGTTTGTGACGCAGAGAAGGAGGGGGGGTAGATATAGGCTCAAGTATATGGATCGGATCAGAATCTAAAAATAAATCGATTTAGCTATGTATGTCCGTCCGTCTGTCTGTCCGTCCGTCCGTCCGTCTGTCCGTCCGCACGATAACTCAAAAACTAAAGGAGCTAGGATCTTGAAATTTTCGCAAATTCGTTTTTTTGCAATAGCCGCCATCGCTATTTAAATCCAGCCATTTTGGTCCATGGGTTCGGGTAGCTGCCATACAACTTCTTTTTTTATATGAGCATTACTCTGTACCTATTACAGCTGCGTGTCTGAAATTTTGCCAAAAGTAGTTTAGTTTTATGGCCAAAGTTTCTGCAAAATTTGGTTGGTCTAGTGGAGTGGGTTCGAGTAGCTGCCATACAACTTCTTATTTTATATGAGTATTACTCTCCACCTAATGAAGCTGGGTGTCTGAATTTTTGCCAACAATTGTTTAGTGTAATGGCCAAAGTTTCTGCAAAATTTGGTTGGTCTGCTGCAGAGGGTTCGAGTAGCTGCCATACAACTCCTTATTTTATATGAGCATTACTCTCCACCTAATGAAGCTGGGTGTCTGAATTTTTTCCAAAAATTGTTTAGTGTAATGGCCAAAGTTTCTGCAAAATTTGGTTGGTCTACGATAGAGGGTTCGAGTAGCTGCCATACAACTCTTTATTTTATATGAGTATTCCACTACACTTAATAAAGCCAAAAGTAATTAACCGGATGATATAATGTATATGTTACGGTCATACGGGTATCCTAGAGTTGACACAGTCTACTCTACTACACTCTTCCTCGTTTTTAACTTAATTCGGTATATTAAAAAAAATTCCAAATAAAGTTTATAATTCAAAATTTATAAATAAAGCAAAACTCAATTAAAAAAAAAACAAAAACGTCATTCTGTGACGGGCCAACAGCTAATAATAAATAAAACCAAAAAATTAACAATATACAAAAAAATTACCGGAACCTTAGCTTTATTGAAAAGTAAAAGATCTCTCGTGAGACCAAAAATATATAATGTCAAATTGCCAACGAAACTACACTTAAGAAATAAGTTGGTAAAATTTAACTAAAAGTTCGTTAATTTAACGTAAAAATTCGTAGTTTTTGATCCAAAGGAATTTTCCGTTAAAATTTTTCGTAATACTTTTTTTTCATCCGTTAAAAAATAGCTCTGTTAAACTTCAACTAAAAGTATACGTTAATTTAACGTAATAATTCGTAATTTTTTATTCAAAAGATTTTTCCGTCAAATTCTTCCGTAAAATATTAATATTATCCGTTAAAAAAGTCCGTCAAATTTAACCTAGAATACGTTAATTTAACGTACAAATTCGTGACTTTTTTCTGAAAGAGTGTTTCGTAAATAATGGCTTTTAAATAAAATTTTTATTTTATCCTTTAAAATTTATGAATAGTTTAATAACGTACTGTTTCCTTACTAAGGTTTTGTTATTCAGATATATGATACTCTTTTTATCTGAAGAAATTAATCCGTACTTTGATTTAATCCGTTTTATTGATTTAAGAATTATCTGAAATTGAAAAAAAAAATTAAAAATTTTGTTTTACAAAAACTACAAATTAAAACTGCGTTTGTTAAATTATTTCATATTTATTTTTAATTTTTTTTTTTTTATAATAAATTATATACAAAAATAAAATAAACAAATTAATTCATTATTGATTAACAAAATAAATCTAAAACATACATATAATATAAAACAAAAACGATTAAAAACAAAACCCTAAAAACAATGCTTATACCTACTACCACAAATTAATAATATTATTTTACAAAAATGAAACAAAATAAATTAGTTTTATTTATTTCAATAAAAGCGTTAATCATATGTTCCTACTTATAATAACTAACTACTTACATACTTATGTATGTGCATTTATGAAATATGATTAACCAAACGAAAAAAAAAATTCTTCTTTATTTGGCACCAAATTGAAACCAACAAAACAGTAAATCAAAACATAATAATATATTACATAAGACATCTAATAAACAATATTAAGCATATATATAAGCGGCTGAAAATTTATATTTTTTAGATCACTTGTTTTTTCATTTTTAGGTACCTAGTTCAATTAATAATTCTAAAAATAATTACACATTTTATTTTATTTTTTACTACTTTTCGTTATTTGTATGTTACACTTCAATCGGTCGTCACAAACTAAAGAACAATATTGTTTATTATTACAATTCCATAGAATTTGTTTTTTTTTTTGTTTAAGAAATGCAAAAATTTTATATTGTAGGTACGTTAAAATTATGTAACAAAAAATTTCCGTTGAAATCAACGTATAAATACGTAGAATTTCCGTAGAAACAAAAATAAGTCCGTTAAAATCAACGTATAAATCCGTAGAATTTATTATTGGTTAATTTTTTTTTGTTTTGCTTTATTTTTTTTTTGTTTTATTTTTTTGTTTTAATTTGAATATTATTAAAATTCAGAAACGGAAGCGTTTAACTAACTACGGAGTCAATAAATGAAAGTCCGTAATACAAATGTTACGGATTTAGTACGTTAATTTTAAAAATATTAACTAAAAATCCGTAAAAATCTAAAAATCCTACAATTTTTAACGGAAAACGGAATAAAATATGTTCAAGGAAATGAATTCGTTAAATTTTTACGAACCTTTTTTTTTAAGTATAGGAAGATTGGAGTTTCTCTTACCAACTTTTAGATATCAGTACGCCATCCTATTATTCTTCCTCATTCGTTTTATAATCTTTCGTTGACTTTCTGCCTTATTTTTTGAATTATTGTCCACGGGACTTTTGTCATAACGCCATTTACAATATCAATTTAGTAGTGTTAATAGTTACAAAAAATTACAATCGCACAGTTCAAAAATTAGTATGGTAGCTCCTATGGAATTAACCCCTAGAAATTTGGTTTTTGAGTTATTGCACTAATAGATAGAAGGACGGACACACATAGATTAACTATCTAGTTTTACAAAACCCAGAATAACATTCAACAGAATTTTACGACTTGATATTCTTTATAATTACATTGTATAGAAATACATTTTTGAAAATTTGGTTATATAAGTTTTTAAAGTACAATTACTTGAAAAATTCTAAAATTAAAATAGATATTTTTATATTTAATTATTCATAATAAATACAAAATATGATTTTTCCTAAAATTAATATATAATATAAAAATGATAACTTTCATTTAAAAAATTTTGAATTTTTATTTAGTATAAAATTATCCCCAATACTCGTACATTTATTACACAAATTTTACATCAAAGGATATCAATTAAGGGCATATATAAATTATAATAAATGTATAAATGTCTGTGTTTATTTTTAGGATATATATTTTGTTGTTGTTGTTGTTGTTAAATAAATATTTTCACTTGAATATTAAATATGTTACACATGAAAGATCAAAGTATATAGAAATTTATATTGATAATTATTTTTAAAAACAGCCATAAGGATTTTTTTATCACTTTCTGGCTATTTGAAAATCAATTATATATATATATATATATATATATATATATATATATATATACAAGTATATAATATATAAATTTATATGTATATTAATATGTATATATATAGTAATATGATATATACATAATAAATATGAATATTTAATTTGATAAGTTTGATAAGTTTTAATAATTATAAAAGTAACCAGTCGCCTTGTACTAATAAAATTTTGAGTACAAATCTAAAATATAAGGGTCCTAAAAATTTTTGAAAGTAATTAGTGCTTATTAAAAGGAAAATCTAAAATATTGTAATATTAAATTAAGTACACTATTTTCACATGAGTTTGGTCCTTTTTCCACTGAAATTTTTTTATAATCAAATAAATTTGCTTTTTTTTCAAAATAAATTGATAATTTTTCAAATGAAATTGGTCTTCAGTATTTTGGAATCCAGATGTTGAACTGAATTTATTTGAAAATTCTGGTTTCCAATTGTGTAAAAGAAACTAAAAAGGATGGAAAAAATATTAAAATATGTCCCAAAAAGTTGCATTTTGGTGATCATTATTAGGGTGGGCTTAAATATGGAACTTTTTAATTTTTCTTAATTTATTTACATTCAATTATAAAATCGATGAGTACCTCTTTTTAAATATGTTTATCTCACTACTGCATCCTGGAAAACGTAACTTATTAAAAGAGTACTAGTTTAATTTGAAAAAAGTTGAAAAAAGGGACCAAATTCATGCGAAAAGATTAGATACATATATATTATTTTATACACAAACATATAAATACATATAGGCCAGTAAAATAGTATTTTAGTTTTTTTATAAATAGTAACTTTTAAATTTCGTTAATTTTATATTTAAAAAAAAAAAATACTTATTTCAGGTTCAGCAACTTTTAAGCATTGAATGATTTCAAATTAAAAGAAAACTTTAGTTATACATATTGTCCTTAATAACTGTTTTTTTTTTTTTTTAGGTTAGAATTTGTTTTTTCCAATTTCATAATATTTTTGTGTAATGGGAGCTTTTCGTAGTTTTTTTAACAGTTCTTTAAATTAGGACAATAATTTGGTATGTAGTGGTTCTGTCGGTGGTTTTGACTAATTTTAAAATTTTAATTTATTTTAAAAATGGCAATTACAATTACGGTCCCTTATTTTAAAATTTAATATTTATTAACATAAAATGATAGATTAAATTACAATAAATCATAATTACATAAAATCTGTGATAAATTAAAATCAGTTTGTTATGTTAATATATGTGTACATATATACTTATATATATATATTAAAAATTCTTTTGATATGCTAATTAAAAGTTAAATACCCGTGTGCAGATATATTTTGTTTAATGGGTTTTAAAAAGTGTTAAAATTAAAGATTTAAATTAATTTTCTAAGAATCTTATAATTTTTGGAAAATTTAACGGGTTTGAGTATTTATTAAATTTGATTAAATTTTATTATTAAATTTGTTTAAATTATTAAATTTGATTGAATTATTAAATTTAATGCTTATTTAAGTTGGAAAGCAATGTTAAGCCTTTTAAAACCGCTTATGGAAAAATAATTTCAATTCCTAATTAAATGGCTGGCTGACACAGTGGTTAGTGTGCCGAATTTTCATGCAAAAGGCCCGGGTTCGAATTCAAGTGAAAGTAAAAAAACTTTTCTAGTTTTCGATTCAACTCAGTTCCGATTCACCATTGGGTTAAAATTAATGGCTTAATCAATAATTAGTAATTATATATCTTTAACAAAAAATACATTATGGAGCAATATAAACTAATAATTTAATTAGTACTATCTTGTACTATCTTGCCTTGTACTATCTCATGCTTAAATTGTATGTGAAATTCATTGAGCTCAATTCTAATAACACGAAAATCGTATCTACCCACGGTTGCAACACGTACCTATGCAATTGACAAACTTATTACCCTAACATTTAAACAGTTCAAAATACTTAAAACATATAACATTTGTTTTCCATACATCAGTCCTGCACTCTGCAGACCCCAAAAAGCGGGAATTTTAAATATGCAATAATCGCAAAGTAATTGTATAATATAATTGAAAATATTTAAGTAATTTTAATTATTCGGTTTTAAATAACGTATTGAGCTTTAAAACGTAAGAGCAAATGCCTCCTTAAAATATGTTGGGTTCCTTATTAAAATTTATTTATTTTTATACCGTTTACCATGTGATAAGTGAGGGGTTCAGTCTTTCTTTTTCAGCTGGAGCAGGTGTATATTTTATATTATTATATAAAGTATAAACTATATTACTATTAGATATGATCTTACCATGGGTTTTTCGTGATTTGAACCCGAAAATTTTCGATTTAAAGGACGAAGTCCCAACAACTTAGCCACCGGTCGGAATTTAAACTTTTATTAAATTTTAAATTTTTTTGAAAAACAAGGAAAGGTACTCCTTTTGATACCCATATACAATACTATATTATAACAGTTATTCCGCCATTTATTTAACACATCATTTTTACTTTGTAATTTTATTAATACGATCGTATCATAAAGTAAAATATGGCGTCAATTCAAAATTATTTAACCGTTAATAAATATATTTTGTATTGATTTCAATAATATTAATTTAAATAATAGAAAATATTAAGTAATAATATAAAATATTATTTTTTGATGAATGGTAGTCACTTTTTTTTAATACCAGTAATAAAAACCAAAAAAAAAAAAAACCGAAATCAATTTTAATACGGTATTACGATAAAAAAAACAAAAAAATTTGGGAAATTAAAAAGTTAAAAATCAAAAATAAATCAATTTATGTAATAAAGTACATTTATTTTATTTTTGATTGCATTTAACTAGATTATTATTGATTGATTTTTAAAATTAATATTTAGAATATAAATATATATATATAAATAAAAATTTCAGTATATTATTTATGTGCGTGTGTTTGTGTTAACAAAAGTAGAAAAGTGACAGATGTAAATGACATATAAATGTAAAATGTAGTTTAATAAAGCGTTAATTGATAATTTTATAAAATAAAATATTTCTGGTTTTTATATAAAAATTTAATCAAAAATTAATAATTTAATATTTTATTTTATCAATTTTATTATTAATATTTGGTAAATATATTGAATCGCAATTTATTTATTTTAAATCAGTCATTTAAATTAATGTAATAATTTTTTAACTTCTTCAAAGCAAGTTATTAACTTTTGTTTAATAAAAATAGGTAAATGGGTCTCGTGGCGTTTTATTTACTTTCCTCTTAGATAACGAAAAGTGTTTTTTATTATTGATACATGTTATACATTAACAAGTTATAAAAATTATATTTGGAAAAAATAGATGAGTAGAGAACTTTCAAGAGATAGCGAGTAAATTTAGAAGTCAAGATGATTGAGTTTATATACAATTTATTTAAAGTTTAAAAAAATTTTAAAAGCTATCCAACAGTAGTTATAGTTTTAAGTTTAAACTTAAAATTTGTAAATTTATTTATTTATTTATTTATTTATAAACAGTCCCTTACCACATACAATATGATAAGGGAGCGAACCATGCCTTTCCTTTTCATTTATTTTGTTTATATCATTATTTTATATTTTACTATAAATATTTGGTCACCATGGAGATTTGTAGGAAAAAATTGTTTTTTAATTAATTTAATTAAATTAACTTTGGGAGATCAAACTATTTTTAAATGAGTTCTGAGTTTAGTATTGAGCCAGCCTTACTGAAGATCCCTACAGCTGGAATATTTTATAA
Source organism: Dolichopus griseipennis (assembly GCA_963082915.1). Lineage (NCBI taxonomy): Eukaryota > Metazoa > Arthropoda > Insecta > Diptera > Dolichopodidae > Dolichopus > Dolichopus griseipennis. The sequence continues at coordinate 72,174,855 of OY720441.1, read as the reverse complement.
CAATTCCTATTTCCGTTTAAAAATTCCTATTCTAACAGTGAACTCTACTTACTAATAAATTTTAAAACTAATAGTTAGCTTATGAACTTAATTAAATCTCATTTGAATTAAAATTTAAATTAGTTATATGAATATATCTGTAACTAATTTTCTAAAATTAATACAAAATTTCATGTAATATAAAATTAATGAATAATGTTAACAATTTTTCGATTGTCATTAATATGAATTTTATTTGAATAAATTTAAATATGATGTTTTTTTTTTATTTTATATCATCTATTTGTTTAAATTTCATTTCTGCATATTATAAATTTGCAAAAAACTCAAAAAAATTCTTATTCATATTTTCAAAATTTAAGAACGCAGAAATTCTCTTTTAAACACGTTACAATTACCTATATTTCATTACTCGGGAGAAGATATTACAGAAAAATTAACCAAGTAGTATTAATTGAATTTATCATAAACCAATTTGTATCCACGTTTTACATTATATTCACAGTTATGTTGCAAAAAAACAAATGATACAAATATAATTTTATTATAAAATACTCGTACATTATACCTGAATACCTCACTTCCAGTCAGACAGAGTTGCCGACATATATAAATTATTCACTTTAGAAATATTCAAAAAGTTAAAAAGTGGAATAAAATTGAAAGAACAAAAAAAAAATATCTACAAGATACGTAAACAGTTACATAATAATACCACGATGTAAAATATATATACATTATCAACACATAATAATCCTGTCATATCCTCTTAAGCATTCTTTTCAACATTTCCACATTATACATATATTAAATTGGTGGATCTGATTATTGGAAAATTTTATTCGTGACAATTTTCCGCGGAAAACTCGTGTTTAAAAATTATACAAGAAAAATAAAAAAAAGAAAAAATGAAAAAAGAAAAATGAATAAATTGCAATAGACAAATTTATACGCAAGAAGATTCTTTTAACAAACAATCAAGTGGGGAATAAATATTTTGAATAGAAAAGTAACAACATATGATTTATTTGATGATATAAATATGATGTAATATGAATGATGAAGTGAATTTTCTATTTTATTTCATTATCTAATGCAAGGAGTGAATTTATATGGCATTTTAAATTAACAAATTTTTCCCTACTTGTTACATTGTGGTTTGTTACGAATATTTGAGTTGACAATTATGGAAATCAACGATTTACACAAAAATTTTATTAAATGCGTAATGATTAATAATGGTTTTTGAAATAAATCCGAATATATTTTGTAATTTAATATAATAAATAGAAAAGATCTATTACAAATTTTGTTTTTTTGATACTTGTCAAATATAGAACAAATTATTAGTACTATGAAAATTTAAATTGCATCTGGGTTGTTAAATTTTTTAAATAAATATGGAGTAGTTAAGTTTTATATATAAGGCAATCTGTATCAATAATTTTGTCAAATTATTTGCTCAAGTGCTCACTTCAAGACAGTGAAAATTCCTAGGTGGATCAAAACTGGTTATGGAAACTCATTTATTGTGAGAACTGCTAGAATATGGAATCTAATGTGTTCCCCTCCGATAGAAATAGACCATTATACAATTTACAACGTTTTAAAAAGAATTTAAATAAGTTCGTTTCTAAATTACCATTCAACTCTCCTCTTATTCCTATCTTCCTTCTAACTCCTTAGCCTCATACCCAAGCCTACATATCTATTTTTTAGCTATGTATAAAGGAATTCGTTCCTAGAGTTTGATTAGGCGGTAAAAAAAAAAAACTCATGTATACCCTCAATTCCAATTGATATTATATACAGAAAAAAGTTAACATTCCAATGCTATAGTAATATTTTAAAATTAAAAAATTTAGAATGTGAGTTATAAGGTTGAAGTTAAAATTTTAAAATAAATTTAAATATATTTTGATTTTATATAATTAAATCATTATACCTTAAACGATAATACAGCCATCAAAATTGATAACAATGCAGTCGAAGATGTGTTACAATTAAACTACGTTGGCACTGTATCTGGAAGTGAAAATACTGGAAGTGGAACAAAGACTAACTAAGGCGAGGATAACATTTGGATTATGTCAATCCTTTGGATCTGATTTTGACACATTTAGAAAACACTTCACTTTGCTAGAAATGTTAAGATACGAATACTCGACTACTGTATTGCATCAATTTATTCTATGCCGAAACGAGACAAGAGTTGTAGACACAAGTAACATCAACAAAATACAGGTCTATGTATATGAATGTCTTAGAATAATCTGCAGAATCTTCTGACCGAGAATAATCACAAAAGCAGAATTATGCAGATAATAATCACAAACGCGGAAGCACTCGGGGAACCATCCAATAATCACGACCATGACGGAAGGTAAGTAGAGGTGGTTAGGTATGAAGAAAATCAAACTGGGTCATATCCAGGTAAGCACTTGACTAGAACCTTCTAAAAACGGGAAGGATCGGTAAACTAAAAAATACATAGCAAAGGACAGTAACAGAAGAAAATCTTCTAGCAAACCAGGTCAGAAATCAAAAGTCTGGCCCAAAGTATAATAAGATATATAGAAGTTTTGTGGAAGACCGATGTTCCAAGAGAGCCTCATTATGTTCACTTACATGAAATCAATTACATTTGCAATTTTTTCTGATAATTTGTTCGCTCACTGCATTCAACGCTTTAAACAGAATTTTGTAATAAATATGAATAAAATCTTAATATTTAATGTTTGCAAACAATATTTTACTATTACAAATTTACTTTTCAACAGTCTACACAAAAGCCATATATACAAAAAATGAAATTAGTTTAGATTTTGTTTTTTTTGTTATGTAATACATATGTCTATATATACAAATGACTCCAATATAATATAAAAGAAACGACAATTATTTATAAAACCTACTTTTTATTGTTTGTCTGAAGTCTCAAATTATCTTTTTGTTATTAAACATTTTACTGGACATCATTATAAATTTATTCATACAAAAGAAATATTTGTACATTGTTACTATTATGTAAAAGCAGTTAAAAAAGTTATTTAATAAATGGTAGCTGCATTTATTAAATTTTTTATACGCATTAATACTGTTAACAGTGTGTAAAGGAAATAACAGTATAAGGACCTTTTATATATAACAATTGAGAGTAAATACATAAAATATGAATAAATGTACATACACTGCACATATATATGCTATTAAGTGCTTAATGCGTCTTAATAAGTGTTACGTGCGATTACTTTAATAAAATAAACAAAAAAAAAAAACCTTTTGAACGTTTTATAGATTCATAATAACAGTAGCTTCAATATGTCATATATTCTGTAATCTGTAATGTAAATCACAATAATTTTTCCATGCAATGAATAGATTCAACAGTATTCAATAGATGACTTTTTAAAAGTTATCATTTAAAATTGGAATTGAAACTGTCAAACCAGATCATTGCATATTTATTTGACAATTGCTTTTAAACGTATGCAGCGTTGCTATGCAGAAAAACAGACAGATAGCGAAATCTTCTGTGTATAAGCAACATTTTTAAACTAAAATGCGTCTTGTAATGCAACAAATAAATATATTTTTAGAATAAAAACAATTTACATTTTTTTTTTTTTAAGAAAACAAAAGAAGTTTAATAATGCATGCGTATATATTGTTCTGCTTGTAACACATAAAATTATGTAGGTTTGTGATATAGTGCGGGATGCACATGTGCTCTAACTATTTTATGCATGTATTATGCATGTATGTATATTAATTCAAATATTTGAACTACTTTCATTTCATTCTTTTGCTTTTTCACTTCTCTAAAATATTCATAAATTTTTTATGATTGTTACTATGCAAAGATTTGTTACAATTTAATTCAAATGTGATAAGTTATAAAAAAAACTAGTAACTCAAACAAGATAGAAATAGAAAAACAGAGTAAACTATTATAACTATAAAAATCGATTAAAAAATATTTTAATAATGTTTATATTTGGGATTACAAAATTTTTTTCAATAAGTTATTATAAAATATATTTTTAAAACTTATTCATCCATATTGAATTGTATAAAAATTAGGCCCAAAACACATTTTTAAAGATCATGTCTAAAAATAGTAAATTTAATGAATTGGAAATAAAATTTAAATGTAAGTAACGAAATGTAAGTAACCTTAGCTAAGAGAATGTATAAATATATATATATATATATATATATATATATATATATATATATACATGTATAATCACAAACTATCTGTTATCAACCAAGCAAAGCGATTCTGCACTAAAAACCTACAATCGGTACAAATACTGATCATTAAGAAAAAATTATTTTTGAAGTATGCATAACTAAGTTTCTAATTAGGTTGGATCATTAAACTTTGTCGAAAGATGTTAAGTAGTTTTATATTAAAGACTTCTAGAAAATTTTGTTGGTTTAACTTCAGGGTTTGAGTAGGTGTTAAAATACTGCGAAATTCATGTTCTCATATTCAATATGGATTTTTGAAAATTCGAAAATTCTTAAAAATGATTAAGAGTTTAAAAGTGACAAAAGCTTAAGTAAAATTTGGTTGGTTTCGTAAAAAAGATTTTAGGAGCTTTGAACTTTTCTTAAATATTTTTATCAGAAATTAGACACGTTTAGATAACAATCTTCAAGCTCGTAATGTGACGGTATGTTTACAATTGGTTTGTTAAAAAAATCTCAACATTTGGAAATTCTCATTTAAAAATTAAACATTGTGCAAACATTTTAATTTACATATATATAGATATTTAACTTTCAGCCCTTTTGAACTTGAATAATTGTATATGTATTACAAAAATATATATTAAGATTTATTAAGAGCTTATGCGGTTGAACATAATCTTATAATTTTTCAATCGATACTTATTAATTCACATACACATAAAAATTGTAAATATAAATTATTTTATATTATATATTGTATATTTTTATATAGACATAACTATATAAATATAGATATACGTGTATATAAATTAATTTAACTAAATCTAGGTAAAATAAAAATGATAAAGAACCAAGAAGACGACAGTTAGAATATTAAAATTCACCACAATTACATCAATATTGTAATTATTTTTGTTTTTAAATTCTTATATTTTCTTGAATTTTTGTAATATATACATATATATATACATATATATTTATATATATATTTTAATTTATATTTTTTTAATGTCTGGAGTTTTATTTTTTTTTGTCTTAGTTTTCTTCAATGTAACTGATTCAAGGAAAGCATTATGTTGCTTTAGTTTTCAATTTTATAACAATATTTTATTTATATTGTTTTTAATTTTTTATTTTTTACAGTTAGTATTTAGGTCATTTTGTGTCTGTAACTATAACAACGCGTCTTGTAAAAATAAAAATTTACAAGATGGAAACATGATTTAATAAATATTTCCTAGGTGGATGGAATTTATTTTAAATGCAAATAATTATTAAAAAAATGTTTTGGAGATTTTTCTCTTCTTAACTCAAAAGTCTCTTAAAATATTCATTTAAGTCCTCGAACACGCAGACATCGAGAAGCAATTTTTCTGCAAGCTTTTTTTTTCAAGGAATTGGCCATATAATTTTATCCTCACTTATCGCTTTTCCTTATGGAAATTTTCTTCTGAAAAATTACTCGCTCACTGTTTGCCTGTCCATGGTCTAAGACTTCAACGGCTGCTTTCTTCTAACTCATTTCGGTCTGAAATTTAACCTTAAAAAAACAACCGAGAGTCTATAGAGTCATGTTTAGTTTTATATCACATTTTCGGCACATAATGTAATCTCTACATTTACTATGTAACTATAACTTTTAATAATTTTTAATTCTTCCGATGCGCTTCATTGTTTCTAAAAGTTTTGTACAGTTTATCCTTGATAATGTGAGTAATCTTTTTGTTTTTATTGTCGTTATTTTAAAAACCTCAAACCCATTTTGGGAACCATAGCAGTTGCTAGAGGCATACGGAGAATAACCAGTTACAAATTCTTAAAACTATTTTAAATAAAATAGGAATTCTCCAAATCAATTCTAAATTAAGAATCATAACAGTTACAAGAGAAATACAGCGAATACGCAGCATACAGGACATACTCAGTTAAAAATTCTTTGTACAAATAAAAACTAAAATATTGAAAATTTCATACACGCAATCGAGATCCAGCATTTCCCGTTATCTTTCGAATATTATCATTTCAGTTCCCTTAGGAATCAAATTTTTTTAAAATGATTAAACGTTCATGTTATAGAAGACTAAACCTTCAGCATAATATTTCGTTAAACAAGAGCTCTCATACAAATCATATATAAATATGTATATATATAATATGTATTTATATATATTATATAGAATATTATTTCAAAAAAACTTCCATCCAATTTACTGTGCTTAAACTATAGTGTATATAATATAATCAAAATTGGAAAACTGTAAATATGAGCCAAGAGAGCTAAAATACTGTAATAATATAATATTAAATAAAACAATAAAAACAAAATATTTAACTGGAATCCATTTTTTACATTTTAAAATATTTTCAGCCTAACAAATAAATAAAAAAAAAATTATAAAAGAAATACAAAAAAAAATTCAAATATTCTTCATGTCTACGAACTAAAATGAAACTAAATCTGTTAGAGTAGTCTGTCCTAGAAAATCTAGGCTTTCCATTGTTCTTCTTTTTTTATTCCAACTTTTTTTTTCTATTTTCATTGTTTTTCTTCGAGAAAAGTTTTTCTATTTCCGCTTTTCATCATATACCTACCTACCTTACTATACAGTTGTGCAATATAAAATTAAAAAAATAAAAACAAAAAAAATAGGAAAAAAAAAGAATACAATTAAAAAAAGAAAAAAAATTAGAAAGAGAAAACAAATATACCGAAAAAAAAAAATCATATTATATAAATCATTATCATTACTACCGTCGTTATTAAAACGGTTATAGGACGAGACATATAATAAAAAAAAATATATATAGATATATAAACACATGCACATATTAAGCACATTAAGTTGCCAAACATAAACACACATTACCACATTTTTTAATATACATATATATATATACATTTTCCAGATTAAGTATACAGTAAAATAAAAAAAACGAGGAAGAGTTTGGTAGAGTAGACTGTGTCAACTCTGGGATACCCGTATGACCGTAACATATACATTATATCATCTGGTTAATTACTTTTGGCAAAATTTAAAACATACAGCTTTATTAAGTGTAGGGTAATGCTCATATAAAAAAAGGGATTGTATGGCAGCTACTCGAACACTCTGCAGTAGATCATCCAAATTTTGCTGTAATTTTGGCCATTACACTAAACTATTTTTGCCAAAATTTCAGACACCCAGCTTTATTAGGTGTAGTGTAATGCTCATATAAAAGAAGGAGTTGTATGGCAGCTACTCGAACCCTCTGCAGTACACCAACGAAATTTTGCAGAAACTTTGGCCATTACACTAAACTGTTTTTGCCAAAATTTCAGACACCCAGCTTCAATAGGTATAGAGTAATGCTCATATAAAATAAGAAGTTGTATGGCAGCTACTCGAACCCTCTGCAGTAGACCAACCAAATTTTGCAAAAACTTTGGCCATAAAACTAAACTACTTTTGGCAAAATTTCAGATACGTAGCTGTAATAGGTACTGAGTAATACTCATATAAAAAAAGAAGTTGTATGGCAGCTACCCGAACCCATGGACCAAAATGGCTGGATTTAAATAGCGATGACGGCTATTGCAAAAAAACGAATTTCCGAAAATTTCAAGACCCTAGCTCCTTTAGTTTTTGAGTTATCGTGCGGACGGACAGACGGACGGACAGACGGACGGACATACATCGCTAAATCGATTTATTTTTCGATTCTGATCCGATCCATACACTTGAGTCTATATCTACCCCCCCTCCTTCTCTGCGTCACAAACGTAATGGCAAACTTATTATACCCTTTGACTATATAGTCATACGGGTATAAAAAACAAAATATAATAAAATGCCTGTTCTGCTGTTTTGTTTTTTCATTCTGTTTTTTTTTAACAGTCTAATTATAACAGTCTGTAATATATTGTACATGAATTGCTGTAATATATGTACATTAATGTATGTCAGATTGTGTATTTGATATAGTGATAAAGAAAAAACAATAATAACAAAAAATAGAAATTGGAGTAGACCGTTTATAAATTTCTTATACAGTTTGAATTGAATCAAATTGAAATTCATAGGTATTAAGGATACTTTGTCGAAAAAAAAAAAAAAAAAACAACAAAAATAGAAAAAATAGGCTGAATATTTTATGACAGTACTGATGGTAGAAAGTAAAAAACAAAAACAATAATGTAACTCTAATAAAAATAAAAATTATGAGAAAATTTGGAATGAAAATGAACATATATAATTTAGCTAAGTTTTTATTTTATTATTGTTGTTGTTGTTTTTTTTATGTTTTTTGCAAGGTGATGCATATTTATTCTTGAACTTTTGGCAACTTTATGAAACACGTGGGAAAAATATTAAATTATTACAAAAAAAAAGGAAAGAAATATAAAACTAAATTCAAAATGGAATTTAAAAAGTAAATATTAGTTTGAAATATATAAATATTTGATGGGAAAGTTTTTTTTCTGTTATTTCAAAGTGACATTTAATTTTTTTTCATAATTTTATTGATTCAGTTGGGAAATAAATTTGGATTTGACATGATTGTTGAAATGATTTTATTCTGTAAAGAAGTTAATGTGTCTATTTAGGTTTAATAAAATAATATAACTGAATTTAATTGATTACTTAATTATTGTTTATTTTCAAGTGTACATTAGACGTCCCTACAGCTGCCTAATTGTTATAAATAATATACATATATATATAAAAACCTTGAACTAAAATAACCCTTTTATTGCCATTTTGGCATACTTCCCAAGAATTCTATTTAGATTTACAATAAGATTTATATTCATGCTATAAATTAAAGTTACATTACATACAAAAGGCCATTAACATATTATTAAGTGAATTATTATTATATATTAAGTCAGCAATATTTTCAGGGTAAATAGGTCAAATATGATTTAACAAGGCTATATTAAAACCAATAATATTATGTAATCAATTATTAAGAATAATTATATTTATTAAGAATTCTTGTTAGACTTATGCAAAATTAGTTGATGAAATCTTAGTATAAATATAAGCTAAGAATCATTGTAAAGTTAAGTTCCAGTCTGGCTATCGAAGCGTTTAGTGGAATTTCAAAATAAAGTAATTGTAAAAATAAATAAAGTGTTTTTGTTTATGGGTTCTAATTCAACATCTAGAACATATTTATATAGTTTAAGATCGTGCGTTCAAACCCCAGTCAGATCATATATAATAAAAACAAAAATATTGTAAAATTCATAATACTCTATAACCGTAATATAAAATAGGATTACATTAAAAAATATAAAACTCTAGTGTAAGATATTAGATTGCGCACGAAATTTAGCATTATTTTGTGTATTTATAATTGTACACAATATCTACAGCCTAGTAATTAAATGTTTCAGTAATCCAAATGATTTGATGAATTCTTCTTCCAATGTGATGAGAATGAAAACTTCGGACTAAAGTGATTTTTTAATGTAATCTGAAAGTGAAAACAATAAGCGAACAATTTTCAGAATTACCACAAGAAATGGAATACTTCAGGGTGAATATATTGCAAAAACCAAAGTAATCGATATAATAATCAGAGTAACCAAAACTAATTGGAATAGTGCCCAAATATAGCAGAAGAAGCAATGAACCAGTCGAAGTAATAATATTAAAACCAAAAACCAATTGGTTAACTGGAATTTGCAGACGATTTTTCTTTTTTTGAAATTTTTCCTAAAAATTAAAATTTTAAATTATAATCATAAAAAATTAAAGCATTTCAAGTTTTTGTATTTTAATAATAAAACAGGTATATATTATTATGAACTAAAGTTTTTTAAAGTATTTTGTAAAGTTTTTGAAATTTTGCAAAATTATAAGACATAATTTTTCAAAAAAAGAAAAAATTTCTTTAATAAAAAGAAAATTTTGAAATTTTTCATATTCTTTTGTTCAAATTTTCATTTATTTAAAAGCACTGTTTTCATGAATTTCATATAAAAGTGTTAATATTAAAAAAAGGAAAATTTAAATATACTGCAATGGAAAATTCATTTTGTTTACATCACAATTTATAAATTTTTTTGTGCATATATTTTTGTTCAATGTATTCATAAATTTTTTTTAAATAGTTTCTTGGCAAGGCAGCAAACATAATTTGAAGTAACTTTTACATAATATTATTATTATGCTTAGTATTTAAAAATATATTTAATTTATATTTTCATTTACTATATGATATACGTAGTGAAATTTTATTTTATTCAATAAAAAAAAATTACATTTTTACAATTTTAATTTAAATTTCTGCAACATTTCTTTTCATGGATTCTTTTCTTTTTCAATCACTTTTTACTTTTATTTTTCTAGCAAATATTTTTTTTATTTTATTTTTTAAAATGCTTTATTAAAAATGAGGAAGTGTGTAGTAGAGTAGACTGTGCCAACTCTAAGATACCTGTATAACCGTAATATCGATATTATATTAAAATTTCAGTTATCCACCTTTATTAGGTATAGAAAAATGCTCATATAAAAAAGAAGTTGTATGACAGCTACTCGAACCTACTGCAGTACACCAACCAAATTTTACAGAAACTTTGGCAAAATCCTAGCTCATTTATTTTTTAAGTTGTCGAGAGTACGAACGGACATACATACATAGCTGGATCGATTTACTCTTCGATTCTGATCCGATCGATACCTTTTAGTCTATATGTCCTCCCCGCTCTCCTTCTCTGCGTCAAAAACGTAATGGCAAATTTAGTATACCCTTTTTACCTAGAGTCATGCGGATGTAAAAATGTTTTTTTTTCTGCAAAAAAAAATAAAATATAGACCATATACGTAATATGAAATAGAATTTGCTTTCATAATATTTAACTTAAAGGTTATTAAATATTTTTGTGCTATTTTTATTTACTTTTACAAAATTGCAATCAAAAGGGATTAAATCAAAATTAATATGAAATACATCAACCTAATGAACTTTCCACAATAATCGGTTAAAAAAACTTATTGACCGATATAGGCTAAAATAAGGTTGAGTTGAAGTTCGAAGTACTAACCTAGAACTGCAAAAGCAGTAGTGTTTTCAATTATGCTTCACAAAAGAATTTTAAATTAAATTTTTTGACTTACACATGAAAAAACAATGTGTTAATATAAAATTAAACTAGTTAACATTAGTTGAAGAATATTGCCAATTGTTTTTAGGCATTAATAAATGTAAATCTGTCACTTATTAAACTACGATAATTTAAATAAAAACAACTCAATTAACTAAAGGTTTCCAGATTATCCAAGCCTTGAAGTAGTTGAACATGCTGTTCGTTGTCGAATTGATGAACTGTCAGCTGACTGATGAAATCGACGTTTGCCATCTTATTGAATTAAAAAGTTGGCAAAAAACAATAGATTATAGTTGTAATATTTAATTCAGTTTTTAACATAATTTTAGTTATTATTTTTTGTTTTATTTTATTTTTGTTTTTTATATGTTCATATTTTTCCTCCTATGTTACTCCACTTGGGAGCATTGGTCTACAATTTGAATTCTAAAAACTCCATTAATTTCTATTTATAGCCTTTTCTACTATTTTGCTCCAGGATATTTCGTATCTACTTAATTCATTCAGCACTGTTCTTCACCATGTTGTTCTAGGTCTAGCTCTTGAATTTGCCTAAATGATTCTAGGATTTGCCATTCTAGTTATGCATTCTTCCTTAGTGTATGACCAATTCACTTTCAAATTTTCTTCTGGTGATTTGCTTCACTACTGATTCTTTGTTGGTATTCAGAAGTATGTATCTTTAATAAATAAACAATATTCGCCATATTATTCTGAGATGTTTGTTTATGAACACTTGTAATTCCTAATGAAATTAGTGAGCAAACATGATTCGTTGCCATATGTTAATGTAGATTTTACGCGCGCACGCAACTTTAAAGCTTATTTAAATAATTGCCCGAATTAAGTTTTTTGTGAAACTATGAGTTTAATTAATTTAATTCTTAGTTTTTAGTTGAAACGAAAACTGTCAGATAATATGATAGCAAAAAAAATAAATAAATTAATTAAATTCTACCTGTATAAATTAAACTATACCTGTATATCTGATTAATTTTGCTTTTAAAATCTTCTTTTGTTGTTTATTATCATTTTTATACCTATAATTATTTTGACATAACCTCAGAAATGTTGTGTCATTTATTGTGGCAAATAATTAGTACTTGTCAGTATTGTGACATTTCTCTGTTGTCTAAGAATGGAAACACAATGTTAGTATTTTATTATTAAAGTTATGAGTTATGATCCATATAACAAATTATTTTATTATATTTTTAGTACCTTATTATTAATTGGATCAACTCTTTTTTTATGTTTTATTATTTTTTTTTTATACTTTATATTTATTTACTTTCTTTTTCATTATTTTCTTTCAATTCATTTAATATTTAACAATTTTTCTATAAAAACTTATTACATCCTTTTCATTGCATTCAAACGCAAGATTGTAAATATTATTCGAATGTCAAAAGTTTGTTTTTCTTTCTCTCTCTTTTTTCCCCTCTTTCCATCTTTTAGTTTTTATTTTTGTTTATTTTTTTAAATTGTAAATAATTTTAAATGTATTAAAAATTAAATAAAAATTAATCATTTGACTTTTCTGAAAAAAAAAAACATTTTTTAATGTTTTATTTTATTTTAAAAGTGTTTTATTTGTTTAATATACATGTATACATATATTTGTTCTTTTTTAAACTTTACATTTTATTTTGTTTTATTTTTAATTGAGTTTTTGTTAAAAAGTCAATAAATGAAGCTTAAGTATAGCAACATTTTATTTTCCAACTGTTGTTTTTTTCTATTTATAGTTTAAACACTAAATTAATTGTTATTTAAAATTCAATCAATCAGATTTTTCAAAATAAAACAAAAACAACATAAGTTTCGAAATGTTTTATTAATTATTTCAATTAAGGTTTTCTTATACTTTGTTAAAAATTTGTATCTGCAGTTTTACGATTTAAGATTTTTTTTTTTAGGTAAAAAGGAAATCCTTTAAACTGAAAGCAGAATTTTAGAGGGGAAGATAATAGATATGTGATCAAATTAAATTGGTATTATGATTGTATAATAATGAAAAATATATTCGTATGTTGCATTTGATTTTTAATTAAATATGATATCATTTTACATCTTTGATTTTTAGCACATTTTCAAAAAAATTTAAAAAAAATATGCCTAAAGAGTTTCATTCTGTTCGTCCATTTACATAACTTTTACACATTTTGAAATAAAGAACATAAGTTTTAACTTATAAGTGCGGTAAGTATTGCAAAAAAAATAAATTTCATGGAAGAACTTTTTTCTGTACTCCCATCTGTTACGCAGTTACAGCTCCCGAAATGCGGAAAAGGCGTATTGGCAAATTGTTATGACCAAAATCTATAAGATATATTTTAAGTCTGGAAACGCCAAACGGTTGGTGTTTTTATAACATTTATAAATTAATTTAATACAAAAGTATAGATTTGCAATACGGTGCTTTAAATTACCGTTATATAAAACTCAATTGCAAAACCTTTATATCTTCCAAACGGGTTGATATGGAAATTTGAAATTTTCGATAGGAATTAGAGGAGTTAAAGAATAGATAAGTAATGAGTATTTAAGGATGGCCTTTCTTTTTAGTATGGCCCTCCGTTTAAAAAGTAGATAGTTTGAGCATTTTTCGTATAAATGGATACATTTTTTAAAGCCATATTAACAGTATATGCTATTAGTGTAATTTAAGATAATAATTTGAAACAAGTTTTTTTTTTTGTATTTAATTTAAGTTGAAAGTTTCACAGCAGGGTGACATAGAAAATTATGAAATTTTATAAATTTTTTTTTAATTGCTACTGTTGAATATATAATTTGCATATGTTTCACGTAGAGAGAATAAGAGTACTTTTGTTTTTTAAAATATTTAAGATAATATTAGTATAATCAAAATATATCCAATGGAGCTATTATATTAATAATATGGACTTTTTTTGTTTAATATTTCCAAAAAAATAACCACAGTTCCGTCAATTATGAAATGAATTATTTAAAAAGTTTTAGTTCAATATTTTAGTTCAATATGTTATGAAGTTTTAATTTAAGTGACTAGTTTTATTTTAATAATAATCTTCTTTAAAAATTCGGTAAATGCACGACTATTTCTTTTATTTCTTCTTTAAGTACGATTTTTAAAAGTAATACTTTTGACTTCAAAAGTCATAATATAGATATTTTGCTAAACTTTTATAACATTTAAAATTTTTTTTGGAAAATTAATAAGCAAAGCAAACCAAATCCTATTAATTTCAATCCAAAGCTCTACAAATTAAGAGGCCTTATATATTATAAAATAATTTATATTACCTTTTTTTACTTTACCTAATTTAGAATGGGAGCGTATCCAAATTTCGCGAATTTTAATCTCACGTCCCAAAATCTAAGACACGAGATTTTTTTTAAATATCTCGCGAAAAATTGAAAAATTATTTAAATACTTTGTTGTTGACGTATGCAGAGAAAAGAGAAGGAGTCTTAAGATGGAGACCAAAATCAGGATTCTCAAAATTTGTATTTCGGGCCCTCTTACATTGATTGAGTTTATGATAATAATTATATATGAAAAAATTTTATGGCAATTTTAAGAGTTGAATACAAAAGTAGGGTTTCAATAATTCGTATAGCGGGGGTTTGGGAATGGCTGATTTGTTACGCTAAATTTAGTACTTTGTTTGGAATTTTTTGTGGATTAAGTTTTTTTTGAGTTTCGTATTCGCCCAACTTAATTTACTAAAAATAAAAATATTTTGTTGGAAACCACGAGATTTTAAAATGCGGGATTTTGAAACGCGAGATTTCGCAGCCAACACACTCAGAAAATATAAGTAATAAAAGTAAGTACTTTGATTAACTTAAAAAGATTTTCATTAAACTACTTTATTATTAAACTAATTAATCGACTAAAATTATGAACAATAGAAATTAAAATAATGAGTTTACTTATGAAGAGTCAAGAAGAATTTTTTGAATAATAGTTTGAATGCAGTTTTTATTATTCAAGCTTAATCCGAAATCGTATTGTCTTCCGAAATCGTATTAGAAGCCCAAAGTGCAAGTCAATCCACTAGTTAGTAAATATATAATATAAATACAATAATATTTCGATAATCCGAAACCCCTATAATCCGAATATCCAATAATCTGAATGACAGTTTACAAAGCGCTAACTATTCCACAATCCGAATTGGTTGCAGCTTGGAGGTTCTATAATCCAAATTATACTCAAAATTGCAATATATTTATTGTTTTTATGCTTTCGTATGAATATTTTTAAAAAACATTTATTGACAGTTAGTTTTTGTGTTATATAATGTATTATGTAATGGTCAAATTATTATTTTGTTTTATAATTGTTTGGTATTGCAATACTCCCCAACTAACATTTATATTCTAATTAGTTTTCGCAGCTAAATTTTAGCTTTTACAACGTCATCCTAATGGACTAGAATAGCTACTTTGCAACTAATGCTAATTTACAAGTTTTCGAGTCATGAAAACGTAAGCGCAGCTAAAAATAAATTTAAATAGCTTTTGCAACTAATATGCTTTTTTACTAGCAAAGAAGTAATATACGCAATAGCGATTTACTGTAAAATGACAGCTAAATAGCTGTTAAAGTATTTTTTATTTCCATAATGCTATTTGGCTTTTATTATTTTTTCAATAACAGCAAAATAGCTTTTTGGAAAACTTGTTTGTTACTCTAGCAAACTGGCAATAAGTAAAGTATTTTTACTTTAATTACCATATTGCATAATTTTGGCATTAGCTACAAAAAAGCAATATAGTCGAAATGACAGCTAAATAGCTGTTAAAGTAATTTTTATTTCCATAATGCTATTTGGCTTTTATTATTTTTTCAATAACAGCAAAATAGCTTTTTGGAAAACTTGTTTGTTACTCTAGCAAACTGGCAATAAGAAAGTATTTTTACTTTAATTACCATATTGTATAATTTTGGCATTAGCTACAAAAATGGCAATATAGTCGAAATGACAGCTAAATAGCTGTTAAAGTAATTTTTATTTCCATAATGCTATTTGGCTTTTATTATTTTTTCAATAACAGCAAAATAGCTTTTTGGAAAACTTGTTTGTTACTCTAGCAAACTGGCAATAAGTAAAGTATTTTTACTTTAATTACCATATTGTATAATTTTGGCATTAGCTACAAAAATGGCAATATAGTCGAAATGACAGCTAAATAGCTGTTAAAGTAATTTTTATTTCCATAATGCTATTTGGCTTTATTATTTTTTCAATAACAGCAAAATAGCTTTTTGGAAAACTTATTTGTTATTCTAGTAAACTGGCAATAAGTAATGCTATTTAGCTTTTATTATTTTTTCAATAACAGCAAAATAGCTTTTTGGAAAACTTATTTGTTACTCTAGTAAACTGGCAATAAGTAATGCTATTTGATTTAATGCTTTACAAAGCTAAATAGATATGAATGGAAAGCTGTCCTTTATACTTTAATGCCATTATAATTTCACCACGTGCATGCATAACTATTTAGCTTTGTACAAAGCTAAATAGATATGCATGGAAAGCTATTTTGCTTTGTACAAAGCTAATTTTCTGTGAAATGTAATTGGTTGCTGCCACAGCTATTTTATTATCAACAAAGAATGTCAATTATTAATAAGATGTGCCACTGTCATTCACAAATATTAATGTATTTTGTACACCAAACAAAACTTCATTAGTAAAATTAGGTAAATTATATGTATGTAAATATATGTATGCAAAACCTTTCTGTTATTAAAATTTCTGCAAGAGAGAAACAGAACGATATTTTTGCAATGCTCTTTCAAAACCACTATTTTTTTTTTTGTATTGGTATAGTATAAAGTATAAAGATATTTGAAAATGAATTGCAAAGTATTCCTTAATTTTTTTTATTCATTTAGGTACAAAGTGGCAAAAAGTAATAAAAAGTGTTTAAAATTGTTAATAATTTTTTTTAATTTTATTAAATTATATAATTAGATTTAGAATTCATAACCTAAAAAAAATTTTAATAAAAATGTGAAGAATTATTGATAAAAGAAGTATAGTAAAAGACATAAAAAAACATATAAAATCTAATTTTAATTTCTTATACCTTATATACCTACCTATTTTACATTTTTAAATTATTTGTTTAAGTAATGTTTTTAAGATTTTAAATTAAGTATTCCAAAATAAAAAATATTTTAATATTAAAACAACAATTTAATTTAAATTTTTTTTATCTCGCTACTTTCGACACACTTTGCTCCATAGTGAGATTTCAAGTTTTTTGCTTTCATTTCATATAATAAAATCTTATTCTATACCTAACCTACATATGTATTTCAATTTCGTGGTGTTTTTTTTTTTTTCTTTTTTAAATATTGCAAACCCAAAAATTGCTCACGTGTTGGAGTGGCTCATCTTATTACAATACCTAGATAATTTTTGATTACCAATTTTTTTTTTATACTCTTTTATTATATATGTATGTATATATATGATATTATGACCACGAGTATATTAAAATTGCTCCCCCGTTTGTAACGCATTGATCTAGATGAGCTAGATATAATGTCAAAGATACGTATCGGATCAGCTTCGAAAAGTATTTTAATCTAGCTATGTGTGTGTGTGTATTTTCTGTCTCTATACTGTGGTTAAGATTCAACCAAAATTTCGGATAGCTCTCGAACAACTAACATTTATAACTTAAATAAAAATTTAAATTTTTGCAGTACAACTTGTATACCTACAACATGCAGTTATATGAATTTTTTGTTTGTTTATTTTTGCTTTTGTTATTGCTGTGTTTGTTTTGTAGATATCTATCAATTTACGATTTCATATGATTCAAATGATGCGTAGTTTAAAAAATTTAAGATAAGCTAAAATTAACACAAATATTTTTTTTAAGTAAATAAATGGCTTGATAAATAATTTATATGTATTTATATAACATGTTTATTTGAAATTCTTTGTATGTGCAGTTTGTATTTTAGATTGATACATAATAATCATTATGAATATGATGATTATTATGTATCTTGATAATCTTAATATATGAATATGATGTTTATTTTTTCAAGGTTTAAATTAAAAGAGATAATATCAAAGACTATAAAATATAATTATACACTAAGCACTTTTGTAAAGTTTCAAAATGTTAAGGCTTCATTTTCGGCGAGCTGCCATACAAAGTTGTCAATTCGATATCTGGGAATCTTTTAAAGCTACGAAGTTAAAATTAAAATTGGGCTTGTAGGCCAAATATTTTTCTATGTTTTTTTTCTTTTGTTTTGTTTTTGTGGTTTTTTTTTAACAAAAATTATGGGGTGAGTGCTGATGACATACATTTTGCTTTACAAAATAGTTTTGATTAATTATGATACATCTTTTTCAATTTTTTCTTAATTTAATGTTTTACAACATAATATTTTACAACATAAATGCATGGATATCTAAAAGTTGACAAGGGCAACTACAGTCTTCCTCGTTTTTTTTTTATTTATGATTTTATGTAGGTACAGCATAATAGCTGTGATTGCAAACAATTCAGCAAATATACTTAATATGAATCCCTGATAGTTATATAACTTTTTAAAAAAGAATATTTGCTGCCTACAAATCTAAATTGCTTTAAAATCTAATTAATATATTCTTGTGACCTTTTGATTTTATATTCGCTATCAGAATATTTATTTTGCAAAACTAATTTTTTAGCTATCATGAAAGATATATAGCTTTTTAATAAAGGCAAAAATAAACATGGTAGAAAAAAAACATGGCAGAAAAAATTACCAAAATTATTTAAGTTTTATAAATTATAAAAGAATGATTATTGCCCTTAAAACCACTACTAAATTATTATTATCAATTGTTACAACTTTAACGTTTGATTTAATAAAATTTTTAAAATTTATTTTCGAGAAAATAATTTTTTCTTAAAAATTATTTTTTTAATTTTTTATTAAATACTCAATATTTTAATGGCGCATTTTTTATTTCGAAGTATTTTTGAAAATTAATCGATAAAATATGAATCGCAAGTGAATTTAGTCTTTCTTATCTTCTGGAAAATCATATTTGTTCATATAAAAATTATAATTTATACTATTAGACTATAGATATAAATTACATAATTACAAAGTTTGTATTTATAAGAACTTTGTAATTTTTAAAATATTTATTTATATTCAAACAATTTAATTTTATTTACAATTTGTGATATTATAACAGCAAAATAATTTTGGAAGTTATTTTGGCTATCAGAATAGCAAATTTGTTAGGCAAATGATCTTGCAGTAATAGCAGCTTTTAAGCATATATTTCTATTAAGCTGTCATGTAAGTGACATAGAAGATCAAACATGTTTGCATTTGCCATAACTTTTACACATCCGTTGCTATTTGGCTATCATGACAGGTATTTCTATTTTATAGCTATTTTGCAGTTTCAGTATCATAATAGTCACACAGCTAATTTGCTTTGTTACGTTGTCAAAACGTTGTGAAAGCCAAAATATGATCACCACTTTGATCACCGCAACATCATGATCACGTCATAAGAACATTTTCATAATTTTTGGCTCTAGTAAAAATAGCTAAATAGCTGCGAATTTTTGCTGTGGCAACGTTTTGGTGACTTAGAATTGCTAGTTGGGTCACCATCATTATGAGACAGTTATAAAATCAGATCATATACTTATAATTGTATTGTATTTGATTTGATAATAAATATAATTGTATTGTATAGTAATTGTATTGTATAGTTGTATTGTATATTCAATAATTGTATTGTATAGTAATTACTTATATAGTTTAGTTGTGAAGCAGTCACATTCATATAAGTGTAGAAAGCAGATGCTTTATAATAAAATAGAAAATAAAAAGAATTAATAAAATAGAACATGGCGCAGTCGGTAGATTCCTGCCTTGGTTGCATATTGAGTGGCTGTAGCTAGCAATACTGTTCCGATACAACAGTCGAAAAAAGTTAAGGCGAAAGACAAAGTTAAGGCTTAATTTTTTTAACTTGCGAGTTGTGATATAATAAAATATAAATTAAGATAATGGGTGGAGGCTTAGCAGATCCAGTTGCTTTCTTAAAAGACTTTGCTGCAGGTGGTATTTCCGCAGCAATTTCAAAGACAGCTGTTGCTCCAATTGAATGTGTAAAATTACTTTTACAAGTACAACATATTTCAAAACAATTGTGAGGTATTGTAAAACTTACAATGATAATTTGACCATTACATAATACATTATATAACATTTGTTTTTTTGAAGTGTTGAAGTTTTAATTTAAATTAATTATTTTTAGTCTACCTAAAATATTTTAAATATCAGAATGTACAAAAGTAAAAACTATAAATTTTTGTTTGAAATATGACACAAAAAAGTGAGCTCTTTTTTTTTTTTCTTATTATTTTTAATTTTAGAGAGTTTTTGAGCCACAGCTATACTTGCTAGACTGATATCCACTAATCCGAATATCTCATTAATCCGAATGCAATCAATTATTCGGATTATCGAAATATTTCTGTATATCGAAAACCTTAAAATGTGAAAAATGTGAATTAAAATCAATTTTGCAATTACAGGTATGATATAAATAGAATAATAATATGAAACATCTTTTAAGTGGAGATTATATAGTAAATCAATGTTAATAACTATGTAAATCTATAAATATTCATGTCTTTAATTTATTCCAATAATTTCTAATACCATTTAATTCGGAAATTTACAAAATTTTCTGAAAAAACCGAATACCAAAATACCAAAAATAAAAAAAAATAAGTTAACTTTTAACTAGGTTTGTCACTTTGGTTTTATAACATAAAATTTTTTAATTAGAATTAAATTTTAAACTTTGTTATGCCTGAAATTTTCCATGTTTGTGGTTATTTTTTTATTTCTATTCTTCAGGTGTATTATGAAAATGTAATATAAATGTACAGGGTTGTTTTGTTTTACAATATAAATTAAGTTAAATTTATGACCTATTAATGAACTCCAAAATAGAACACTATTTTTTTTTTAATGTAGATTAAAAAATATCCCAACACATTTTTTGACACAAAAAAACAATCTTTAGATACAAAAAAAAAAAAAAAACAAAATTGGATTGCAAATTATAAAAAAAAGATACATTGTTAAATTTTTAATTGTTTTGTTTGTGTAAAAGTTGTAAAATAAAATAAACTTAAAAAAAGAAAAACATAAAATAAATGCAAAATATTTACTATATAGATATAATTGTTTTTTAAGGAAAAAGTTTATTTTTTTGTTTAACAAAAAAAAAATTTCCCACAGGATAAATACAAAAAAAAAATAAGAAGAAAAAAAGTTTAAAATATTATTCATTGTTAAAGTAAACATTTGTTTGTTCTTCTGACATTGTTTATGAATTTTTATTTATTTTACATTTTTTTTTTTTTATTATTTGACAACTTTAAGACAAAAAACTACAAAATTATTCAAATTAAATTATTTTGTAAGTGTTGAAAAAGTTTATCTAAATAAATAAAAAGTAGTTTTTAATTTAATTTAAATATATAAAGTTTAAAAATATTTTTTTAAAGAGATACATGAATTTTAATCTTTACACATACCACTTTTCAATGATTTCAAAGATTTAAGTTTTGATGCTTTAATTTATTTTATTTTTACCTGTAAAGAAATAAATTAAAAAAAAAAACTATTAATTAACTAATCAAAAGTTTAGTTTAAAAATATATAATATTGTATAATTATAAATTTTATTTATTTAAAATAACAGCTGCATGGTACAGTGGTTAGAGTGTTGACCTTTCATGCGAAAGACTCGTATATTAGAATCCAATTGAAAATGAAAGAAACTTTTATCTGTTTTTCGACTCGACTAAATTACCATTCGCCATTGGGTTCAAATTAATGACTTAATCAATAATTAATAGTTAAAT
This sequence comes from Dolichopus griseipennis, assembly GCA_963082915.1. NCBI lineage: Eukaryota > Metazoa > Arthropoda > Insecta > Diptera > Dolichopodidae > Dolichopus > Dolichopus griseipennis. The sequence continues at coordinate 72,152,633 of OY720441.1, read as the reverse complement.
ATCTATAATAACAAATACATTAATATAAAAATATAAACAAATGCAAAATATAAACAAATAATTTTATTGAATAATATAACTCACAGATATAAAATATAATAGAGCAAAATAGAATTGTATCTATTGCTTTAAGGCGTAGTACTATCTCATGTAAATTGTTTGTGGAATTCATTTGATTAGTTCTAATAAGAATATATTTCCCCTTGTTCCGTCATGCACATATATAGTCAGGCTGTTTAGCCTATAAAAGTGAACAGTTAGCACGTAGAAATGTCAGTAAAAAAATAGAAATGTCACTATCTTCCCCCTTTAATAATTTCCGGACTAAAAATTATGACAGTGAATAAATTTTGAAGAGTAGAAAAAGTATTATCCCAAAGCATATTTCAATAATAGCATTTTGTATAATACTTCATTTTAGCATTATTCAGCTACATTTATGATGATTATGGTAATGTTCAATACATTTTATTTGTATACTTATATCAATTGTCATACGTTAAGTTGCTAAACATGAAATTAAAATAAAAAATGTTTATTCAAATCTTAATAATGTCGGACAAAATAATAGTATATAATGTCGGTATAATTATTATTTTTTAAGTATATTAAGCTGTCAGTTTATAGTGCACATTGCGTGCACATCTGTGGTTGTGACAACACTGAATATTTGGCAGCTAATGTAGTATTTGTGCGATTAATTCCGGATTAAAAAATGTCACTCTAAGTTTTGAACTGTTTACTTGCAAATATTGCATACTTTGTGGGGTCTTTTATATAAGCTGTTCTTATTACAAACTATGGATTTAATTTAAATCAATATACCTATAAAAAACATTTCGAAAGTCAACAAAAACTTTATTTCTTAATTATAATGCGTTATTTTTTAATTATAAAACCATATCAAAATAAGCAAAGTACTAATTTCTTAAAGTTTCAAAAATTCTTAATTAAATGTATTTGGAAATTCCTTTCAGCTATTGACTTATATATATAAATAGATATAAAAGTTTATTTTAGTACTTAATGATCGATAATATTTAACAATGCCTAATCAAAACAATAAAGTTCGTAAACATTTAATTAAATACAAAGTAATATTTACTTTATTTAAACGTATGTTAGTGCTGTACAAAAAGAAAACACTTCCTATAAAATTAGTAAATACTAAAAAATTTAATCAATTATTTATTTGCACTGTTTTATTTCGATTTCACATATTATAATTATTTGACATATATCTAGAGCTGAATATATTACTTGTTAATTATTCATTGACGTAATTAGATTAAATCGCAATAGATTAAATTGATCAAATCACAATAGATTGAAATTGATCAAATTCGAGATCACAGTTATGAATATCAACTGCTAAAACAAACAATATCCATTATATATTTTGCTATATAAGCTTGATTTTCTTTAAAAATATTTAGTTATTTGATTCAATTTAAAATTCACCAGATACACCAAAATGAAACTTTTTGCAATTTTTTCACTTTTTGCTTTGGTAATTAAAATAATATAAATTTTATTTTATAATAAATATTTGACAAAATTTGTAATTATAGATTTGTGTGGCAGTAGCAATGCCAGCACCAGATCCCGATACTTTCCAATTTATAGTGAATCAAGGTGGTAATTTTGATGACGAATCCTCGGCGGATTATCCTGGCTATGCAGGTTATTCCGACTATTCAGACTGTTCAGAATATTCAGACTATTCAGATTATTCAAGCTATTCAACCGATTCAAGCTATTCAGAATATTAATTTAATTAGTAATTCAAACTAGGCTACATATATTCATCAGGCTATTATGGAGAATATTATAATATATATGAACTACACCAGCGCTGTAATAATTATAAAATTCTGTGGCATAAAAAGTTGAAATAAAAATTTTCTCAAAATATACTTTGTGTACTAGTGATTACGAAAAAAAAATAAAAAATAAATATATATGAAGTCACTCTGAGGACTGTACAATGTCCCACTAATTAGCATTAGGCTTTATTCAACGTAAACAATATTTTTAAAACTAATCTTTATGACTATCTCTTTAATAATATAAATGTACCATTCAGTTTTGAGAATAGGGACTGTTATAGAACATAGATACCCTACCTGGGAGATAGGAAGATTAGGAATTAAGGTGTGAGTTAGAAATCTATTAAAATGTTTCATTATACCCGTATGACTATATAGTCCAAGGGTATAATAAATTTGTTATTATATATGAGCATTACTCTATACCTATGGAAGCTGCGTGTCTGAAATTTTGCCAAAAGTAGTTTAGTATAATGGCCAAAGTTACTGCAAAATTTGTTTGGTCTACTGCATAGGGTTCGAGTAGCTGCCATACAACTCCTTCTTTTATGTGAGCTTTACACTACCCCTGATGAAGCTAGGTGTCTGAAATTTTGCAAAAAATAGTTTAGTATAATGGTCAAAGTTACTGCAAAATTTGGTTGGTCTACTGCTGAGGGTTCGAGTAGCTGTCATACAACTCCTTCTTTTATATGAGGATTACACTACACCTTAATGAAGGTGGGTGTCTGAAATTTTGCCAAAAATAGTTAAGTGTAATGGCCAAAGTTACTACAAAATTTGGTTGGTTTACTGCAAAGGGTTCGAGTAGCTGCCATACAACTCCTTCTTTTATATGAGCATTACTCTACACCTGATGAAGCTAGGTGTCTGAAATTTTGCCAAAAGTAATTAACCGGATGATATAATGTATATGTTACGGTCATACGGGTATCCCAGAGTTGACACAGTCTACTCTACTACACTCTTCCTCGTTTTTATATAAAATAATTATAAAATACTCCAATATCAAGCCCTAGTGTATATGTAAAAATATAATTTGAGTTAAAAAGGTAACCCAGTTATCTCGTGAGGGTTAAAATTATAGATTGTTCGGAATAAAATTAAATTATGAAAAAATTGTAAGACTATCTTGTAAATAAATAGTAATAATAAATATTACAATTTTATTTTTACAAAATCAGAGCCAATAAAGTTTCAAAGTGAATTTAAATTATTTTTAAAAAAATACAAAAAATACATATACATTTTTATTTATATATATTTTTATAGATATTGAACATATTTAAATTGTTTTTTAATATAGGTGTCTCTGGTATTTGAAATTTTTTTTTAACAAATTACAGATAAAAAGATCTCAAGATAATTTCAAATTTGTTAAATTAAAAACTTACAAAGTAATGTTTTTTTTTTTGTAAAAAATATATGAACATTTTAATATTTTAAATTTATTAAAATTGAAATCTTAAAATTTTTTTTAAATATAAAAAAAATAATTCAATTCAATAAAATATTGCTTTTAATTATAAACTTAAAGTATATAAAATAGAATAATTGAAAATATTAGAATCATATTATAAAAATAAAAAGTGCATTAACTATTATAATACATAAAACGAGGAACAGTGTAGATTACACTGTGTCAACTCTAGGATACTTGTGCGGACATAATATAAATATTAAATTAAATAGTTAACTACTTTTTGCAAAATTTAAAATACATAACTTGTTAGATTCACTGGGAGACTTGTTAGAAGAAAATATTTTATTGTAAAACTGATGACAAACGTCCTTCCGAGTTATCGTGCAGGCATATGGAAGGATGGGCGGACACACATATCTAGATTGACTTACTATTCGATTTTGATCCAACCCATACATCAGCCTATATTCATCGCCATCATTTACAGCATCAGAAACGTAATGGCAATTTAAGTATATCGTTAGAAATTATTTTGACAATATTTTAAAATTTGAAAAATACATTCTTTAAGCGATATATAGTATTGATTAGCTTTTATATTGTTTTATTTCGCAATTTGGCAGATTTTCCGCCTGTCCTTCCTGGTGTTTATGTTCCAAACTGTTTAAGTTAAAAACGTGAAATAAGGTTTTCAGTGGAAAAAAAAATAGAATTTGCTCTAACCTAAAATAATTTGTTCTATTTGGTCGGAAACGCGTAAATCCAAATTTTTTTTGTGTGTTCATGTATTTGTATGTATGTTTGTATGCAACGGATTTTGATTAAATTTGACCGAAATTTGATTTCAAACCACGAAATCGGGAGACTCCCATACAAAAACACCAGACTTTTGAACACAATCTCGTGCTCTAAAAATCGGAATGAGCTTAAATTTAAAACATACACTATTGCTGAGAACATGTGAAGAGTATCTTCCAGGAGTTTAGGGAATATCAAATTCTAAGTGTTCATCAAAATCTCAATCGATTTAAATGAAATTTGGTGTAAAAACTTGTTTTCCAAAATAAAGAATGTCTTCGCATATGGGCCAAAGTAATCGACATTTGGGGTTTTAAGGCTTTATAAAAGGCTTTCATTAAAAAATTTTACATTTTACTTTAAAGAGAGTTAAAACATTATTATCAACCGTTGAGCAAGTTTTAGGGTTAACTAATTTTTCTGTACTCAATTTTTTATGAAGAAGTCTTTAAAGCTTCATATCTCGGTAGGCAAAATAGATTCCATCTCTGATTGCAGCTCGTATCCTGTATTCGGAGATATCCTATAATACATAGGATATCTTTAATTAAATAAGAATTTTAAATAAAGAAAATTAAAAAGTCAAAAATCATTCAAAGGTCAATAATCGATTAATAATCATTTTATTTTTATTTGCTTTTTAAAGTGTTATCATAAAAATTATCAAATTTAATTAACATTCGTAAGTTAGTATCTAATTCAAAATTCAATATTAAATATTTTAGTAAAAAAAATATTTTTAATATTTTTTTTAAATTTAAAATATATTTGAAATAATAAAAAAAAAAAGATTATTAATAAAAAAAAATAATTTAATAATATTAATACTTATAGGAAAAAAATCTCATATTTCAAAAACAATTTATTAAAAAAAAACTTAAATATTTTTTAAAAGATAAATTTAATTTTGTGAATATTTATAGTTTTTAATATTTTTTTTTGTATTTTAATATCTTTAAGTAATTGGTAATAGTTTAAAATAAAAGTCATAAAAGTCTTTTTGATTTTAAGATTTATATATTTATTTTTTTTTTAATTTTAAAATTTGATATTTCAGAAAAAAATAAATTATTAAATGAAAAATTTTGATTTTCATTTATAAAAATATCAAGTATAACAATTAATTAAAAATAATAAATTATTAAAAATATTAGTAATTTTTATCAATATTAATATTATAAATTAATACATGTATATGCATTATATTTAAATATTTATTTGTACATATTTAAAAAAAATGTAATTGTGTATGTAAGTAAAAATAAAATACTTTTATAATAAGTATAAATGATGACCAAATATATATTTAGTAAAAATATAATATATATGATATAAATAAAATAAATAATATTGTAATTATAAATAAATAATGAGTATTAAAAACACTCCACATTCCACTTAGGAAGCAAGAGTAAAAGGTATCTGCAACATTGATGTTTCAGTTACCGGCAATTACATAAATTAATAAACAAATAAAAAAATACATAATTTTTTGGGACTTGAATATAAATTATAAAATTTGTGACATCAAAACATTGAAAAGAAACTTCAGTGTTCCATAACACAACCAGTGCCATAAGTAAACCTACGAAAACAAAAAAAAAAACAAGTGAGGGAAAAAAACCAAGGGTTTTTAAAAAGCACATTTTCAAAATTATATACGGTTTCTTACTGAGTATTTTATCATTTATTTTTATAAAAATATATATTATGATAATATTATAATTTTGTTATTTCATTAATAATTAATTATATGACTAATTGTGAAATACTTAGAATACAACCCCAATGCATTCAAGAAAACCTGTTAATAAGTGCAAAATATAATGTTGGAGCTTCAATGTTAACGTATAATTTTGGAAAAACTTACACTGGTGAATAAGTTACTGTTTTATAAGAACATAAAAGTTTTAATTTTGAAGACCTAGTAGCCCTTCAATGGGGAAGGTTCCCAAATTTTTGCTTAGCAAACTTATGATGGAGCTGCTCACCCCCCCTCCTGTGTTCACCCTTCCATTTTTTTCCGGTTCTAGGAAATCAATATGGAACTCCAACAAAATTTGGAATTTTACCTAGAATATTATTATCTAACCAAAAATGGTTAAGACTAAGAAACAATTTCTTCAATTTAAAGAGACCCTTTCAAATTTAAGAAAAACCTTTAACGTATGTTGAAATATAATGCTGCAGCTGTAAATTTTGCATATTTGTAAAAAAAAATTTGAACAGGTGTTAAAGTTACAGGTGGTTGAAAATAGCAAAATTTCAATTTTCGAGCCCTTATAGCTCCTAAACAGGGGGCGTGAAAAAAAAATTTTGTTAACCGACTCCTATTAATTTTGGAGGACCTAACTTCTCCTAAAATATCAAGAGCCTAGGTTGAACCGTTTAGAAGATATATGGGGCCAAAAATTTTGCAAAAGTTGAGTTTAGCTTAATGGTAAATTTTAGTACCGTATGGTAACCCTATACATTTTAGCCTTATATTTTTGTGAAGCTTATAAAACCAGCTATCTTTTGCCGTTTTTAGATTGAAAATACACTTAACAAAACTCTTACTATAATAATTTAAAAATAGGGCTTTTTCCAACTTTGAAGGGCTGTAGCTCCGTAACGGGTCGGGCTACAGAAAAAAATTCTTCTACGAAATTAATTTTTTTGTAATGTCTACCTGTTGTTAAAATTTCTTTACTCTATTTCAAACGGTGTAAAAGTTTTTGTAAACATACGGACGGACAAAGTCAAAATTAAAAAAAAACCTTTGACACTTATTGAAACTTTCGTTTTGGAGCTTTCAATTTTGTATACAAATAAAAAAAACTTTTGACAGGTATTCAAGTTATAGGTGTTTAAAAGCTAAATTTTTAGCAAAATTTCAATTTTCGACCCTTTACAGCTCCTAAAGAGGGGGCGTGACAAAAAAATTTTGTTAACTGACTCTTACTTATTTCTAAGGATCTAACTTCTCCCAAAATTTCAAGTTTCTAGATTTAGCCGTTCCGAAGTTATGAGGGACCAAAAATTTTGTAAAACTTAGTTTTGAATAACGGTAAATTTTAGTACCGTATGGTAACCCTATACAATTGGCTTTTAAAAACTTGTAAAGCTTATAAAAACAGCTGTCTGTTACCGTTTTCAGTTTGGAGATATACCATATAGAACTCTAATTATAACTGTTTAAATATGGGGCTTTTTTCAACTTTGTGGGGCTGTAGCTCCGTAACGGGGGGGGGGGCTACAAAAAAAAGTTTTCACATTAAATTATTTTTATTGCAATACCTATCCATTCCTGATATTTTTTTGTCAATCGTAGGTAAAAAGGGACGGACGGACGGACGGACAGAGTGAAGCTATATAGACACATTTTTACAAAATTTTTTGAAAATGTGCTAAAAAGGATTAATCCAAATTTAAATTAGAAGTATTTGAGATATATCTGATCAATCATTGAGAGGGGACACCCAAACGCCTATTAAAATATTCCGGTAAAAGAAGCAATCATAATTTAATAACCAACTACAAAATCCCTCCAAGTTCAAAATCTGATGTTAAACTATTAATACATTATAAAAAATGTAAAATTATTATTACGTAACAGTTGGGTACAAAGTCAGACTCATCCCCTTTTTCAAAATATTCATAAGCATACAAATCGCAAAAGGAGAGACATAAGAATTGGATAGAAAATCAATTTCACAATTTTATTGGTTGATTCAGCATTAATTACTTGTTCTTGAATTCGATTTAATTTTTTTTTAATATAAATGGTCAATTCCACTCTTGTTCAATTGGTTTTGGGATAAAATTCGAATCGACTCAATTCCGGTGCAACTTGTTATACATTCTGAACTAATTTGAAAAAATTCTAAATTGCAGGTTGAAAGGAGAAAAAGCTATATTATTACAATACCTTATATTTAGCGATTTTTTGTTAACAATTTACAAAATATTGCAATAACTTTTGGAAATTTTAACTAGATCTTGATCTTTGTATGTTACAATTTTTTGATTTTTTAAAATAATTTTTAAGTTTAAGATTCAATATCAATCTTTAAAGGAGATTGAACACTTTTCAAGACAAAATTTTTCTATTATTCAGCTGATTCAACACTATTTGTACAACTCCCTCAAAAATTTGGGTCCTATTGTATTTTGACTTCAAAGTCTTTTAAATTTTTGTCAGTATGTGAAAAAATTTTCATCCATACGTCTCTCTCATTTATTATCAGATTCCGTCTTATTTCTTCTTGACACCATTTCCGAATCCTATAAAGTTTTTATATAATAATACATTAGCAATTTAGTGTCTCTTTAGAATATATAAATTTTCCTTTGGTATGGTCAGAACTCCCAGGGTCATAAGTCCCTTAGGGACTCACTTAGTGGGACGCAAATCTCTAAGAGACTTATGACCCACTTTAAAATATTTACATGGGACATAGGTCCCTTTACAAATCTAAAAGCCTTGTATGATCTTTATAATTTAAAGTATGATAATACAAAAATATATATAAGCGAAATATTAGATGTACAACAATATGTATTTATATATTTATCTATCCGAGATACTATATTAGAAAGCATATTTAGGTTTGTTAAAAATCAAAGTTGACCCTTTTTCCAGAGTATTCATAAATTCACGTTTGCGAGACTTTGGTTACAAAATCAGGATTACACTTTTTGCAAAATAGCCTTTCAAAATGTAGTTTAAATGTAAAATTTTGGTTGTTTTCTTAATTTTGGAAAAAGGGAATACTCTGATTTCGAATCCAACCCCAAAATGTGTACTGGTCACTGATATTATATAATTAAAATTAATATTTTTTTTAATATTACTAATAATTTTTAATCTGAGAACTGTATAAGGAAGTTATGACCACACTGAATCAAAACTCCCAGGGTTATAAGTCCCTTAGGGAGTTAAGGCTCACTGCTATGAGTCATAAATCCCTAAGGGACTTATGACTTTGGGAGTTCTGACCCTGCACCATTTTTTTGGATTGTTTAGATAGTAAATCTGGATAGTAATATGTTTAGGATATATCTGGATATATAGGTCTAAATGACTTTCAATTTTTGACTGCAACATATAAAATATTGACTGTATATAAAAGTGTATTACATTTTACGTAAATTATGTTTAATATATCAACACACTGATTTTAAGAATTGAATAATTTATGTCTAGTCTGCATTTTACTGCGAAGTAATGGATTTAGAAATAGGCTAAACTCTTATGTTTTTTATAATAAAATTTCATTTAATTATTTGCTCGTCTTTAATATAAAGTTGTTATTATATACATATGCGTATATATGTATACAATCCACTTAAATATTATATGCTCACTTATTTGCACTTTTTATTACTATAATCCATTTTTTCCTTTAAGTAAATATTTAAATTAAGTTGAAATCTTATTATAGTTTTAAAAGATTTAGAATAGATAAAACTTAAATTAGTTGAGTGCATCTTGAGTTAAAAAAAAAATGCGTAAAGACAGAATATGGTTCTCTTATATAATTGAAGCATACAAATAATATTCTTTAACAAAAAGTTAATAATTTTATACATATATAATTATTTTTTGTACGTATATATTTTCAATTTTCAATAAAGTGGAAAAATAATTATATATGCAGAAAAACGCATCTATTTGCGGTAAATGTCTGTCAGAGAGTTATTTTGAAATACAATTAGTAACAAAATAAGGTAAACTGATAATAACAGTGAATCAGTAAATGATAAATTTTGAGATTTGAGAGAAAAAATGCTACGATAGTAGTCTAATGAAACTTTAGTGGAACACATGAAGTAAAGCCGCATGTCATTGTCTCCGGATTAAGCGAATTTTTTTTTGAATCAAAGGAAAAGATGTAAAGCTGATAGACGTTGAGAAGAATTTATTTCTGCCTCCCTAAAACCATAAATTATCACTCATTATCTGGTTTAATATTTAATCTATGTTAGATAATAATGATCTTCTAAATAATTTTCGAAATATTTTTAACAAGTATTGTATTGAAATCAGGTGGCGCCAATAACAATTGAGGCAGCAATGCATAAGTGATTCGAATGCACGTAGAAATTGTTAACATTTAATTGTTTTGTGCAGCAAAGTTATAAAAAATTTACCAAAAGATTTGACAATTTAATAATGAAATGTTTTATAAAGAGATAATTGGAATTTTAAACTCCGGATTGATGAATATTTTCATAAACTGATAATCCTTAACAAAATCGTTCTAATAATAAATGTCAATAAAATAATAATGATACAAACTAATCTTGACACTACTTTATTTTGATTTTGAATAGTCAATGACAGCAAATTTCAATGACATTATGATGATTGTCATAACGAATAAATTTACTTTCAATATAAGCTTTTTTCTAAAACGTCAAAAACGTGACGATGATTAAAATCACGAATTTAATAACTTTTTTGACCCGTCATTCATAAATTCGTAAACGGTTTGATTGTCAATGTATTGCAAACAACTATGCAAATATTTTATTACACTGCGAGGTACGTCAAAATTTATGTTATCACTTTAAATGCTTCGCTTTTGTTAAAAACTACAAATTTTAACTTTTGCAAAACATCAATGAAAAAAGGGCCATACTCTTTACTAAAAAGAAATCTGCTTTTGTTAAGAACCTTGTTTTAAGAAACTTACATTTTATTATAAGTATAAAGCATCCTATAAAAGTAAAATACTTTTTTGCATTACTGTATTAGAAATCTAACTTTGCTTCAACTTCATCTTCTTTATTGGCCTTAAAACAAATGACATACAAAACATTACAATAAAAAGACAAAAAAAAAAACAAAACACAAATCTATTCATCCAGTTTCACCCCACAAATTCTATTACTCCTTTTAGTTTAAAGTCATATTAGCATAAAGTGTGACATGACAAGAAGAATATTTACAAAGAAAGCTAATAACCATTGTTGTCTTGTCATGTTATTGCATATAATAAAGATATGTAAAAATATATAAATGTATGCATGTACAAATACTTTTGTTTGTGTTTGTTATTGTAAGCAGACAGCTCTTGTTACAAAAAATTTTTTTTCCCATTTGCATACATATATTCCATACATACTTATGAATATGAAAAATTTTTATTATCTTTTCTTATATTATAAATGATAAAAGAACCTCCTATTTCTACATTGTCTCAATTGGGATACACTTTAAATTATATACAAATACATAATACAATATACACAGTACAGTTAATATTTTTTAGGCAAAAAAGGACTCTTAAAGGAGTTTTAAAATAAATATGTGTATAAATATCAAGGAAGCGTGCAATAAAACCTATTTGTAATTGATTACAAAATATTTGTGAATGATTTTACAGTAGGTGTAAAATTCAGGATTTCAATCGTTTAAGATCAATCAATCCTCATAAGTTAAATAAGTTATTATATTCACATGAGATGAATGAATGAGAACTGGGCACTGATTATAAGGTTTTAATACCATTATAAGGCAAAGTGGTTGTGGAGCCAGCGTTTCATGCGAAAGGTCACGGGCTTGATCCCTGGATGGGTAAACTCAATAAATGGTACATAGCAATATAAAATTATATAAAAATAACTTATAATTAAATATCTAATAGTCTAAAAATAGAAAAATAATAATTAATAAACAAATAAAATATAAAATATAACCTATAATCGTGTTCCCGAAATAACCTATCGCTTAATAGTTAATAAAAAAATTTAACTTTATCTATATAAACATGTGCATCTGTCAATTTGACACCATTGACATAAGCATATGCGACATGACATAACTCAACAAACATCTATTCTGTACGTCAAGAGATAGGGGTATGCAAAATCGCAGTGAAACAGGAAAATAAAAATACCATAGGCTTTATTGCACTGCGCCATAATTTAATTCATAAATCCATATAAATATGTGTTTGTATAAATGAATATATATAACACATACAAGTAATAGAACAAAATGAATACCAGAGAACTCAAACAATATTGTATTCACCACTATGAATTAACATTGTTTAAAAGGCCGATTGGAGTCTCGTTCATTATGAAATTCTGAACTTTTTTTTTTCCAATTTTTCTTTTCTATAATTTTTATTTTTTTCTTATTATTTTTTTTATTTTTTGAAATGTCTAATGTCTGAAAAAGTTTCATTACTGCCATTTTCAATATAAAGAGGTGATGAATGTTGTGGTGAGTATTTTTCTCTTACCATACCATTATTTTACGATATTACGATTGTGGGAGAATTTTTTTATGTATTTTGTTTTAAATTCAAAGTTAACGTCAAAAAAACAAAAAAACAAACAAACATTAAATTTAAATTAAGGAATAACAGATTTTTATCCTTCAAGGACGGTTAATAATACCGGTTAATCTTTTCGTGTTTTTTTTTTTTTTGTATTTACAGTTATTTTATAGTTTTTTTTTTGTTTTCATTTAATTTTTAAGAGCGGAAGTTTCGTTGAAGGTTCAACAAATATTCATTAAAATAATGAAATAAAACTGTTTGTATTGATAATATTATATTTAAATTTTGTTTAAGTTTTGTTGGAATTTTTCATTAGTTGCATTTTTTTTTTTTTTGCATAGAAAGTTCAATAAAATTAAGTTTAATTTTTTTGAACGTGTATAATTTTTTAAGCAATTTTAAAATATAGCTTTTGTTTGCTTTCGAAAGTTAAAAATAAAGTCAAGTTAATGAGTATAATTTTTATTATAAATATTACTTTGAAATAATTGAACTGGTATTATAAATTTAAGTTAATGACTAGAATAAAATGGTAATGCACAAAAAATTGACTCAATGCAAAATCGAAAAGGGTTTTAAAAATATCTTGATATTAAACCGGGCTCTATTGCACTTTTCTATTCAACACTGATCAAATAATCATTTTAGTGACAGTTTTTTACTAATCAAACTTCATTAATTTGTTGTAGAATATGGCTTTTTTTCCAAAAATTTTTTTTTGTACTAAGCTTTATTATTTGATTAGTGGATATTCTACCAATATATGTACGACCAAATTTCCAAAATAAATTTGGATATTTTTTGTTAAATTTCATTTGTAATATGTCATTCAAGTTTAATTTTTTAATATTCACATCTCTGTCTTATAGAGTTTCCTGCTGCCGCTCTAATTTAGTTGAAAACTATGCTACATGCTGTCATTTAATAATACGAAAAAAAAAATATGGCGTAAAGTAAACTTTTGGATATAAAAACCAAAAGTATGGACATTCTAAAGCCTCGAGCACACAGGAAGCTAGTGGGCGATTTTTCAGAAAAAATTAATTATAAAATTAAAAATAACTGGTTATATCGAAGAAAGATGAGTGAGTTTAAATTTATATAACCAATTGCTCGTAAAAAACTCACTAAGATAAAAATCGCTTGCTTGCTGCTTGCGTGTTCGTAGTATTTAATAAAACTAGGTAAAGACCACGTCTTTCATTGGAAAGTTTCGGGTTTAAACCCCCCCGGTCAAATCAAATCTAATTATAAAAAATCGTAAAATTGTATAATTATATCGTAATAGTTAATATCGTAATATAAGATAAGATTTAATATAACTCTTATGTAGAACAATAGATGACGCATAAAATTAACATTTGTATATTCAAACGGCTCAACGGCTTAGTGAATATAACGATCAAAGAAATTGAAACCTAGTCTAAACTTGGTGAATAGCCTATACTCATTAAAGAAGTGGAAAAGAATTAAAATAAAAATTTTAAAATCGTATCGTACTTTGAAGTTTATCAAAGTTGTCCATAGAATTATTGTCCTCTGAATTGTTTTAACTAGGAAATTCAAAAACTAATAATAACTTACTAATCAAATTGAACAGCAAACTTCAATATCTGCTTATAATAACAATTTTAATGTTTTAAATTATATCCTATAATTAGCAGTTTCATATTATGCAATAGTGTATCTTATTGAATTTGTTGTATGGGTAGACAAGAACTGTACCTACTGTGAAATAAAACAAAACAAAAAGTTATAGGAACCAAATTAAAAAAATAAATTAAAAATTCTTTATTTTATTAATGCGCACGACTTCCTATTCAATTTTTTAGTTAATTCTTTGGTTTTGTTTTATGGTCATTTCATTTGGTAGACAATTTTTAGAATTGAAAAGAATTTTTTTTTTTATTTTTCGATTTTATTTTCATGGTTTTGTTTTGATTTAAATTCAACATTTTTCATTGGAATATTAATTTTTTAATTTTTATATACTCGTATACTTGTACACAACAATGTTGAAAACTGTAATAAACTGCAATGAATTTGATAATGAAGTTCATTTTTAAGTCTTAAATAATATTATGCAATAAAAAAATCATTGATTTAAAGTACGTGGTTTTTTAAACAAAAAACGAAAATAAAATCAAATAATAAAATAAAAACAGATTTAACTAATTATCAATTTATAAATTGTTAAAAGTTTATTTGGAAAATGTATCTTTTTTCAAAAATAGATTCATTAAATTGTTTTAACAATTATTTGAATATTTCGTTATTTAAAAGAGTTATTATGTTTTTAAGTAATAAAAGTTAATCAGATATTTTACAGTTGAAAGTTGTATGGTATTTGGTATTATGTAAATTTAATGTCAACTGTGTCCATTAATTTTGTATGTTTTATTTTGGAAGGGTATTTTAATAAAGTTTGTAATTTATTTACAAACAAATGACTTTTATTACTTGTAAAACTAGTGTAAGAATATTGGAGCACATCAGAAAAATTTTACATGTATGTTAAAGTATTAAAAGTTGCAGTATTTAAGTAGTAATGGATTGTGAAAGAATTAAAATAGTAATAAAAGAATAGCACAGAAATTTGGAAAAAATTGCGAAGGTTAACAAGATATTACATTTTGGAATGAAAGTGAATGTTGTAATTATTTAAATATAACTAGTAAGACCCCTGGACAATTGCACAGTTTTTTTTCAACATTTTTGCTAAAGTATTTTACATCTTCTATTATTTATACTTTCATTTTTTATTACAGGGTGGCACAAAACGAACCGATATGGTTTGAATGTTTAATAACTTTTTAAATTTATTTATATTTTTTATTTTTATTTCAGAATTTTGTGAAGAAAACTTGGGGAATTGGAAATGGAACAGTACACAACAGAACAGCGATAAAAAATTACAAAAAGTTATGAAAAATACAAAAAATCTAAGACGTTTCTACATGCCATTCAGCGTGGCGCAAAACGACCGATATGGTTTGAATGTGTAATTTTATTTTTTTTTTTTTCCTGTTACTCCACTAGGGAGCCCTATAACTTGAAGTCTCCATTCTTCTTTATTTCTTGCTACTGCTTCTATTTCGTTCCAGGAGCTCTCGCATCTGCTTATTTCATCTAGTACTGTTCTCCTCCATGTTGTTCTGGGTCTTCCTCTTGTTCTGGACCCACCTTGAGGGTTCCAACATAGCGCCATCCTTGTTATGCAATCTTCACTTTTCCTTAGTGTGTGTCCAATCCATTTCCATTTCCTTCTGGTAATTTGCTTCACTATTGGCTCTTCATTTGTTAACTCCCACAAGTCTGTATTCCTAATTCTTTCGGGCCAGAATATTCGGCATATTATTCTAAGATGTTTGTTGATGAAGACTTGTAGTTTATTCTTGATGGCGTTAATTAGCAACCATGATTCGCTGCCATATGTTAATGTAGATATTACACATGACTTGAATATCATTAACTTAGTTTGTCTAGATATTTGCGAACTGTTCCATATGGGGCGAAGTCTTCCGAAGGCTGTTCGGGCTTTATCAATTCTGTTTTGAACGTCTTCACTGGTGCCGCCTGTTGGCGTGATAATACTGCCCAGATAACAGAAGTTAGTTGTGCACTCTATGTCGCGGCCATCTAGCTTGATTGGATTATCATTTGGAAGGTGTATGTGCATTGCTTTGGTTTTATTGATGTTAAATGTGTAATAACTGTTTAAATTTATTTATATTTTTTATTTTTATTTCAGAATTTTGTGAAGAAAACTTGGGGAATTGGAAATCGAACAGTACACAACAGAACAGCGATAAAAAATTACGGAAAGTTATGGAAAATGAACTGGAAAGAGCACGAATATGCGAAGTCGAAAATGGTCACCAATTGCAGGATATAATTTTTCTACTTAAGCTAAAAATATTCCCCATTAAAATAATAATAATAATTAACCATTAAATAAAAAAGTTATTAAACAATCAAACCATATCGGCCGTTTTGCTCCACCCTGTACTTTCCGATACCGAGTTCCTTCAAACAATTTATTAATACTCTGACTATTTTGAATTACGTTTTGTATAAAAATTACTTTTTGAAATTTAAAAACAAAAAAATTCAGATTTTTAATAACTCATTTTCAAACTTTTGGAAAAGATTTCATTAAAAAGCATCACACCACTGCACTGACTACCAAATTTTAAAATGTCATTTTAAAGTGGTATTTTTTTTTGTAGGTCAATAAATTTGAACAATTTTTATATAAAAAATTAAAATAAAAAATGTTCCAAAAAAAAATTCGCAGCAATCTTTAATTTTCGAATTTCGATTAATAAATAAAAAGAAAACAATTTTGTTTTAGAAAAAAAAAATACAATAATAAACATATTTCTATTCTATTCTTTAATCATGAATAAAATGAATTTTAAGGTATAAGTATTGCCATCATTATTTAGTGTGTGAAATATTTATAATAATTCGAGATGTGAAATATTTGAAATTTAACAATGTCTAGCCAACTCTAGCGTCTATATATTATTGAATATACACTATTAGAAAATTAACCTTTGACTTTATTCTTTTTTTGTTTAAAACATGTTTAAATTTAAGAACAAATTTTTATCGGATAAATTCTTATAAACTTCCTACTATTCCGTATTTAAAATTTAGAATACAAAATATTCTGACAATATTTCTACTCAAAGCCAATAAATTTTATTTTGAAAAGGAAATAAAATTGTTTTAAAAAATGTAGACTAGAAATCATTACTATTTTCTTATATACTTTCACTTATAAATCTTAAAATAAAATTTATAACAATTACATTTTTGTGGAAAATAATAAATTCTCTTATAAAATGCCAAATAAAAATGCAATACAGCTAAAATTGTTGATTTCTTTTACATGAATTTTCAACTTATAGGAAGGAAAGTTTTCCCCAAAAAAAAAACCATATATTTTAATTTTATTTTTTATTTTTTTTTTTTAAATATAAATCAGTGTAAAATTTTTATTGGACATCATTTTCTTTGGTTTGAGATGAAATCTCGTTTTTAAAATTCTTCTTTTTACAAAATCTAGATTTTTTGAAAATCTCGTTTTAGAACATTTTCAAAAATTTTTTAAAAATGTGTCTAATATAATTTGAACTTTACCGTTCTTCGTCCGAATGTTAACAAAATTTCAAATTTCAGTATAAAACATTGTGCAGTCTTAGGGTGCGTTTCTATTGGAGCTGCGATAAGTAATTAGAGCGTCGAGTAAAAAAATTATATATTGCTTATCGTTGATCAAAGCGATGCTCAAATACAGAAACTTATAGTAAAACTATGTGTAAAATTTTCAACGCTATGCTCTTATCGATGGTCCCATCATTTATTGCAGCTTCAATATAAATGCACCCTTAAAAATATATGCTTTTTTAAAATCTCTTGGTTTTCTCATCACTTGTTTTGGCTTAACTTTAAAAAAGCTTAAGAATATTTTTAGAAAATGTTATTAGAAGGGAATTAAGAGTAGGATTGAAAATCAGGATTTCAAATATTTGTAATTGTAAATTTTGGTATTGAGTTTTGGTAATGTTTTTTTGTAAAATTTTTGAATTCCAGATATTGAAAAAAACAAGATTTTTTAAAAACTAGATTTTGTCCATCAATATTTCGGAAATTGAGATTTTGTACTGTTCCCAGTTTTCTTACTGTGTTACTTATTTACTGTGTAAACTAAAGTTGACAAAGTATATTATCGCGATTTAATATGTTAGAGTGTCGATTATGTAACTTTAAGACCACAAAGTAAACAAATTATCCATGTTTTTAAAAAATTATTTATATACTCATTCTACTTTCTATTATCTACTGTCTCTTTCTTTTCACTATTTAGACAATATTTTTCACATTTATTTTACATTCAATATATGGTATCGATGTGTGTTTGGATTTGTTTTTGTAAAATATATTTTAAAATTTTATTCCCGATTCATGTTCTTGAATAATTCCTGATTCATGCAATTTTTTGGAATTTTGCAATAAAAATTTTAAAAATAAAATAATCTGCGATATTTGCACAATTTTTTGAAAATACATACACACAAACACTAATTTTTATTTATATTTTAAATTGAAAACAAAAAATTGGTTACTAATCGAAGTTTCTAGATACTATTTATATTTTACAATTCAGAATTATTAGAAAGTGGAGCATCAAAATATTATTCGAGTGGAAATTTCAAAACAAAATATTAAAATATTAAATACCATTAAATTAAATAAAAAAGATTACCTATAAGATTTTCTTGTTTTTTAAAATTAAAAAAATTAAAAAAAATACAAAAAAAATCTGAGATGTGCTTTTGTTAAATAGCATAAAGATAAAGACATTTCAACATGTCGATTAAAGTATTTTAATAATAATACATCGCGATTATTTCATTCAAAACATCAACAAGTAACAATTATTCAATAGAAGAAATTGCAAATAAAAAAATTTTTTAAAGAAATTTAATTTTTAATGATGTATTTAAATTTTTTAAATCACAATATTTGTTACAGTTAAATTAGTATTATTATTAGTTAAATTAGTATTAGTATTAATAATATTAATAATAGTCTTAAAAAAATGTGTTTATTTTCGAGCTATTACAATCTCGCAACACCTACAGAAAAGTCTATTTCAAAAGATTGACAGTACTAAAAAAACTGATCGCTTAGGCAGCTGGTGACAAAACTTTCGCAGCTCTCTTAAGATCTACTGAATGATCAAAATTACAAATGGAATTACAGTCCAAAGAATACATTCTAGCTTGTTTAATTTACTTCTGCTTCTTTAGGAATAGTTGATAGCCCTCAGCCTGGATGACTTATCAAAATTAATAATGTTTCACGAAAATTCTATGAGGCAGCAACTACTTATCTTCTGATCAAGTAATACTTGATTGAAAAGAGCTTTAGAATATAAAGTGATTCAGTAGAATAAACCGAAGAACATTCAGTCATACAAAGGAAGCAGAAGTGTATTGAAAAAACCGACTAGAAAGTGTAACAAATATGTCAAACAGAGACATGTAGCAAACATGTCAATTTAAGATATTTCAAATAATTAATTTATATGATACTGCACATCAGATGTGTATTATGTGTCGTAAAAGCCTTAGAGTTTCATAATAATGCAAGTGTCAAATATATTTTTGATATGTCAAATGTCAAATATAGGGTATTGTAAAATGTTTATTAGTAAACTTTTTTCTAAATTTGTTTTAAACGGTTGAAAAATATTTTTGGTTTTTGAACTATTATTAATTGAAGTATTACTGGTGTCTCTAAAATAGAATTAAAGTCAGATATGAATAAATTATATTACGTACTTATTAACAAAATTTTTAAATAATAAACAAAATCGAATTAAACATTTAAATGTTTATGTGAAACGTGTTATGTGTTACGAGAGTTTTCTGAAACCTACCCAAATATTGATATTTTATCAAATTTTGACATTTTTAACCAATTTCAAGAATTTAGTTTATTGTATATATATAAAAGCAAAAATTTGTTTGTTTGTTTATTTAACCCATTTTGGCACAACCACTTTTTAAAGATTTTTTGGTTTCTTTACTCTAAATTAAAATCGGTTCGCCAGATTAACTTAAAATTTTGTATACGTGAAGCTTTTGTATAATGGAGTTGACTCTATAAACATATTTACAATTTGTTAATCCATTTTAGCCCGACAATTGTTCAAAAAATTTTTGGAAACAAAAAATGTTAGATTAATATTTACACCAAGTGCAATTTTTGGGTTTACTTATTTTAATAACATCGCAACGCAGCAACGCTCACCGGGTATTAGCTAGCGGTATATAAAAATTTAATATAATGTCTTTTGTATCTATCAAATATAAATCAAATAGTTAAAGTATGGCCAAAAAGTTAATATTTTCATCCTATTACAATACTTTCACTAGATTAACATTAAATGTACTAATTAAAACAATAGAATCTACTTAAATTTTACCTTTTGATATAATATCAATGATACTTTTATTTAATTATTAGTAATTAAAATTAAATAACATTTTCAACTAAACATTATCTATAATTACTCTAATAGTTTATATATATATATATATATATATTTTATATATATTAGTATATATATATATTTTATATTTTTGTTTTTGTTATTATGTAGCTATTTCAAAAATATTCAATTAGGTTTAAAAATAATAAAGTGATACGAAAATATGTGATCTGTAACATTTAATTATCTCAATATTGCAAAAAAACAAAAACCTCTATTATTGTTAAAATGTAATTATTGTCCTAAATGTTATGAGTATATATAGTTAATAATTTATAATTATTAGCTATTTATAATAAAATTATTTAACAATGAAGTTAATATTACGGTATTTTAAAACAATTGAAAAGAACGATTGATAAAATTATTCATCGATTATATAAAATTTTGTATTTTGAGTTAGTATAAAATTTTGAAAATAGCCATATTAAATAATATTATTTTTTTTTTTGTTAAATTGCTTAATTAAAATTTAATTTTAAGGGTAGTTAAAGTTCAATTCTTCAGCAATTATTAATTAAATGCTAAATTAATTAAATTTAAAACGAGGAAGATTATAGTTGCCCTTGTCAACTTTTAGATACCCGTGCATACCCACTATGATGTATACAATTAAATTAACCGTTTTTTATTTCCCTTAAGCTATTATATATATTACAAAAAAAATTTAAAAAAGTTAAATATATAAAAAAACTTTCACTCATCATCCCATAATTTTTGTGATGAAATCCGAGTGATGTCCAACTTTGTCAAGTAACTTGCCCTATTACTTTATCTGCCCAATTTTAATTTTAACCTCGTAGCTTCATTAGATTCATAGTTATTGAATTGAAAACTGAATTACTTTAAAGTATTAATTTTACCATAGAAGCTTACTTTTTTCACATTTCTAAACGTAACTTTCCTATTACTTAGCTTCGCATCAAAGCATACTCGTTATGGAACTAAACTTTTCAAAGATCGGAAAAATCATTTACAAAATTTGTAATAACACCAGCAGTTAGTGGTAATCTTATATGAATAATTTAGTTTTTTTACACGTTACTCTAGTTTACCGTTATGCAAAACTTAAGTTTAACAATTTTTTTTTAAATCTCCAAAGCTCCTGCAATTTAAAGACTATTATAGTAATGAAAAATTAAAAATAACCTAGTTTTAAGCACCAGTAGCTTAGGCAGTTGTGTAATTACAACAACCTTTATTAAAATTAAAGAATGTGTGAACATTGTTTAATTTTGGAAATCTTCTTTTTTAAAAACCTTTGGAATTTTCAATACTTGTCAAAATTGATTAATAATTCTATTAAAAAATTTTTTTTTTGAATAAAATTTATTTATTGAACAATTAATTTTCACCAAAGGGCAAAAAAAATATTAAAAGTTTCCAATTATTTTCCTAAAACAAAGATAAACAAATTTTTTTTTATCATTTTTTTTTTTGTAATAATTATTTTTATCCAATTATTATTACAAAAAGTTTTTAAACTTTTTGACATTTTAAATACTTGTAAACTGGAAGAATTTTTTCCAAAATATTTTATTATAATAAATATAATTTTCATTTGGTTCCATTTTGTAAATTGAAATGTAATAAATATTAAAACTTTTTGAAAACTTTAACCTGTTACAGCATCTTTATAAAAAATTGACTATAATGTAATAAACTTCCGGTTTTTTGTACAGCTACTTAATAAAAAAATACTTATAGATAGTTTATCAAAGTGCAATTATTAAAATAGAATTTTTTAAAGATGGTTTTTTTTTGTAAAATAATTTTGAATAAAAAAGTAAAACTTTTATCATTAACATTCAAATGAAATATTCAACTTATTTTTATTGGATTAAAGATTTTTGGAAACAATGTTTGGTGAAATTTTTTAAAGAATGTTGTTCTTTTTTGGGTATTTAATTAATTCCTAATAACTTCAATCTTAGTTATTCAATCAAGGATCTGTTGTAATATTTGACCTTTATCTAATTAAAACTACTAATGGAACAGCTGTAAATCAATCCAAATAACTCATACAACTCAATTCTTCAAAAATTGAAATTACTTTATTAACAAATTATTAAAACAAGTGATGAAAAAAACCAAGGGTTTTAAAAAAGCACATTTTCAAAATAAAAGAGTTTTTCATACTGAGTATTTTATCGGAATATAATGTTGAAGCTTTAATGTTAACGTTTAATTTAAGAAATATATACGTTGGTGACTAAGTTACTACTTACTTATAGAAACAGTAAATTTTTTAATTTTTAAGTCCTAATAGCCCCTCTAAAGGGAAGGTTGCCCAATTTCTCAAGGATCTAAACCTCACTAGGTTCAAGGAATTAAATTGTGAATTATACCAAAATTTGGAATTTTACTTAGAATTTTACTATTTAAGCAAAAATGGTTAAAACTGAGAGACACTTTCTTCAATTTAAAGAACCGCTTTTAAACTTAAGAAAATCTTTTAACATATGATAAAGTATAATTTGTTTAAGGATCTAACTTTTCCTAAAATTTCAAGACCCCAGCTTAAACCGTTTAGAAGATATGTGGGGCCAAAAATTTTGCAAAAGTTGAGTTTTGCATAATGGTAAATTTTAGTACCGTATGGCAACCCTAAACACATAAATTAAAAATTTATAAAGTTTATAAAACCAGTTATCTTTTGCCGATTTCAAATTGAAAATACAGCTAATAGAACTCTTGTTATAAAAATTTGAATATACGGCTTTTTCCAACTTTGGAGGCTGCAGCTTCGTAACGGGTGGGGCTACAGAAAAAAATTCTTCTACAAAATTATTTTTTTTTGTAATACCTACTCGTGGTTAAAATTTCTTTTCTCTATTTCAAACGATGTAAAAGTTTTTGTAAACATACGGACAGACGGACAGACGGACAGATGGACAGACGAACAGACGGACAGACGGACAAACGGACGGACGGACAGAGTGAAACTATATAGGCACATTTTTACAAAATTTTTTGAAAATGTGCTAAAAATTATAATTATATTTATTTATTTATTTGTTTATTTGTAGTACCAGGCAATAGTAAATGTTACCTGATATTATGTACAATAGTCCTTTACCTATTCGGACTTTTTGTTAAACTATTATAAGCTATTATCTTATATATTAAGTGGGTTCTACCAGCTGACTGGTGAAATTTATTTTTTTCATACTCTTATTTCTTTAGTGTGTAATAAGGGTAAGCATCCAATATTTTTTCAATTAGTTTTTTTATTTTAGTTCTAAAATTTTACCCAGAAGTTAAATTTGTTTAATCTAGTAGGCGCACATGAATTCATTATTTTATTTGGAATTCTTTACCTTACAATCCAAAATTAAAATCAAAACATTGGACTATAACATTAATCTTTTTTTATAACCATTTTCCTATATAGGTCAAAGGGTACTATAAATTTGCCATTACGTTTGTACGTAGAAAGAGGGAGGGGGCTAGATATAGACTCAAAATTATGGATCGGATCAGATTCAAAAAGTAAATCTAATAAATCTAGTAAAGGGTGTAGTTTAAAAAAAAGAGGGTGTACTGCCTTTAAACTTATATTTTCTTTTGTACATAACTTACCTAATAATTTTTAAAAACAATTTTGCCAAAAGCAGTATGTCTACATTACAATTATACGCGTATTCGAGAGTTAACACAGACTCTACTAAACACTTCCTCGTTAAATTTTAAATTTACATTCATACGATTTGAAATTTCCTTGAAAATTCAAAATAATTACAATAATTTAATTAAAAACCCAAAACTGAATAAAAAATAAAATACATTTTAGTAATCATCTTTAATTTGATCTGAAAACTAAAAAAAAAATTATTTAATCTTTGCCTTTTTAAAAAAAATTTAGAAAATTTTGAAAATAGTTTTACTATTGGCGTCAGATGATGTAACTTTAAATATTATTATGGTCAATTTTAAATGGACAGATTTTTTTGCTATAAGCTTATTTAAATATACAAAAAAATGAGTGTATATGTAAAAGGATTAGCAAACATATATGTTTAAACATTTATGCAAACTTATTTTATCTAATAATATATAATACAACAAAAAATAAACTTTTTTTTTTAACTGTAAACATTTTTTTCAAATTCTTCTAAATTATCTTATTTATATATAAAATTCATTTTAAAGATTGTGAATTCAAATGAAAATGAAGGAAAACAAAACATTTAAAGTAAAGAAACTAATAAGGATAAAGGATTAAAGTATAATATAAAAAAAACAAAAAAAAAATGAATTGCAATTGCAATTGCAACCTGACCAGGATATGTGGCGACAATATTTAACCAAATTGTTGATACATTCTGGTATGCAAAAAAATGCATGCATTCCTTTAAGCAAAAACAGTAGATGAACAGCAGATAGGAATAGTTTGTAAATGGAAAGCTAATTTTTGTTTCAGGAGTAGATAATTGTCAGATTAATTGTCATACATATATTTGACATTATAAAACTATCTGTCATTTCAGAGATTTATTATTTGTAATAGAATTAGATATTAAACATAAAGTGAAAAAACTAAAATTTATTGCTGATATACAGAGTGGCGCAAACGACCGATATGGTTTGAATGTTTAATAACAATTTATTTATATTTTTTATTTTTATTTCAGGATTTTGTGAAGAAAACTTGGGGAATTGGAAAAATTACGAAAAGTTATGGAAAATGTACTGGAAAGAGCACGAATGTGCGCAGCCCAAAATGGTCACCACATGCGGGATATAATTTTTCTACTTAAGCTAAAAATATTTACCATTAATATACTGTATAACAAAAATATATTCTTACTTAAAGAATAGATCGAGAAATCAAGTGCAAGATATTCTTGCGGAACCAGATGTTTATGAGCCGTGAACAAATAAGCAGGAATCTTGTAAGATGAAGGTGTCAAATAAAAAATCTTTAGGACAGGTGAGAAGCTGAAATTGTGATTTGATCAAACGAAATGACTTCTTTTTGGAAAAAAAAGAGTGGAATTAACTGAATAAATAACGAAGCATAGAGAAAGTGAAATTAATAAATTTTAATTGATTAATTTTTATAATTAATGTGAGCATTTGAAATTATTAAGTTTTAATTTTTTTTTTTTGTAAGCGTGTAAAAAGCTAACGAAACGCTAGGTACGGGTTCCTTTAAACATAACATGTAGGTTTAGTTGGAATGTGAAGGAAAATAGGATATAAGAGGGGAATTTGAGGGTAGTTGTATTATGAAACATTATTAAAAGAGGGGAACACATTAGATGAAAGCATGTTCCAAAACCAAAGCATTTGTCATATTTATAATGTTCGGAAACAATAGCATACAAGTGTATTTTTTTCAACATACAAGTATAACTAATCATATCATAACCAATGTAATTTACGAAAAATCACTATTAACTGTTCTACTATATTTTTCTTACAATTTTCAATGTTATCTAAGATTATTATATATAAATGTTTATATGTATGTGCATATATATATATATATATATACAGGATACATCAACTGCTATATTATGCATATACTATTATTTAAGTATGTAGGAACTAAAAATTTGAAAAAAAAAATAGAATTTCATTTATTAAGTTAATTTTTTTAAATTGTTTCAAACAAATTCTTTAAAGTTTTCGAAAAAAAAAAAACAAAAACAAATATCCAGCTATATTCTATTATAAAGTATTGTATATTGCGTATCTCTTCCTTTTTATATTTTTTTTGTTATTCTTCTTTTTCAAATTTTTCCTTAAAGACTTTAGTAATAAAGTTTCTAAAATCAAAATAAAAATAACTACA
Organism: Dolichopus griseipennis; assembly: GCA_963082915.1. Lineage (NCBI taxonomy): Eukaryota > Metazoa > Arthropoda > Insecta > Diptera > Dolichopodidae > Dolichopus > Dolichopus griseipennis. Next base: position 72,126,439 of record OY720441.1, on the reverse strand, counting down.
AAAAAACACAAACAAAATTAAATGTCCTTCAAAAATAAAATAAAAAAAAACTTTTTTTGTAGTTGTCCTTGATATTGATAGGATTATTTTGGAATATAAAAATATTATACTATTATTATAATCAGGAAATTAAATTCAAGTACTTTAAATGAAAATTGGTTTTTTCCATTAATTTTTAAGTTTAAAGAAATTTCCATAATAAAATAGTTAACAAGTACTTAAAGATAATAATATTTTATTGAAAAAATTTGAAATGAATGAAATGAATTATACTCGTTGTTTTGGGAACTTTTTCTTGAGTATTTTTTTCATTGATCCAATTACATTAAGATGTAAGCTGTAAAATAATTAAATTTTGAATATATTTAAATCAAATATAGTTCATATTGTTATTTGAAAAGGAAGTGTCAAGTTTAGTAAAATATCTGCTAAAATTACAGCAACATTATAATAGGACGAATACACAAGCGTTTTTGAATTATCAAGAAAAAGTTTATTACTCAATCTCAATTTTGTTGTTATTTATATTAAAAAATGTCAAAAGCTGTTGAATTTTTTTTTAAAAAATACTAATGTATGAATTTATGCAAATGTCAAATATTGACAGATAAATTGAAATTGAAATCATTCACAATTATTCACTTAAATATAAATATAAATTATAAATTCACAATTAAAGTAGTTCATCTCAGAGCTTGATTTTTAATAATTAATATATTATTTAAAACTTTTAGCAAATTTTACAAGTAAAATAATATTTCTATAAAATTTTAGAAACTTTAAACCTTTGCCAACATTAAGAAATGTTTTTAATTTTTTTTTTACTCCTTTTTCAGTTTTACAAGAATTATATGGCTAACTCATTTATATTAAGCTTTAGTTTATTTAATCATTGTTTTCACTAAGCCGTTGATTACTCAACTGTAGTTATTGATTTAGATTATAAAGTTTAATTGTTAAATGTTATGCGCCATCTATTATCTTACAGAAGAGTTATTTATATATTATTTTATATTACGATATATACTATTACGATAAACAAATACAATTTTTACGATATTATATTATTAGATATGATCTGATAACATAAGGGTTAAATCCAGAGACCTTTCACTTGAAAGTTTGGCATTGGTCAAAAAGAATAGATTCTCTATTGTAAATTGTAACTTTGTTCAAATCAACTTTAATTATGTAAATGTTACAAACGTTACTTAAAACTTAGAAATGCATCACCATTTAAATTAAATGAAATTTGAAAAATATTGTCAAGAATTTTTCATTACAAAAATAATGTTTTCAATTGTTGAAGTAAAAATTGAAGTAAATAAAAAAAAAAAAAAAACAAAAAATAAAAAGAAAGCTGGCAAGTCTAGGAAACAAAAAATAAAATTGATGAAATAAAAAATTATGGGTCAAAGAGTTATAAGAAAAACACCAGAAAATTGTAAAAAAAAAAAATAAAGACGGAAAAATAAGGAAAATTTAATAGGAAATGAAAAATGATTTCTATTTTTTTTTGCTTGTTTTTGTTTTAACGTTAGTTTTTTCCTTATTTTTTTTTTGATAGTTATAAAGATAGACAACATGTACATTACATTTTCTATTTGTCTTAAACTTCTTAAACTTTTTTTTTTGTTTTTTTTTTTGGTACTTGTTTTTAAAGAAAACCCAAAAAATAAAATCGAATATTTATGTTAATTTTTATATTTCTTTGAAAAGAATTTCATTTTGTTTAAAACAAAATTTTCTCATCAAAATATTATCAAAATATACGTAAAATATCATTCACAATATTACAAAAAACAAATAGAACAAAATGAATTGCATATATTCAGGCTGTAATAAATAAGAAAGCGCATAATATAAAAATTTTGTTTTTGATCCTTAAAATAAATAACTTTGTTGATTTGTAGTATTTTAAAGTTTTGATGAAATTGACTTTAAAGCAATTATATGGAAGAATTTGTATATTAAAAATTTTTTTTTAAAGATTTTGTTTACGTCATTTTTTGTTGACAACATTGTCAGACGTTTTGAATTAAATTTATATTCTTATTTTGATATTGCATATTTATTAGAGTTTTATGTAAATTTTTTTTTTTTTTGGATTGATTGTATGTAAATTAAATAATTTTCTTATATTTTAATAATATATTTTTGGAAAATTTTGATAAAAAAATTATATTCTGATCAATATATTTTAATTTAGTTTTTATTTTTTTCAAAATGAATTATCTAAACATACTTGATATATTATACATAATCTCATAGTCCATGCTTCATTAAAATGCATTTCAACTTTTCTTTAAATAAGATAACTAATATAATATAATTTTTGGATGAATTTTGATATTTAAATACTGTAAATAATGTATTTTCGAAACGAATTTACGAGGAGTCTATACTTTCAGTTTTATTCAAGTACAATGACTGACGCAATCTTGACGGCATATGAAATGTCAAAAACAAATTAAAATCTACAAACTATCGTTATATCGGCGTTCATTCAAGTTTAAGTTTTTATTATCATGTGACAAAGTGACGTATGTTTGTTATTCTATTGGAAGAGTTTGGAAAAAAAATTGTATGGAAGATAAACTACCTACATGAAAAACTTAAATTTTTGGAATTTTGTAACTTAATTTTAAGGAATATTTTAAAAAGTATATTAATGCTTACGCTAATCATGTCCCCATCACCATTCATACTAAAATTTGACTTCTCAAATCTCAATGGAGCAAATCCCATATATGTACTTTTTGATTTGTTAAAAAAAAAATATCGTTTTTACACTTGGACCTGTAGTGGGAGCGTAACAAAATTTCGCGTATAAAAATCTTGAGTTTTTATAAATCTCGCGGTTCATAATCTCGCGTGTCAAAATCTCATGTTTCAAAATCTTGTGTTCCAAAATTTCGCGATTTTTATAATTTTGTAGTTGAAATACTATATATATGTAGGAAATATTATTGGAAGCGATTTTAGAGTTGGTTTCAGAGTTTAAATAATTTGTTTAATAAGAGCAAGAGGCATCAGCCGCCGCATTTTTAAAAGTTTTGTATTTGAAATATTAATGCAGGAAATAGAATTAGAATCGATTTTATAGTTGGATCTAAAATAAGGGTTTCAATATGATTTCTTTAGTGAGGATTTGAAGGCGGCCGCCCCCACTATTTTAAAATGTTTTTTAATGTTTTATTATTGAAATATGTATGCAAAAACATAATTAGGGGGAATTTTGTGCTAGGTACAAAATCAGGATTATTTGCCTTTTACAGAATATTTGTACATGCAAGATTTGTATAGGATGAAATTTAAGGGTTTAATTCATAGGCAGGATTATACGCTTTTTCTAGAATATTTATATATATGGATGTATGAGATTATAAATTAAGAGGGAATGCAGAGTTGTATTAAAATATTAGAAATTAATCCATAAAATTTTTGACTATAGTTAAAAACTTCCGCTTATCACAAAAATTATGTTTTCAATTTAAATTTTTGATAAATGAATGGTGGTAAAAGAGAAGTCATTAACTTTAAATTGATTAATTAATGAAGGTTAAATTAATCAACTAAATTTAATAATTTCATTATAATTCAAAGAATTAATTAAAACTTCTAAGAATTGCATGTACAAGTACATTCCTTACAATTTTCACATTAAGTTCAAATATGATTAAAATTCCACTCAATTAATTTTTTTTGTTTTTGAACCAAAACTTCTTTTTAAACTGTTTTTGTTTTCTAATTTACTACAAGAGTAACAGAATACGGGTAATTAAACTTAGTTTTCATTATTTTATTTTATACCCAGTTTTTGTATAGATATGTTGTTATTAACACTCCTTTGATTCTTGTATGAATCTTAAATAATTAAAGTGTAGATAAGAAATTAATTGCAGATTTGCTCTGTGGGTTTTATTTTTACAGTAAACCGATTACATGTAATCATTTTGGTGTTTCATAAACCAAAAAATTACAAATTTTAAAATTCAAAAGTGGATTTACAAGAGATATTATCTGCTTTTTTATTTTGATGTTTTTTTCTCACTTTTGAGTTTGAGTGAAAGAAAAATGAAAAATATATTTACCTTAGTTAATTTATTTAAAGAATATACAGTCTTTGTTAAAAGTTTTAAAACTTATTTGAAATGACAGAATATTTGGAAAAAGATATTTAGATTAAGTGCTCTTTACGTACTTCTCGAAGTATTTGTAATAGTGTAATAAATCATTAAAACTAGATGTTTTAAATTATTTTTTTAATTGGAGGAGTTCGAGTTCTGACGACTGCTGTTAAAGCTTTTATTATAAGTGAAGACATAAACCTTAATTTTAAAAATCGAATTCACATATGAATTGTTACAGTTTAATCATTTAATCTCAATTTCAAAGTTTTACAATGAAAGTCAAGAACTAAAAATAAATAAAGTAGAAGAATTACGAGTATAATATTGCTGATTGATATTAATAAAATCATTTTCAGAATGTGATCTCACTAAAACCGTATCTGACGTTGCCGTGTGACAGAAGCCTCAATTAAATTTGTATATTATGCATCACTTATGACCATCACCTATGCTAAGAGCAAAAAATGAAAGGTAAACACATCAAAACTGTACGAAATCGATATCTTAACATGATTAAAAATTCGATTTCAACGATATTTTCCTGTTTACATTCAAATATTGTGACGTTGTTTATTGAATAAAACATTATAAAATCAAAATCCAGAAAAGCATAGAGAAGACTGTGCAAACCCACATGAACACGATATGAATACTATAATGCGAACGGTCGGACGGATGGACCTACATATCTATCAATCTGCACAATTATAAATCAAATCAAATAGAAAGCTATAATTTAATAGGGCAATATGAACAAACTGTATGTTTCACGTACGTCGTCGTTATAATTGACAATATAAACACGTTGGCAATACCGTAGCAAAATACCAAATAATTTCATAGGCAATTGGCTGTGGTTAGTTAGTGGTAAATAGTACTTTAAATGTTATATACCTGTATTTAACAATTTGTAAACGTTATATTTAATAAATGAAAACGCAGTTACTTTACAATATAAGAATAGAGTTGACCGAATTTATCCGTTTACCTATATTAATTTAAATATTTTTCTTATTTATTTTTTTTTTTTGTTGAACTCTATATATTGCAAAATATACATTCTGTTTCAATTTACATAATATAATAATCAACTTTATCATTTATAAAACAAATAAAGTGTAGAAAGTTTTTTTTTTTTTTTTAAATAGAACAAACTTTAAAAAATAGGGACATAATAAAAAGAAATAAGTGTAAAGTAAACAATTAATTGTTAAGAATTGTTCGTTTCATATTCTGGACCTTTACTAAAGATTCTTTTGTAAAATAAAAATACAAAAAAAAACAAAAATGTGAATTTGAAAAAATTACAATATGAAATGTTTCCTTAACATTTAAAGATCAACAGGACGATGAAGAAGAGGTAGGGAAGAGTTGGCAGTAAGTTCTTTAAGGAAGAATATGTTTCTTCGATTTTTTTCTAGAATTTTTTTACAAAGTTTTATTTTCCGTTTCTTTTCAACAGAAACTCATAATGTTAACTATATAGTATATATATATATATATATATATATATATATATATATATATATATATATATATATATATATAGATATGTATATAAGACAGAATAAATATTTAGTTTGGAGTATCTTTTAGATATTCAGACAAAAAAACAAAGAAAATTTATAACTTAGAAGTAAGATATTATTTTCTTACTGTAAGAAAAGGAAACAAAATGACTTAAAAAAATAAAAATTAATTTCTGAAACTGTCATTTAAAATTTTTTTTTTTTTTTTTAAAAGACTAGAAGAATATGTGACACAAGAGAAGTTTTGTAAAAGACAATTAAAGAAAGACATAAAGATTATAAAGAAAATCAAAGTACTATAAGATTGTTTACATTTTTTCAATGTAGTTCATTATTTGCTGCTACATATATGCATGCTGAAGATATGTATGCAGAACATGACTTAAAGTCAATAATTATGTTTTTTTTTTTATTTCTTCTCTTCAGTTTTCAAACATTCTAAACTGATTCTAATTAAAAACATATTGCCTTTGGGTTGGTTTTTTATAATTACAAATTACTATAAATAGAAAGATTAGAAAAGAAAACAAGTGATGAAAAAAAATCAAGAGTTTTTAAATGAGCATATTTTCAAAATTATATAGTGTTTCATACTGAGTTTAGGGTAAAAAATATATACAAAAAAAAATTGATAATAATATAATTTAGTTATTTCATTAATTCATTATTAATTATGAATAATAATGAAATCCATACATATAATATAGTCCCAATGCAGTTAAGAACAATCTGTTAACGAGTTTCGAAATATAATGGTGGAGCTTTAATGTTAATATTTAATTTTGGAAATATTATATTCCCTGGTAACTAAGTTACTGATTTAAAAAATTGGGAAATTTTTAAGTGCTAATAGTTTTTCAATGGAGAAGGCTTTCAAAATTTTACTTAGTAAGCAAACTTATGCTGATTCTCGAATATTTTGCCCCACCTTCTCCCACCTTCGCTCAATATTTTCAGATTCTAGGGATTAACATGTGACTTTTACAAATATTTAGAATTTTTCTTAGAATATTATTATCTGAGCAAAAATTGTTAAAACTATGAGTGCTTTCCTTTTGTTTTGTTTTTTTTTTTTTTTTTTTGCCGGCACCTCTGCGTGCTAACTGTTCACTGTGATAGGTTGTTCATTAAACAGCCTCACTATATATGTGCATATCGGAACAGGGGAGATATATTCATATATTACAACTGATCAAATGAATTCCACATACAATTTAAAAATTAGATAGTACTACGCCTTATAACATGTAGAAATGTCTTAGATTTTCAGTAAATACTCAGTTCTATTTTGTTATATATGGTATTCTATATAAGTGAGTATATTATTTAATTGAATTATTTGTTCACATTTTGTATTTGTTTTATATTTTTATGTATTTTTTATTAAAGACATATAATTATTAATTATTGCTTAAGCCATTAATTTGAACCCAAGGCGAATGGCAGCTGAGTCGAGTTGAAGACCAGATAAAAGTTTTTTCACTTTCACTGGAATTCGAACCCGGGGCCTCTCACATGAAAGGTTGGCACTCTAACAACTGTCCCACCCAACCGATAATTTTAAAACCCCACTTTAAATTTAAAAAAACCTTTGACATATGTTGAAAAATAATGTGGGAGCCTAATATTTTGTATATTACTAAAAAAAATTTGGGCGGGTATTTAAGTTTAAAAAAAAGCAAAATCTCAATTTTTGATCCCTCACAGCTACTAAACAGGGTGAGTGATAAAAAGATTTAACCGACTCCTACTAATTTCTGAGGATCTAACATAAATTTCTAGCTTGAGTTGTTCGGTAGATATATGTGGCCAAAAATTTTGCAAAAATTGAGTTTTGCATAATGTCAAATTTTATTACGGTATGACAGCTCTATACTTTTGATCTATGTTATAATGTCTTCTGTCTATATTCTAATATCTTCAGATAGAAAATTTACCTAACAGAACTCTTGCTATAACAATTTACGGACAGATTGAGTGAAACAATATAAGCTCATTTTTTACAAAATCGTTTAAAATGATGCTAAAAAATATCTATTTTATATTAAGAATTTTATTAAAGTACCTACAATAATGCTTTAGTTTTTTATTTAACCTACACATTATTTTTTTCAATAATAATATTTTTATATAAATTAAAATATAAAATTTTTTTTACATACATATTATATAAAATTAATTTTAATTGATAATAATGCTTTTCTAATGTGCAGTTATTGAAAAATTTCAATTAAAATTTTGAATTTTGTAATAAATAAAGTATTTTTTTTTTTTTTATTAAATTAAATTAAAAACTCAAATTTAATTGGCCATAATAATATTCTTTTATTAATATTATGTAATTTAACTATACTTGGTTAAAATTAATTTGAATAAATTTTAAGACACAGTTATTCTGCTTTCTCAAAAAGAAAAATTTAAATTTTTTTAGATATTATTCCCTTTGGAAATTTTTTGACTTTGTTAATGCATCGATCGCAGCGCCATTGGGATGAAATATTAAAATGTTCTAACTCTAAGACGGAAATTTTTTGTATATAAAATTGGTCGGAAAAAATTTGTTAAACAGCGTATATACAAATTCGCTTTTTCCAGAGCATTTATATTTGCCTTTTACTAAATATCTATGTATATTTAAGTGGAGTTTATTTTTGGAACTTCGTACTCAACCTGAGTAAGGTTTCATAATTCGGGATTTTGATATTTTCGGGAATTTTTTTTTTTTCAAGATTTTAAATCATTCGGGATTTTGATATTTTCGGGGTTTTTTTTCAAAATTTTAAATCATTTAGGATTTTTTCATTCGGAATTTTTTCATTCTGAATTTTTTTTTTCAGTAAAGTGTCATCATAAACTCGAACAGTTAACATTGAAAAACAAAATATTGGTTACTTATTCATTATTCTTTTAAAATTCAATATAAACTGGCTAATATTAAATGGCTTGATCTAAAAATTAGAACGCAGTATTTTTATAAAATAATGAATACTTATCTCCATAAATCACAAGGTGGATTATGATAATGATAACGCCATGTAAGTATAGATAAACTAATTATTGTCTATGTATTGTTTATAATATATATAAATGTTGTATTAGAAAGTGAACATGTAAAAGAAATTAAATACAATTTTACAAGCCAAAAGTATTAATCAATTATTCAATGCGGTTGGAACAAAACAACCACCATTTAATCCATTACAACGTTCTGAATTATTTATTTTTTTTATAACTCAATACTTTACAACTAACAGTACTTTTATCCGCAGTAATATTATATATTCAAAGAATTTTTATAAATATATGTAATGTAAATTAGTATATAATAAATATGTATAAGAATACTATTTTTATTTTCTATTAAATGCATACAGTGAAGAACAAAAATTATAAAACGAAACACTAAAGAGTAAACATAGTTTTGTACATTTTACAATTACTTATAATAAGGTATGATTATGTGAATGTTTACTCTGAGCTAACATTTTGTTGCAATTTATAGATAATACAAAAGACTGTCGTGTTTAATATATACTTTCGTATACTGGGTGTACCCGATTTCTAATATTATGGGAATTAAGAAAAAAAAAATCAAATTGTAGGAGGGTATCTGTTATGTATATCTAAAAGATTTTTAATTAGTTTTTTTTATAGAAAAACCAATAAATTTTGACGATTGATCTAAAAGAAATGCAACACAATGAATTTAGTAATGAGTCGGGAACATTCTGTTTATGTTATGTTTATCAAACATAAAATCGAACCCGACCCCTGCGAATGGAAAGTCTGCACTCTAACCACAGTGCAACTCAGCTTATTAATGAATAATGAAAAACAAAAACTAAAAAAAAATTGTATATATCTTCGAAGTATTATAGCCTATCTACAACGAACGTTCACGTTTCGCTCTCTACACGAAACTATCTGTCAAACTACTTAAATGTATTGAATTATATGAAAGTGTTTATAATAGAAGCAGCTATTACGCTTAATAACTGCGTGTTTAACTTTTAATTTTTTCGCATTCTCTACGTATTCAAATGTCAAATAATTGAACTTTGAAAAATATTTTTTATTAAAAAATAAAAAAATACATTATCAGAATAAAAAATTATTAATTTGTTAATAATTTTCTATCTTGGGTTATATAATATCATAGCATTTTTCAAAGTAGCTATACAATAAACTTTAAACTATTGAATATTTTTTAATTCATGAAATTTGTAAACAAAACAATGTCATAAAACACTGTCATGTACATTTCAATGTGGACACTCTTTTGTTGACTACGTAATGAAAGCGAAACAAGAGCGTCATTGTAGATAGGCTGTTACATTATTTATATTAATTTGTATTCATTATTATAAAATTATAATTTTTCTAATAAACAGTTTCATATTTGAGTTTCTTTGATTAGTGCTAAAACTTTTAAATTGTAGTTGTTTTTTTTTTTTTTTTTTAATTTATAGTTCTTTTTTAATTTAACAAATAAGCAGAACAAAAACTTAACACTAAATTAAAATTCATGTTATACCCTAAAGCGAGCTTACAACAAATCAGAATTAAAAAAAAATAAATTACAAACAATTATCAACAATATTAGTAATGAAATTAATGAAAAAAATAATAAAAAAACATGTAATGAAATAGAAAAAAACAACAACAAAACTAAAACTAACTTACATACTAATGAGCACTGGTTAGTGTTGTAAACCAGCAAGTCAGGATTGTGACTACCATGGTGGTATAACAAAAGTTCACCATCAGAAAACAGTGAATTATTATTAGACAAGTGAAATATAAATGAAGGCGAAAAATATTTAAAGTTTTCAGAAAAAGGTTCGATCAAGCCACGAATAAAACGATTTTCGTGATTAAAACAATTAGCGAAAAATTTAAGATTAATTTTAGTTAAGAATCTATCGATTCTATTGATTCCAGATTGTTCATATAGTAGACTATTATTAATATATAAGTAAGAGCCACGCTGTCTATGAAAGCCTCCAGCACGACGAATTATCTTTCTTTCAAGTAAGCGTAATCTTTCAACTTGATGAGCTGAAACTAAAGTAGGATTAAGCCACACCATAGAAGCGTGTTGAATAATAGACCGAATATAGACCTTATAAATAAACAAACGAAATTGTAGTTGTATTTTATTTATAAATAGTTTTCAAATTTGAAGATTTAATCTGATTTTAAATTTCAAAATCAAAACTTCCTTGATTTTGTATATATATTTTTGACAGAAACAGTACAATACATTTATACAAGTAATTATGTAAAAATATTATGTACATTAAACATATGTAACTTCTTTATGTAAATGTATATTACATAAAGTTTACAAAAGACTTTTTAGGAAAGAAAATAAAAATTAAATTTATATATCCTATAATTTAAATCATAAGTTGTTTCTTGTCTAAGCTGTATTTACTTTATCCGTTTTTTATCCAAAGAATATGTTATTATTACTCCGTTAGCTTTTAAAGACCCTATGTAAGAGTTTATTTAAATAAGAATTGTAAAAACGGTATAATATGAAAATTTTAAGATCTGGCGACAGGACTAAAAATTTTTATCCTTAAAAAAAATGGATTATTCTGACACAAGTTGGTAAAATCAAATCTTATCATTTTTCAAAAAAAAGATTTCTTTTTCATTCCGTCTTTGTTTCATTTTAGAAAGTTTTGTTAAAAAGTGACAATTTAGATGGGAGCACTTCATTTGGATTGCAATAATAAAATTCTGGAATAAAAAGGAAAAATAATAATGTAATGTTGTAGTTAGTTACAATAATTTTAAAAATACATGAAAGAGAAACCTATACAACAACGAAATAAGGTGGAATGAAAATCAAAGTCAATTGTTGACAGGAAACTAAAAAAACAAAAATTAAGCTTGGTAAAAAAAAAGAAAACCAAGTGTTAATAATAGTTTAGTATGTCAGTGGAATTGAATTATATATTTTTTAGCACTTGAGTCTGAGGGAGTATTTAAAAAAAATTAAAACTGATTACAAAAATTGTAAGTTAAATGCATTAAAAACCAGTGATGAAAAAAAACCAAGGGTTTTTAAAAAAGCACATTTTCAAAATTATATTGTATTACATACTGAGTTTAACTTTGGAAATATTTACTTAGAAATAGTTACTACTGACTTATTTAAAAGTTGTTATAGCCCTTCAATGGGGAAGGTTGCAAAATTTCTCAAAAATCTAACTTCAACTCCCCCCTCCCCCATCCTCTAATTTTTTAGGTTCTAGGAATTAAATTGTGAATTACACAAAAATTTGGAATTTTACTTAGAATTTTATTATCTCAGCAAAAATGGGTAAAACTGAGAGATACTTTCTTCAATTTAAGGAACCCCTTTTAAATTTAAGAAAAACCTTTAACATATGTTAAAATATAATGTTGGACCTTTAAATTTTTTATATTAATAAAAAAAAATTGGACAGGTATTAAAGTTACAGGTGCTTAAAAATAGCATAATTTCAATTTTCGGGCCCTTATAGCTCCTAAACAGGGAGCTTGACAAAAAAATTTTGTTAACTGACTCCTACTATTTTTTTAGGATCTAACTTCTCCCAAAATTTCAAGACCCTAGCTAGAACCGTTCAGAAGATATGTGTGGCCAAAAATTTTGTAATGAAATAAAAACGAGCTTTTTTAAGAAAGCACATTTCATAATTAAGCAATGTTCCATAATTAGGTTAGGGAATACAGCATTGTACTTATGCATAAACTTATGTCAACTTGTTCAAGTTAACATAAGTTTATCCTATCAAAATTTCTAAATTACACGGTTTAGAAGATTTAAGGGGTTTTTTGATCGATATGAATTGAAATTGAGTTTCGCGTAAGGGTAAACTAAAATACTGAATGGCAACACTGTAATATATTGTTTTATATTTATATAGCTTATTTTAGCAGCTGTTGTTTTTTGACGTTTCAAGATACAAGATATAACTTATAGAATTATTTTTTATGAATTAAGACAATTCAAAAACATATAGGTAATTTCAAATACATTTTCGAAATTTAGAGGGCCTATATGACATAACCTACATATTAAAATAAACATGTGTAACTGTTTTAATCTTACATAAATTATTATTTTTTGTTGGTTTTTGATATCAAGTCGACTTAGTGTAGAATTTATAATTTAACTTATAAGTTTACCTTAAGAATTAAAAAGAGTTTCTACCAAAAAAAAATTTCAGACCGTTTCCCATTTAAAAACTATAAAAGGAATCAAGACAAAAAAATTTAAACATGTAATCTATATATATAAAAGGGAATGTTTGTGTGTATGTTTGTTTGTTTGTTTGTTTGTTTGTTTGTTTGTATGTAGCGAATAGACTCCTAAACTGCCCAGCCGATTTTCATGAAAATTTGTATATAGGGGTTTTTGGGTACGGAAAGAAATCGTGGCCCAAAAATTTTGCTCTAACGGACCGACAAGTTGGGGCTGTGGTGCAAGTATTTAAACTTCTTTGTTCTAAAATGAAAACGGTTTGACCGATTGACTTCAAATTTTGTATACGTGATGCTCTTTGAGAATTGAGTAGACACTATTAACAGTTTTGGAATTTATTAACCCATGTCGGGCCGACGGGTGGTCAAAAAAAATTTTGGGTCCAAATTTTGTCCGATTTTACGAAATTCTGCTTTAGTTTAAAAGAAAGCACCAAAAAAATTTTTGTTGAGTTCCATTAACCCATTGCGGCCCAACAGCTTTTTATAGGTTTTTTAAATACTTTACTCTAAATTCGAAACGGTTTGACCGATTGACTTCAAATTTTGTATACGTGATGCTCTTTGAGAATTGAGTAGACACTATTGACAGTTTTGGAATTTGTTAACCCATGTAGGGCCGACGGGTGGTCAAAAAAAATTTTGGGTCCAAATTTTGTCCGATTTTACGAAATTCTGCTTTAGTTTAAAAGAAAGCCCCAAAAAAATTTTGTTGAGTTCCATTAACCCATTGCGGCTAACAGCTTATTATAGGTTTTTTTCAATATTTTACTCTAAATACGAAACGGTTTTACCGATTGACTTCAAATTTTGTATACGTGATTCTCCTTGAGAATTGAGTTGACACTATTAACAGTTTTGGAATTTGTTAACCCATGTAGGGCCGACGGGTGGTCAAAAAAAATTTTGGGTCCAAATTTTGTCCGATTTTACGAAATTCTGCTTTAGCTTTAAAAAAATTTTGTTGAGTTCCATTAACCCATTGCGGCCCAAAAGCTTTTTATAGGTTTTTTCAATACTTTACTCTAAATTCGAAACAGTTTGACCAATTGACTTCAAATTTTGTATACGTGATGCTCCTTGAGAATTGAGTTGACACTATTAACAGTTTTGGAATTTATTAACCCATGTTGGGCCGACGGGGTGTCAAAAAAATTTTGGGTCCGAATTTTGTCCGATTTTATGAAATTCTGCTTTGGCTAAAAAGAAAACCCACAAAAAAATTTTGTTGACTTGCATTAACCCATTGGGGCCAACAGCTTTTTATAGGTTTTTTCAATACTTAACTCTAAATTAAAAACGGTTTGACCGATTTTCTTTAAATTTTATATACGTGCTCCCCTGTGAGAATTCAGTTGACACTATTAACAGATTTGGAATTTATTAACCCATGTCGGTCAAAATAATTTTGGAAGCTAATATTGTCAAAATTTGCGAAGTACTGCTTTGGCTAAAAAGAAAGCCTCAAAAAAATTTTGTTGAGTGATTTGGAAGCAAATTACGTTCAATTTTGCGCAATACTGCTTTGCCCAAACAGAAAGTGTAGTTCCGTTAACCCAGTGGGGCACAGTGGCTTTTAATAGATTTTTGCGTTACTTAACTCTAAATTAGAAACGATTTGACCGGTTTACTTCAAATTTTACATGTGTGAAGCAACTTGAAAATGGAGTTGAGTCTGTTAACAGTCGGTCCTGCGATTTTTCAAAAAATTTTTTTGGAAGTAAATTACGTCAAAATTTGGAAAGTAGTTCGTACTGCTTTGAATTACAGAAAGTTTCAAAAATTACTAGAATAATCCTAGAAAAATCGTTTTAAAAAGATTGCTTTCACACATTTTAAAATTTACATGTGTAAACCGTGTGTAAGTTTTGTGTTAACTTTTTGCAGTAACATCAAATTCAATTAAACCTCCATTGAGAGGCGCAGCAACGCGCACCGGGTATTAGCTAGTATAATATATAATTCCATTTTATATTCTAATAAATTTGTATTTGAGTTACATTGTATTCTATATCTGTGAGTTATAATATTCAATTAAACTATTTGTTTATGTTGTTATATAAATGTATTTTTAATTAAAGTTATATAATTATTAATTATTGATTACGCCATTATTTTGAACCCAATGGCGAATGGTAGCTTAGTCGAGTCGAAAATCAGATATAAGTTTTTTCACTTTCACTGGGATTCGAATGCGGGCCATTCGCATGAAACGTTGACACTCGAACCACTGTTACACCTTAGCCACCACTCAGCCGTTTATAATTCAATGTACATTGGCAAAAAATCTTTATACTATAAAAAAAAGGTAATACACAAATGTACTCAAATGTACTAAACCATGTTTTTGTAAAACTTTACCATATGGAACTTGTATTATATTAATTATACAAACGAGTACAAAACTTAAGCATAGAACTAATAAAATGTAATTATATAAGTTATATTGATATTAAAGATAAAAAATATAATATTCAATAATTGAAAGTTGTGCAATTATTTTAAATATTATTTAAAATACTTTTTTAATAAAATATTTTTCAAAATACTATCTAAAAATCTATAAGTTTTTTAATATTTTTTTTTTTAATTGTTTCTAAATTTAGTTTTTTTTTTATTCAAGAAATTAAGATTGTTTAATTATCTTACATTATATAAATTCTTTTCTAAAAATAAAATGTATAAAAGAATTGAATTGAATATCTATAAAAAAATTATATAAAATCGAATTAAGTAAAATTTTACATTTTTTTTGAATAGCATATATATACCATTTATTGAAATTACGTTTAAAAGTGAAATGAATATTAATTTAAAACAATTACATACTCGTTTACCTCATAAAAATGAAACAAAGAATATCTCAATATTTATTTAAAAGAATAAATGAACAATTCAAATTCAATTTTCTATATTTTCACATATCCGATTGATTTCTTTGTTTAATATTAACTTCTAGTTTTGGACTTCTACAACTTTATTTCAATGAGACTCTATGAAAAAAGTTCGTTAAATATAAAATGGAAAATACATCTAAAATTTTTGTAAATCTCTGGAGACTGTCATGAATAACATGTTTGGTGTTTTTTTTTAAACTTAAAAGGAGACATTTTGGAGACTTTTTTTAAATATGAAAGAAGTAGTTAAAAAAAAAATTATTTAATATATCTGGAAAATAGCCTGCAATCAAAAGTATTTTTCTGGAATACTAAAGAGTTGGTGTGACCTAAAAGTTCGAAAAGTTTAAATTTTTCTATAGCAAACATAATTCAGCACCAATTCAGCAGATCACATGTTTCAAAAATGTATTCTGTGAAAATCTGATTTTTCAAATCGAAGAATCCTGATTTAATAATTTGAAAATTTTATCGAAAGAAAAAATAAATTTCATTTCATTATTTTTTAGAAAAAAATTTGGAAAACTTGTCTTTGGAATTTTTCTCCATTCAGCTTTTTAATTATTCTTAATCCAGTTTTTGTTTTTTTAATCGATTAATGACCATAGGACAGTAAAAATCTTCAAATAGCAACTACAATCACATTGTATGAATATAATTATTTATTTAATATTCATTCCCTCGGTTTCAAAAAAGTGTTTTCCATTTTTATTAAATTGTAAAATTGAAAAGAAAGAGCAAATCAAAAGGTTTTATTGTTGTCCTTTTTTTGCCATGATTTGTCTTTTTGTTTTATTTCTTTTACATAATAGAAGAGTACTTAGAAATTATCTTTATATAACTTTATATAATTTTTTATATGAATGTTTCTCTAAGAGTTTCCTGTGCATCATATGAAAAAAAAAGAATATATATGTTTTGTCCAGCAAAAAACTAACCGCTATTACAGGAAAAGCGTAATATAAAAGCGTTATTTATTTAAGATTAACTCGTTATTGCGTTAATAATTGGTAACAAGATTTTTGGAAGATTCCAATATATACACTCAAAAATTTTATTAACTAACAGTTAGATGTTAAAATTTTCTAGATCGAATTTTGCAATGCGTCATCGAAATTTTTTTAGACATGTCAAAAAATATAGAAATATGTATGAAATTCCGACTTTTAAAATTTAATTAGGTGTACACTTAAGTTCGTCGTATCAAAAACACTTTTAATAATTTTTTTCGTACTATTTTCGGTTTACGAAATATACTGAAAAAGATATCATAATGAAATAACCCTTGGGGTTTTCTCCAAAAGTTAATTCAATCTACATGTATATTTAACAATAAAACTTAAGCCATTCCGCTCAGACGTATGCAATAGACAGACACACAAACGGATATCGCAAAACAAAAACCTTTGGGATTTCTGCGCTCCGGAGTAATAATACTTACCACTTTTTATATTTCGGCGGTTGGTAAAAACATATTGGTATTAGCGGTTGGTAAAAACATGTTTCATAATTTCAAGATAAAAAAAAAAACAAAAACAAAATAAAAATTAGAAAAGAACAAAATATATAAAAAAAAACGGTTCAAAAGGGTGAAGTGAAAAAGAAATTGAAATAATTTTCTTTTACAACAGGAAGAAGTATTGACATTTTGACTTTAGTATAAATTCAGTTTTATTTTTTATTTTTTGTTTTTATATTCTTTTATTCTTATTCTCTTTAATCTGTTTCTATCTCTTTTCTTCTACCTGATTTAGTTTTTTGTTCTGCTTCCTATTTTTTGTCTCGCTTTGTTCTTTTTAATTTTTTTTTTATATTGGATTTGAGTAAACCTAACTTTAAAGAATTTTTCTTTTTAATATTAACTGATTCCAGTTTTTCTTTTGTCTTTGTATTTAACTTTTCCATAAAAAATAAATAAGCGTTTTATAAATTATCCTGTTAAAAAAAAAAGAATAAAAAAAAACAAAAAATAATAATAAAAGATCATCAAAATGTAAATATCCTTAAATATCCTTTGAGTTCGTGTTATAATATATACTCTAGAAAGAACATAAAGAATAATATAAAATGAACATTTTATAAATAAATCAGTTTTTTGTTTTGTTTTTTTTAATTTTTAAATGGCTGATGGCTATTAATTCATTTAAAATGGAAAGAACAGGAATTTATAAAATATTACAGAAGACAATAAAATGCCTTTTAATAATTTTGTGTTTTTTTTTGTATGGAAATGGATTTTATTCATATTTTACACATATTTTTTTTTTCAATTACTACTGAATTCAATTTTTTAAACTACAAAGTGTTTTCTATTTTTTAATTTTGATTTGTAGGCATTATGTTCCACTTGTATCCAATTGTATCCACATGAATACCATGCTCATACTTACAAAGTTAAATATGTTTCTATTCTTAAAGTTAACATTATATGAAAATATTTGACATTTCTAAACTATTTTATCTTTTAAAACGGTTCTTTTCCAAGGTTGTATAAGTAAAGAATATTTTTGTCATAATCGTAATTTTTTTTAGATGAATCGAAGGTTTATATATTTTCCATATTCCAAATTTAGTTTATTTGCTGTCAAAATTTAACCTGTTCTGTAGAGTGAACACTATTTTTCAAAACTGGTTTAATTTTTGTCAAAAATCTCTAGTGTGAACAAGGTACTATTTGTATTAAGATAAAAAGCATTCTAAGAAGTATGTGAATGACATTTGTATTAATATGGTGAATTAAGTTATAATATTAATTAAATATTGTATAATAGAATACAAGGCAAATATCAGGTGCCCAAACCTCACACTATATAATTGAGAGTAGCGACATTGTTCAAAACTGTAAATGAAAACTTAATTTATTGTTAGAATTGCAGAAATTGAAAGCATGTCTCCATTTTGTGTACTCCCGTTTAATATAACGGTTCCATTTACAATTTGGAGCCTTCAATTAAGGTGGTTTATATATGCTATAATTAAAAACAAGATTCTTTAAGTTTTATTAATCATATATGGATATGTAAGTACTGTCGGTTTTAAAGTATTTTAAAAGAAAACTCACTTTATAATATAACGGATAAACAATTTAGTACAGAACACACCTTTCAACTAAATTTATAATGACTGCTTTTCATTAAATTTTTCTTTTATTTTGTACTTTTTAAAAAGTAATATTAATCTCTACATTTTTCTATTTTGTATGAACTTTCTATTAAGTTCATCATGATTAATTTTTTTTTTTTGTTTTTTGTTCGTAAATGATAATAAATTATAGTCTGGAAAGAAAATGAAGTTTTTAGAGAGAAAATAAAAACCACAGTTAATTTCCTAGATAAACTTGGACTTGATATGATTTAGCCTTTAATCTACAAATCAAATTTAATATTCCTTTCACTAAAGATTATCATAATTCAAAAGAAAAAGTCCAATACTTTACATAATACCATAGGGTTACCAGATGGATAGAATATTTTTTATTTTAAAATTGTTCATACAAATATATAACACTATAAGATTGTATTTAACAGTCCGAAATTTGTTAGTTAAAATTTTAAATTTAAAAAGAGCTCATTTTTTGAGCTTAAGGTTCCAATAAAAAATTCGGTCTTAGAAATTTTTTTAATTTTAATACTATCGTTTAATTCCAATTTTTATTTTGTATTAAAATAAATTGGCAACTCTAAAAATTTTTATATGTAACAACCTTATTTTTTAATTTAGATAACCGTTAGATGAGCATATTCATCTCCCGCTTTTTTTTTTGTTGTTATTTTTCAAAAGAAGAGTTAAAGAAAAAACTTGAAATTTTTCCTTTTTTTGAATTTTCAGTTAATAAAATATTAAATGAAGAAAATGAAGTGATAATTCATTTCAAATACAATAAATAATAAAATTTTTAAAATATTATGATACAATTTTTCATTTAATCGAAAGATGTTTTATTGTTATTCATATTAGTATTAAATAAGGTAGTATTTTTAAATAAGGTGTTTATTTTTAGTGTTACCATATGTCATATATATAATACACAAGAGTTGGCGAGTCCTTGCCAACATGTAAAATAAATATTTATATTAGGTATTGTAGGCAGTGATTTGATTTATTTTGATATTTATTATACCCGTATGACTATATAGTCCAAGGGTATAATAAATTTGCCATTACGTTTGCGACGCAGAGAAGGAGGGGGGTAGATATAGACTCAAGTGTATGGATCGGATCAGAATCGAAAAATAAATCGATTTAGCTATGTATGTCCGTCCGTCCGTCCGTCCGTCCGTCTGTCCGTCCGTCATCACGATAACTCAAAAAGTAAAGGAGCTAGAATTATGAAATTTTCACAAATTCGTTTTTATGCAAAAAACGGAATCGAGTTTTAAATTCAGCCATTTTGGTCCACGGGTTCGAGTACCTGCCATACAACTTCTAAT
The DNA here is from genome assembly GCA_963082915.1 of Dolichopus griseipennis. NCBI lineage: Eukaryota > Metazoa > Arthropoda > Insecta > Diptera > Dolichopodidae > Dolichopus > Dolichopus griseipennis. Next base: position 72,106,190 of record OY720441.1, on the reverse strand, counting down.
TTTATATGATCATTACTCTATACCTATGGAAGCTGCGTGTCTGAAATTTTGCCAAAAGTAGTTTAGTATAATGGCCAAAGTTACTGCAAAATTTGGTTGGTCTACTGCAGAGGGTTCGAGTAGCTGCCATACAACTCCTTCTTTTATATGAGCTTTACACTACACCTGATGAAGCTGGGTGTCTGAAATTTTGCAAAAAATAGTTTAGTGTAATGGCCAAAGTTACTGCAAAATTTGGTTGGTCTACTGCAAAGTGTTCGAGTAGCTGCCATACAACTCCTTCTTTTATATGAGCATTACTCTACACCTAATAAAGCTGAATGTTTGAAATATTGCCAAAAGTAATTAACCGGATGATATAATGTATATGTTACGGTCATACGGGTATCCCAGAGTTGACACAGTCTACTCTACTACACTCTTCCTCGTTTTTAATAAAGAATATTGTTTGATATTTTTAGTAGTATTAATAATATTATATAGGTAGTAGTGTAGTGATACCAATTTAGTAGTAATTATTTCTTTTATTTTGATTTAAAATTCTAGAAATATGTTATAGAGGCAAATATAAAAAAAATAAACTGACTAAAATTTTTGTTACTTCATTTGTATGTAAGTAATAAATTAAATAAAATCTTTTCGAAAGATAATAAATTAATTTTTAATAATTCAAAACAATTAAACCTTTGGATATGCTTCCGGAGAGGGATTGTGAGAATATGAAGAATATATTAGTCCAACTCTAATAGTTGAAACGAAATTTACCTTCTAATTCAGAACCTGGCATATTCATAAATATTTTTAAATATTCTGGAAAAAACGGCAATCCTGATTTAGAATTCAACTCTAGGATCCCTCCTGATTCAGATTCTTGTGTATATATATGTTTATAAATATTCTGGAAAAAGCGCATAATTCTGATTTTGTAGCCAACTCTAAGGTCCTTTCAAATTATACTTTTACATACATATTTGAACAACAAAAATTTTAAAACTATGGGGTACCACCACCTCCAAAATCCCTCCAAATAAATTACTAAAACCTAACTCAATGTTATATCAAATTATAAAGTACATTCTTACATTTTAAAATAAATATTTCAACTGGAAAACAAAAAGCCAAAATAAATTTATGAGAAATAAAGTATGAAAATGTATTTTTTGATAAAATTGTTGTGTCAGTTTTTCATTTATGTTCTCTTGTGGGGCTATTTGTCAACATATACCATACTTATTATACACCGTTGGAAAGAGTGTCAAAAGATCTTTCTAACAGTATAATAAAAAATACAGGTTGTCTTTGAAAATTTCATACTTATAGTGGTTTTTTTGAAAGTTCAAAATTTTTTTTTTTTTGTTTTAAATTTCCACTTGAAATTGCAATATCTCAAAAACGGTAGCACCGATTCAGATGAAACAAGATCATCATGCCCTACAATATTGTAAGATATTGGTTCCAGTCTATTGTCTTTCAGGAAAAATATAACTTTTAATTAAAATGTTACAAAATCTTAGGAAATTTTTGTAATGCATTTTTCGACCACTAGATGGCGCCATCGCCACTAATAGTATATATATTCGGAAACTTTTAGATATTTAGTACCGTTATGTGATGACGTCATCTTGATAGCTCACAACCCCTTTCCGGGAGTTTATCCAAACCTTTTGCAAAGAAATCTTTAGTGTAAAGTTTTCATAAGTATATAAAAGGTTCCATTTTTTTCGCTTAATTTAATTTGAAAATGTCAAAATATTCGAATAGCTATTTAAAAAGTAAGTAGTTTCAAAAAGTAATATTTATACAAAACGTAATTTAAAATAGTCAAAGTATTAACAAATTGTCTGAAGTAATTTGGTATTGCAAAGTATTTAAAAATGACAGTATAAATGCTAGAAAATATAAAATATTATAACAAAAATGCCTGAAATAATCTGTGAAATCGCACAGCGGGCTAACTAAGTATTTAATTAAATATACGTTTGCCGAAGCATTCTGATAATCAAGTTGTGCATGTTAAAACTTATCTTATACTATAAATGCAATAATTCTTTTACTTAGCTGTAATAAATTTTGTATTTTACCTTTAAAAAAAAGATATTCTTTGTCTATTACAAAACTAAATGCTATTACAAGAAAAGCGTAAAGTGAAATTTGTTCATTTTGAATCTACAAATGTAATAATTTTTATAAAACGTTTAATAATTATAAATTTTTTTTACCATTTAAACTTTGAAATTCTGCTTATTTAAGCTAAAGTTACTCGTAATAGTGTTAATAATTTCTAAATAGTTAAAAGATTTTAATACATACACAGGCTCGAACTTTTTGGTGCTAAAACCGGTTGTTAAATAGCGGTTGTTAATGTTTTTACATATAAAAATTAAAAATTTAATTAATATCTATTGTACTCGTAACGGCAATCTTAAGATCTTTTTCTCAATGTTGAAATTTATCTTAAATATGTACTTCAAAGTCGGCGAATTTTACACTCAATCAAATAAAATAATTTAATATTAAGACAATAATCTTCAACTGTGTAAATCTAATTATTTTCCTTTAGTTAGAGTTAGGGTAAAAAATTTCTAATTTATAATTCAAAAAATTGATATAAATCTGAAAAATTTTCAATAAAATTTCAGTTACTTTTTTTCAACTGAAGGTACAACAAACAAATTATGAAATACATAATTTTGGCATTATTCGCTTTTGTATTTAAAATAAACTTTTTAGTTTTATTGTATATTTAAATCTCATTATTTTATATTAGATTTGTATAGCAGCATCAGTTCCTGTTCCGTACAATGACGTGTTTCAATTTATTGTTAGTGAGTGTACCACACAACCAACAGCAGACAATATACAAATAGATCTAGGATAACCGAACATTCTATATTTGATGGATGACATAATGCATAATAAACTTAAAATATTTTGTGTATATTCAAATCAAATTTCAAGTTCTAATAAATAATATATCTTCTTATAAGTAAAACAAAAGTGACACTTTTTCATGAAAAATTGATATATTTTTAGGAAACTTTAAAAAAATTAAGAAAAAATATTAATTTAACTTTAATATTTAAGAAAGTATAATACTTTTAAGATTTGTTTGATTAAAATATTAAACTGTCTCGATTATAAGCTTTCAAGGAAGTTTTCGATAAAGCTATAAGTTTTAAAACTAAATTTGATAATATAATTGTTTGGAACAGCAAAAGTTGAAAATCAATTCTCAATTAACATTATCAAATTTGAAAGCCCCACGTTCGAATCGCTCTAACCAAGAAAAAACAAATCACATGGTTTTTCAATCGACTCAGTCGAAAATGGCTTCAAAGTAATTGCATAACCAATAATTAATAATTCAATATCTTTAATAAAAAATATAAAAATATAAATGCAAAATATATACAAATAATTTAATTGAATAATATAGCTCACAGATACAGAAATACTTAATAACTCAAATATAAAATTATTACATTACATTATACAGGGTGCTTCCGAATTAAGTGCACTGCTATAAACCATTTTATTGGAACTTATGAGTAGGTACATATTTTGTAAGAGGACTAAGCTGGGCCTCTACTAGTTTACAAGATATGAGGGTTGAAATGAATTACTCTGTTTCTAGACTACTTATGAAAATTCTGTAAACGCATAATGTTTAAGAAATCCTCTTTTAAACAAGCATCTATTAAATTTTTTGTCTTTGATAGTTTCTAAACTGCGAGCTTCTACATTTAAAAAATGTTGAAATTTTAAGTAATTTTTTAATGAAAAACTTTCAAAATTTTATAACACAAAATATATTTACTCATAAGTACCTATACAGTGGTATATAGCACTTAATTAGGAAACACCTTGTATGTATAAAAAGTAGAATTTTATCTATTGAAAATCTAAGACAATTCCACATGTTCTCAGACCTTGTGTACTACCTTATGTATTATACTTTTCGAAGAACTTCAATTTTATCTCATTAATTTTTAGTTTCTTAAAATGAGTTCAGCATTATTTTACAGTTTTATCGCATTCAAGACAGGATTGGCACAAATGTATGTCTTAAGAAAATTTTAATCACGAATTATTATATTTTAATAAAAGCACTAATGTTCAAATAAAAATCATGTTTTTAAACTCTAAAATTTGAAATAGAATTGAACTAATTGATCGAAGACAATCACAAGCTTGACCTTTTGATCTCCAAAAATCCACATTAACAAGTGTGTATCAAGATAAAGAAACTAATTTTAAAAACAACTTTCAAAAAAAAAAAACTCAGACCGAACTCCAACTGTGTAAACCTAATTAACTAATTTTTTTTTTATACTTTTTATAAACAAATTTTATGATAAAGGGCAATCTATAGTTGAAACTAATCTTATTCTAGTTTTGAACAATTAATTTCAAATAATTGACTTTTGAAAATGAAACTGAATTTGCAGATGTATTTCAAAATTCAGAAGTGCAGAGAATCTGGCACATGCAAATAATTGAAACAACAATATTATTAATTGCAATGAATCATAATAAAAATGTAAATTCGAATTCTTAATTTCTATAAAGACAAAGATTCAAATATTTATAAATCTTTATGAAATTTACCATCCTCAAATTGAAATTGAAATTCATAATTAAATAAATTTTTATGAAGAAATTTTGTATTGACAAAATAATTTTCAACTGTGCAAACTATAAAAGAGATAAGGTCGCTTGTTAAACTGGGGTTTCTTAACAATACATACTTTGACCATGCTGTATCAAAGCCATTTAGAATAGTTTTTCATATAAATATATATTCCAATTTTTTAATTAAACCCATACTCCATTATTAATCCCGATAAAATTTAAACAAGAAGCAATTTCCAAACTAAAACCATATCGAAGTTATTTGGGATTATTTTTAAATGTAAATTCTCTAAAAATGCTAGAAGAAATTCTCAATCTAGTAGACAATATCAAATATAAAATTTACAAATTTAAAGCTGCAGTACGTATTAGATGGAAACTTATACTTCTGTTTTCCCGCTTTCCCATTTTAGGATGGTAAAAATTGTATTTCTTTGCTACTTTGATAAGCTGTTTCAAAATTTATTTATTTATTATGTACACGAACCTACCACATACAACGTAATAACTTAGCGAATCTGACTTTGTTTTCAGGTTTGGCAGTTAAATTTATTTTATATTATGGTATAAACTATTACAATTGACCTAGGATTTGAATCCGAGATTTTACGATTGAAAAGACGCCACTCCAACCAGCACTGAACTATCAGTCAGATTAATAAAGTCTTTTTATATCAAAATATTATATAATCCCTAATAATATAATCTTGATTTATTCGAAACTAGATAAAAAAAGTTGAAACAGACATACTAAAAATAAAATTAGCCTATTTTCCCAAAAATTTGGTGAGATGTGCCAAAAAACTAACAAATGAACTCCTATATAAATTTAGAAAATTTTAATGAACTTTTAGTTGTTCATTGTTAGTTAAAGTAAAAACAAAAATGAAATTCGTAATTTTGGCTCTATTCGCTTTAGTAACTAACAAAATTAAAAATTTTTATTTTTGCACTAATGTTTAAGGTTTTTAATTTTAATTTTAGGTTTGTATAGCTGTAGCAATACCATTACCAGATCCAGACTTATTTCAGTTTATTGTGAATCAATGTGATAGTGATTGTGATCATGAAACAGGTTGGACTCCAACTTTTTCGGGATCCACATATGGTACTACAGATTCTTTGACGTATTACAAATAGGTATTCATTGAAGATGTACAAATACATAAGATCCTAAGGCACGTACATATAAACTTAATAAAAAAACAAAAATTAAGTTTTATAATTTAATTTTAATAATCAACTTAATGAATTAATTAATAAACTTTTTGAATACAAAAAAAAAAATGAATTATAATGTCAAGAAATTTCAAAACTCATAAAAATCTCTCAGATCCAAGGTTCAAATACCAAGGTATCAGGTAAACATTCTGAAATGAAAATAGTCAAAAGAGTTTAAATATTTAAGGGGATTATGAAGTCTTAGTAATAGGTGTTGCAGAATGCAATGACAGTGAAAGATCTTAATAATATTCTGGTTATTGTAAATCAATGTGACCATTGTCACTAAAACTCTACTCCTTCAGAATCATCCATTCCAATTATAGATACACTAGCATCATTTGTAAATTTTATATTTAATTTGTACTCTTCGTTTACACTTTGTATACGGACCGGAACGATTTGTAGTTAAAATATATAAAAAGGTAAGATTTTTTTTAATAAAAATCTGTTGTCTTCATCAAGCTTGGAGTTGAATTCTTCTCGTAATTTGCTATAATTAGTATTTTTGATGTTTGAACAATCTAAATGAAATATAACACAATTTTAGAAATCAATTGGTAAAAGGTAAAAGAACCATGTAAATCACTAGCCATAATTTGCTTTTTTTTCTTAAGCCTTTTTTTTAAGATTTTCTATGCATCAAGACAGCATTCAGCAAAACAATTTTATTCCCGATACAGTCCAATATTTCTAATTAATCGTAGAATATTTTAAATAAAATTAAACAAAAATAGTAAAACTCTTTGAACTACACAAGTAAATTTTCAATTTTTGAATCCTAGATTTTAAAAGCTTTTTGTTCTGCAATAATTAAATTTAAACTTCAAATACATAGGTTTTTATATCCGTATAACTGTATTTCAAAAGGGTATACTAAATTTGCTATTACGTTTAGACGCAGAGAAGGGAGGGAGTGGGGGTCGATATAGACTCAAAGATACAAATTGGATCAGAACCGAAAAGTAAATCGATCTAGCTTTGTGTGCCCATCCTTCCGCTTGTCCATCCATATTGATGAAGCCATGCAATGGTAGCTGAGTCGAGTAGAAAACCAGAAAAGTTTTTTTTCACTTTCACTTGGATTCGAACCCAGGCCTTTCACATGAAAAGTCGGCACTTAACCATTGTGCCACCCAGTCGTTTTTACTATTTAAATAACAGTAATAATAATAAAACTATATAGATTTTTTAAAAACATTTGTTTACATTTAACACCATTTGTTCAAATAATTAAGACAAAATAAAATTTTTGTTTTTATTTTTTAAAAACTTATGTCAAAATATATGTATGTAATAATATTATATGTTTGTTCGTTAAAAAAACACGTACTTCGTTAAAAACTAATTTAAAGGCACAAAAACGCTTACCGAGCATGAGCTAGTATATAAACAAAAATTAGTTTTTTTAATGAATTAATTGGTCCTTACTATAAAAATCAGTGATATACCTATCATGTGGGGTATGCATCCTGCTTGGGTGCTGAGACGATTTATAAGCCCCTAATATAAAAGTCAGCTATATACTATCAAGTGGAATATCTTGACGTGCTCTAAAACTTTTTTTGGAGATGATGGTTGCGAATCCAATTCCTTGATATCTCTTAATCAGAATGGAGTATGTATAAATATATGCATAAAAAGATATTTGGGAAAATATGTTGGTCGAATAAATTCCAAACAAATAAAATGCGGTCAAATGATATTGCAGCTATGACAATCATAACGCCACTCAAACCCCTTTCTAATATTTTATGAAGATTGCACGAAGAAGTTAAAGAAAAAGCTAATAAGATCAAGATAGAGGTGGTATAAAACTATTTACCAAAATAAATAGCTATCAACTTAAACTATAGCTATCAAGATTAAAATACATTTAATTTAAATATCAGTTAAAAATATGAACGAAAACAAATATAATAAAAATTATTTAAATAAATTTGTTTTAAGTTAAATAAAAACTATTAAACTTAATTTTTAAATATTAAGGTAAATATTTTTAAAATTTTGTACTTATTTACAATAGTTAATAAATTTGTTTAATAGCATTTAAACAATATAATTAATCAATAATTTCACCTTGAAATCTTGTAAATATTGAAATATAGGAATATGTCATTTACCTTAATTTAAAAATTAATAGATTTTCAGCTATATAAACTGAATTTTTTTATAAAAAATTCAGCCATTTCATTAAATTTGAAATTCAACAGACGCGATAAAATGAAAATTTTCGGTATTTTTGCTCTTTTTGCCTTGGTAAATAAAGAATTTAAATTTTAATTTATTTATTTTTATTAATAAAATTGTTTTTTTTTTTAGATTTGTGTTGCAGTAGCAATGCCAGCACCAGATCCTGACACTTTTCAATTTATTGTAAACCAATGTGATCATTGTAGCGATGATGACTACAGTACAGTTTCCCCTTATACTCCGTCTGAGTATACTTACTCTCCACCACCAACATCATCATGGTAAAGATATTTAAATGTAAAAATTAAGTACTGGTGAAAAAAAAAACATTATAAAATTAAAATTCAATCAAAGTATATATTTTTTTGTTTTATACTTACTCAAAATATAAGTTGGTACTAAAATTAAAAAGTTAAATCAATACTATACTCTTCTAACTGTACTTCTAACAGAGTAACAATGCTTCTAACAGTGGAGAAAAATTTTTTTATTGTATATTCAAAGTTAGGTAACAATTTATAAGATCCCCGATATAATCCTTGGTTGTTATATGACTCGAAAATGTGACAAAATATTTTAAGCTTGGATAGAATGATCTAAAAACAAAATTGATGAGAGGAATCTACAATGTTTTTGAAATATTTTTTTTTTTTTTGTTATCAAAATAAGGTTGATGGAAATTATGGAAAGATACTACCTGCAACCATAATTAAGTGTGACTTTCACCAAAAACACCTACTCTGTTTTAAAATACTAAAACTGGTTTTAGAGAATAACCATTAACTTTGCGCAAACAGTCAATGATCTACTGTAATTACAAACCATTAAGGTGATCTGAATTTATAGCTAATTCGAAGTATCTAGTTTTTTTAAGCCTTCTAACATTTGAATATTGTAGGGGTTTTGAAACTTCTATATTTATGTAACTTTTTAAGCGGGTCTTATGTTTTGGTGCATATTTTTTAATTTCATCGCTAACATCAAGAAAGTAAATCTTCATGTAAGTCGAAATTTCGAAAGTACCAGGCAGCACTTACCATGTTACGTAGTTACTTTGAAATGTTTGAATTCTTTGAATATGCATTTGTATGCCAAAGCCCCAATGTTGTATGCCGTAAAACTAGATAGACTTAATTATTTGGTTATATATTACAAAGTTTTAGATTCTATTGGAAATCTAGATTTTTGACCTCCAATACATTTCTCTATATTTGTGTTCTAATTCAATTTTTTTCTTTTTGGCATGCTCTTTCCTATGAATTTAGCCTTGTTTTTATGAGGAATATCTTAAATTTATTTAATTTTACGACTGGGAGATTTTGAAAAGGTTTATTTGTAAAATTTATATGCACTGCTTTTAGTTAATTTAATCTGCTTTTCCAAATTTGGTCTAAAGATATCATTTATCGCTTGCTTTTTGTAGTGTATTTGTAGTTTCGCTGATATTTGATCCTAATTCCATTATTGCAGTACCGTCAGCAAAAGTTGCTATAGTTATTTGTTGAAATTGTGGCAAGTCACTAGTGTACAGCAAATATAATATTGAACTAAAGAAACTTCCGTGCGACACATCCACTAGATCAGAGAGCTAATGAGTTGTGTCAGAAGGCTAAGGAATTGATTCGCCTGTAGAATGAAAATGGCAACCCAACTGACTGTTTGACTTTCTCTAATTGTCTTTCTAAGCTCTGTTCCTCTCGTAGGATTAAGTCTTGAACCCCAATCGATATGTTTGCAGTCACATGCGAGGATGAACATATTACTAAGTAGCTTCAAGAAGTCAATAAGAATTATATTCTTTAAATTGTAATTAGGAGGTCAATATAAAGCGCCTATGTTAAAGTACTGCTTAAGAAACTTAACACATGTTAGAGAGAGTTGAAAGCTTCTATTTCTTAAAAATCAGCTTCTACTTTGCGCTCTTCATGATGGAGTACAGAGTTTTTCACCAAAATTACAATACCAATACCTCCTCACGGTTTATTACTAGGGTGTGTTGCATTGTAAAATGTAAAGGCTACTTTAGGTTTGATTGTTTCGTCATATGAGTTCTTGATAGTAGACACACATGAATATATTTAGTTTACTAATTTTATTTTGGACAATTTTTTAGAAATTTCCTCGGAGTACAACTATAGTTTTACAATTTACATATATTATAATAGTTTTCTTAATTATTTATTCTTGTAGAGATTTCGTCCATTGTATTTCACATATTTTGCATAATCTGCATTGAAATATTATTATTAGCTTCAGAGTTAGGTTAATTATAACAATAGGTTAATATTATAACAATACTATTTATTATATATATTTAATTATATTATGAAATTATTATTAGGTAATTTTCTATGAAAAAAATTTAAGATCTGTTGAGTGGGGATAGAACTCGCATTTCATTGGTCGCCATGAACTTCACTACTATGGTAAGCCTTTCCTTCTAGATTTTGTTCAAGATTGCATAAGAAGTTGAAGAGATAGCTGAAGGACTTGGTATGAAAACTATTTACCAAAATGAATATATTAAAATCATATAAAATTTACTTGTAAACTAAAGTTGTCAAGGTTAAAATACATTTTATTTAAATATTAAAGGAAGTGAAATGGGAACGAAAAAAAATTATAAAACTTATTTAAACAAACTTGTTTAAAGTAAAAAAAAAAACCACTAAAACAAATATGGTTCGTTCAACTGCTATTACAGGATAATTATAATGTGCTTTAATTTATTTCAAAGTTTATTATAATAAGTGTGAAATACGTTTTAATTTTTATAAAATTAATTAATGTTTAATAGTGAAGATTTTTGAAAGTACCAAAACATGCACACATTTTTTATTTTACAATCAGACATTAATTTTTTACCAGTTTGAATTTTGAAATACGACACCCTCAGAACTAATCTAAAAATTTTTATCAAATAATTTAAAAAAATGTGCTCATATTAATTATAAAAATTTTTGTAAATTTTATTAAGGGGACACTAAAGTTCGCCAAATCAAAAAACTTTTTATGGCAAAATTGTAGCTCTTATTTGTGTAACAACTTCTATGTGATATGTTTTGTTGTCCTATTTTTGGTTTTTGAAATTTTCGCAGAAAACCGCTCCTTGGGGCTACCTGATTTCCTTCTAAACCTTATTAATTCAAGATATTAACATTAAAATCCTATACATTAAATTTGAAAGCTATCTCCATGTGCAAGCTTGAATGCACATGTGTGTAAAGACAGACATACAAATACACAGAAACACAGCCAGACACATCTGCACATCGGAGTAATGCATATATTCAAACATCTGACTATTCCAATTTTGATGCGAAACAGTATCTAGCGCTTACCATATTTCATATAAGCGTTTAATAAAAATATTTCTAATTATTATAAGTTAAATATTTTTAAAACTTTATACTTATAATATACTAGCTAATACCCGGTGCGCGTTGCTGCGCCTCTCAATGGAGGTTTAATTGAATTTGATGTTACTGCAAAAAGTTAACACAAAACTTCACACGTAAACTTTAATTCCCATGTAAATTTTAAAATGTGTGAAAGCAATCTTTTTAAAACGATTTTTCTAGGATTATTCTAGTAATTTTTGAAACTTTCTGTAATTCAAAGCAGTACGAACTACTTTCCAAATTTTGACGTAATTTACTTCCAAAAAATTTTTTTGAAAAATCGCAAGGCCGACTGTTAACAGACTCAACTCCATTTTCAAGTTGCTTCACACATATAAAATTTGAGGTAAACCTGTCAAATCGTTTCTACTTTAGAGTTAAGTAACGCAAAAATCTATTAAAAGCCACTCTGCCCCACTGGGTTAACGGAACTACACTTTCTCTTTGGGCAAAGCAGTATTGCGCAAAATTGGACGTAATTTGCTTCCAAATCACTCAACAAAATTTTTTTGGGGCTTTCTTTTTAGCCAAAGCAGTACTTCGAAAATTTTGACAATATTAGCTTCCAAAATTATTTTGACCAACCGTCGGGCCGACATGGGTTAACAAATTCCAAATCTGTTAATAGTGTCAACTCAATTCTCACAGGGGAGCACGTATACAAAATTTAAAGAAAATCGGTCAAACCGTTTTTAATTTAGAGTTAAGTATTGAAAAAACCTATAAAAAGCTGTTGGCCCCAATGGGTTAATGCAAGTCAATAAAATTTTTTTTCTGGGTTTTCTTTTTAGCCAAAGCAGAATTTCATAAAATCGGACAAAATTCGGACCCAACATTTTTTTTGACACCCCGTCGGCCCAACATGGGTTAATAAATTCCAAAACTGTTAATAGTGTCAACTCAATTCTCAAGGAGCATCACGTATACAAAATTTGAAGTCAATTGGTCGAACCGTTTCGAATTTAGAGTAAAGTATTGAAAAAACCTATAAAAAGCTTTTGGGCCGCAATGGGTTAATGGAACTCAACAAAATTTTTTTTGGGGATTTCTTTAACGGTAAAGCAGAATTTCGTAAGATCGGACAAAATTTGGATCCAAAATTTTTTTTGACCACCCGTCGGCCCGACATGGGTTAACAAATTCCAAAACTGTTAATAGTGTCAACTCAATTCTCAAGGAGAATCACGTATACAAAATTTGAAGTCAATCGGTCAAACCGTTTCGAATTTAGAGTATAATATTGAAAAAAGCTATAAAAAGCTGTTGGGCCGCAATGGGTTAATGGAACTCAACAAAATTTTTTTTGGGGCTTTCTTTTAAGCCAAAGCAGAATTTCGTAAAATCGGACAAAATTTGGACCCAAAATTTTTTTTGACCACCCGTCGGCCCGAAATGGGTTAACAAATTCCAAAACTGTTAATAGTGTCTACTCAATTCTCAAAGAACATCACGTATACAAAATTTGAAGTCAATCGGTCGAACCGTTTTCATTTTAGAACAAAGAAGTTTAAATACTTGCACCACAGCCCCAACTTGGCGGTCCGTTAGAGCAAAATTTTTGGGCCACGATTTCTTTCCGTACCCAAAAACCCCTATATACAAATTTTCATGAAAATCGGCTGGGCAGTTTAGGAGTCTATTCGCTAGATACAAACAAACAAACAAACAAACAAACAAACAAACAAACATACAAACAAACATTCCCTTTTATATATATAGAAGATATATTAGAATAATTGTATAGTAGTTAGCATTTTATTGTTTAAGAATTTCATCTTGAAATCTTGCAAATATTGAAAAATGAAAATATGTATGTATATGTCATTTTAATCTAATTAGAAATTTTTAAAACTATAAAAGCTGAAATATTTCACGAGAAAATTCAGTCATTTCTTTCTATTTGGAATTCAACAGACACGACAAAATGAAACTTTTCGCTATTTTTGCTCTTTTTGCCTTAGTAAATAATAGAATTTAAATTTTAATTTATTTATTTTTAATAATAAAATTGTATTTTTAGATTTGTGTTGCAGTAGCAATGCCAGCACCAGATCCTGACACTTTTCAATTTATTGTAAACCAATGTGATCATTGTAGTGATGACGACAGTTCAGAATCCACTTACAGTGAATATGGACCTTCTTATTTTGATACAACATCAGCACCAACATGGGCACCAACATGGGGATAGTAATTTTTATTAATAATCTTAAAAATTGTGTATTGGAGTAAAAAAAATATTATAAAATAAATATTGAATCAAAGCATAATTATATTCAATTTTTTGTCCAGCTCGAACGTTTAATTTTTAATGTGTAGAAAAACCAAAAGCACCTTATTTTTGTAGTGTATTTGGAAATTCGTTTTGAGTAAATTTTTGCATATGTATATGTGGACCAGCATGAAAATTGTAGAGCCGAGGGGGTGAAAGCAAATAATTTTTATAATAGATATACTTGAATTACAATTTATACACAAAAGCTAATACCGTTATTTAATAACTACATAAGAATAATTTTATACATAGTTTGTAATGTAATACATATAGCGTAATTATTTGTATATTTTACACGAAGCATAGCAAAAATTAAAGGGAATCAAGAAATAAACAAGTGATGAAAAAAACAAAGGCTTTTCAAAATTAAAAAGTGAAATTAAAGATTTTTATACCCGTGCATACATATATGGATCGGGTATATTAAAATTGCTCCTCCTTTTGTAACGCATTGATCTCGACGATTATTATTTATCATGATGATCATTATACGAATATGATCATATGATGCTTATTTTGCTTAGGTTTAATATATTCGTAAATTAAAAATTAATTAAAAGAGATAGAATTCAAAAATTAGAGCTAGAATTTTGAAATTCACACAAAACATTTTTTAGACATTTTCGAGGTTTTGGTTAAAGTCAGAGAAAGACTTCGGACAGCTTCCGTACAAGTTTTTTGAACGATTATTATATTTTCAAAACAAATAACACTGCGGGAATGAAATTTCACGCGGTTAGTTAAATAATAGAATAAGTAGGTACCTACTTTTATAAAGTTTCAAAATGTTACAATTCATTTCAATGATTGTGAATTTAATGAAGCTACAAGGTTAAAATTAAAACTTGGCAAGTTATTTCGGAAATTTGGAAATTACTCTGACCAACTTTTAGGGTGGATCAAATTTTTGTTATAATTTTATTTTCTTATATATTTTTTTTTTTAATTTAGTAGCACAAAAAAACTAACTAATTAATGGTTTATTGTATTTGAAACAACATAATGGGTAAATGCACGGGTATCTAAAAGTTAACAAAGGCAACTATAATCTTCTTCGTTTTTAGTAGGTATGATCCGACTAACATTTGAACCCGAGACTTTTCAATTGAAAAGCCTCCACTTTACCACTGAGCTCAGATATACTTTTAGAGTAGAAACTTTAAAACTGATTTGTTTTAATTATGAATAAAAAAGGTTAAATAAGTCAAACCTGTAAATGCATAAGTTATTTTCAATTAATTTTTCAATATATTTTTTACCCAAAACTCAATATTGAATATTGTGTGCTTCTGAAAACAGAGATTATAAAAAACCTTGGGTTTTTCACCATTTTTTATTTAAAAATTTAAACAAAGGTTTCCAATGGATACAACAAGATCTTTTTGCATTTTTCAAGAGTAAACCCAAAATTAAGTAAGAATGGTCATACTAATTTTCCAAAAAAAATGTGGTTTATCTATATATATAGTTGCTTGTAAATACTGAATAGACTCCTAAACTGCTCAGCCGATTCAAAAAAATTAATATAATATAATCCTAGAAAAATCTTTTTAAAACAAGAAAGAGTGTAGTGTAGTAGACTGTGTTAACTTTGGGATACCCATCTTCGACCGTAACATATACATTATATCATCTGGTTAATTACTTTTGTCAAAATTTGAAACATACAGCTTTATTTAGTATAGTGGAATACTCATATAAAAGAAAAAGTTGTATCGCAGCTACCCGAAACCATGGACCAAAACGGCTGGATTTAAATACCGATGACGGCTGTTGCAAAAAAATGAATTTGTGAAAATTTCAAGATATTAGCATCTTTAGTTTTTGAGTTATCGTGCGGACGGACGGACGGTCTTACACAGCTAAATCGATTTATTTGTCGATTCTGATCCTATCCATACACTTGTGTCTATATCTCTATCCTCCCCCCCCCCCTCTCCTTCTCTGCGTCTCAAAAGTAAGGACTATATAGTCATACGGGTATAAAAATTATTTTAGTACATTTTAAAACTAACATTTGTACCATGTGTAATTTCTGTTTGAGCTTTTTACAGTAATATCAACTTAAAGTATTCCTCCATTGAAAGGCGTAGCAACGCGCACCGTGTATTAGCTAATATAAAATTAAAGCGATATAAACAAAATATATAATCATAGAATTTTTATTATTGAAATTTTTTTTAGTTTACATAATTTTTGTCAAATTGCTTAAGGAGCAGCACCGGTCCAAGTTGGTTCGTATGACATCCAAGTTGGTGAATATGGCCAAGTAAGTGTGTACGTCCATGGTGGCGGTGATGAGCTATCATCGTTGCAATCACCACATTGATTTACTATAAACTGGAAAGTATCTGGATCTGGTGCAGGCAATGCTACTGCCACACAAATCTAAAATTACAATTTTGTCAAATAATTATAAAAAATTAAAATTTAACTTCTCTTATTTATCAAAGCAAAAAGAGCAAAAATGGCGAAAAGTTTCATTTTAGCGTGTCTGGTTAAATGAAATGACTGACGTTTAAATGGAAATCTTAGAACTTTTATAGCAAAATTTTGGGTTTTTGTTTGATCAATTATATTAACTCTTGTTTTTTTTGTGTTCTGATTTTTTGATTTTCCTGTTTTTATACCCGTATGACTATATAGTCCAAGGGTATAATAAATTTGCCATTACGTTTGTGACGCAGAGAAGGAGGGGGGGTAGATATAGACTCAAGTGTATGGATCGGATCAGAATCGAGAAATAAATCGATTTAGCTATGTATGTCCGTCCGTCTGTCCGTCCGTCTGTCCGTCTGTCCGTCCGCACGATAACTCAAAAACTAAAGGAGCTAGGATCTTGAAATTTTCGCAAATTCGTTTTTTTGCAATAGCCGTCATCGCTATTTAAATCCAGACATTTTGGTCCATGGGTTCGGGTAGCTGCCATACAACTTCTTTTTTTATATGAGCATTACTCTGTACCTTACAGCTGCGTGTCTGAAATTTTGCCAAAAATAGTTTAGTTTTATGGCCAAAGTTTCTGCAAAATTTGGTTGGTCTAGTGGAGTGGGTTCAAATAGCTGCCATACAACTTCTTATTTTATATGAGCATTACTCTCCACCTGATGAAGCTGAGTGTCTGAAATTTTGCAAAAAATAGTTTAGTGTAATGGCCAAAGTTACTGCAAAATTTAGTTGGTCTACTGCTGAGGGTTTGAGTAGCTGCCATACAACTCCTTCTTTTATATGAGGATTACACTACACCAAATGAAGCTGGGTGTCTGAAATTTTGCCAAAAATAGTCTAGTGTAATGGCCAAAGTTACTGCAAAATTTGGTTGGTTTACTGCAAAGGGTTCGAGTAGCTGCCATACAACTCCTTCTTTTATATGAGCATTACTCTACACCTAATAAAGCTGAATGTTTGAAATTTTGCCAAAAGTAATTAACCGGATGATATAATGTATATGTTACGGTCATACGGGTATCCCAGAGTTGACACAGTCTACTCTACTACACTCTTCCTCGTTTAAATTAATAATTTGTAATTTTGGAATTAGAATTATTATAAATGTGGCGAAAGAATTTATACAACATAATATTAATATATGTTTATTTTACATTTTTGGCTGTTTTTTGTAGAATATGTTGTCGTGATAAAACGCCTTATGTCTTTAAACCATAAGGTCTTTGTATATGGTTATATTAGATGGTTAAGATATATGCTCATATTTTTAAGAGGATTCTGAGTTGGGAGAGATTTTAATAGTCGCTTACAAAATCAATGCTTTTGAATAATCCTTTTCTTATACAGAAACACTGTATTTCAATTATCTTAGTTTGCAAATAATTTGTTATTTCTATTCTGCAAATTGTTATTTTAAATTGGTTGGTGTTTAATGGCAAATGGTATGCTATCTAAACACGTAGTTATTCTGACCAGTTGTGCATCCTTTTATCAATACACTCCAATAATTTATAAGTAATTTTAAGGACCGCATTTACTATTCAAAATGTAACTAGTTTGCTAAATGAATTCAAGTAATTGCTATAAAACTTTTTTATATGAGCATATTATCTTTAGGTCTAATAAGCAAAAGATCTGAAATCCCGTTAAAAGTAGAGTATTAATTTAATGGCCAAAATCTACATCAAATATAGTTGAAAAAGTGTAAGAGGTTCAAATAGCTGCCGTAAAATTTTCTTTTATCCATAAGTTCATGTTTGATAAGTTGTATTTTTAAACATTTCCCAAAGGTATTTAACGGATGATATTATGTTAAGTTACGTTCTTACCTTACGAGTATGCTAGAATTGATACACTCTTGTCTATTGTCCCCGTATTGTTTTTTATTTGTTAATTTTTATAAAAATTATCAAATAAAAAATTATTTTACGTAAATATTCCATATACATATATAAATATTCTGGAAAAAATGCATTAACCCTTCTTTTGAATTCAACTCTAAAATTTCTCCTAATTATCCATAAAATTGTGAAAAGATTTATCTAGTCAATGTTTATTATATATCGAAGTTGTGCATTATCAATTAAATTAATTTGGCCTTGGCAAAAATTGCAGTATAAGCATATGACAAGCTCCCACTACTTAGCTATGTTTAAAATAAAATAAACTGAGATTATAAATAATTTTTTTGTGTCAGAGATTAATGAAATGAAAATTATAATTGCTATGAATTAAATAGATCAGCTCTTATTAAATGTAAAGTTTTGATCCTTACAAAAAAAGTTACGCAATGTTCGGAAACGTTTAAAATTTAAATAAAAAGTGCCGATATAGTTTCATTTTGTCTGTTCGTATGTTCGTAAAATTTTAAAGCTTACTACGGTAGGTCTTGCAAAAAAAAAAAATATATCATTTGTTATATAAGATACTAGGTACCAAATTTTTAAGCCGAAACGTTAGCTGTTTACATAAGCTTTATGAATACGGTACTTTAATTATTACGGTTATGTGTAACTCAATTTTTGTAAGATCTTGACCCCGTTATATCTTTCAAACGGTTTAAGTTATGAATTGAATATTTTGAGAGGGTTTAGTAGACCATAAAACAAAGAATGACTAAAAAATATTGAATTTTATTAATATTAAATTATTTTTTGAATTTTTTATTAAATTTAAATAACAAATGTTAATCGTTACCTACTTGATTTCAAATATTCTCAATATTTACAAAAAAATTTTACAAAACAAGTAAATATTTTTATTTACCAGTAAATATTTAATAAATTATAAGATAATTTACATATTGTACGATATTATTAACATATGAATAAATATAAGAAATAAGTTTTAAATTGCTATATAAATTCAAAATTATTTCTAAAAATTTCAGTTTATTAAATTTTTTTTAACGGAACAATGAAATTTTGTACTTGTTTTATTCTTTTTACTTTAGTAATGAAAATATTTTTTTTTTTAATACTTTCCAATTTTTTAATTAAAATCTAATTTTCAGATAATTGCAGTACTGGCTTCACCTGCACCGGACCCTGAAGCTCTTCATATTATTTTTGATCAATGTAATAATTGCCATATATCAGGTGATATAGGTTTGGATGGATTGGGGACTACAACAACAACAACAACACCTCGACCTCCAATAACACCTCCAACACCAGCTCCAATAACACCATAGTAAATACATACATATATATTATTAATATAAAGCATAATAAAAATATGTTAAAACATGTGTAATTTAAAAAAAAAATAAATCCAAAATAAAAAAAAATTATAATTTTTCTTTTGCCGATCTACAGTCTATTTGTAAGGCTCTTCGATATAGGTCGAATATTAAAAATGAGATATAACGAAAGATATACCAAATGAGAGGAGTATCTATAATGAATGGTATTTTGGTAAATTAATCTCAAATCCTTTTTTAAATTTGCTATTTATATAATTTTGTAAAGCTATCACATTCGGTAAAGATGGGTTCACCATCAATGGCATATATCTTTTATTTTATTTATAGGAACAAGGAAGAGTGTAGTAGAGTAGACTGTGTCAACTCTGGGATGCTCGTATGACCGTAATAAGACCAAAATAAAATATAAGTTTAAAGGCAGCTCTTTGAACCTCTTCCACTACACCGACTATATTTTATTCAGACGTTGGTCATTAAAGTTAACTACTATTTATAAAATTTGAAACCAAAATGGCCAAATATGGCCAAAATTGCTGCAAAATGTGGTTAGTCTACTGCAGTGGTTTCGGGTAGCTGCCATACAACTCCATCTATTATATCCGCATGACTCTACACCCAATGAATTTCAAGTAGTTGTCATACAACTTCATAGTCTACTCTACTACGCTCCTCCTCGTTTTTTTTTTATGAGACTATTTATAATCTGTACTAGAGTGTTCCACTAATTAGTTTGGTAAATTCCTTTAAATAAAAAGCTGGGAGATATTTTAAAACTAAGATTTCTTTCTAATTAGATAACAATCCACTAAAACATTCGTGAAATTTAAAGTTCCACCTGACAAATATTAGTTTCTAAGATTTTACAAATTTTTTAAACATTAATAAAGGAGGTTTTGGTTTATGAATTTCTTACTTATTAAATATAGTGATTACTCTAGTTTTTTTTTTTTTTTTAAAGAAATTAAAGGTTAGTAATGGTCTTAAGAAAGATGAGGTTATTGTATTAATCGATCTTTATAAAGGAAGGTACTAGTTAGTAAAAAATTAACTATTTAATATAATGTTTCAATTCAAAACATCGTTTATTTTTATACCCGTATGACTATATAGTCAAAGGGTATAATAAACTTGCATTACGTTTGTAATGATATAGACTCAAGTGTATGGATCGGATCAGAATCGAAAAATAAATCGATTTAGCTATGTATGTCCGTCCGTCCGTCTGTCCGTCCGATAACTCAAAAAGTAAAGGAGCTTGGATCTTGAAATTTTCGCAAATTCGTTTTTTTGCAATAGCTGTCATCGCTATTTAAATCCAGCCATTTTGGTCCATGGGTTCGGGTAGGTCCCATACAATTTCTTATTTTATATGAGTATTACTCTATATACCTATTGCAGCTGGGTGTCTGAAATTTTGTCAAAAATAGTTTAGTGTAATGGCCAAAGTTTCTGCATAATTTGTTTGGTCTACTGCAGATGGTTCGACTATCTGCCATACAACTCCTTCTTTTATATGAGCGTTACTCTACACCTAATAAAGCTGGATATCTGAAATTTTGCCAAAAATAGTTTAGTATAATGGCCAAAGTTAAGCAAAACAAGTAAATGTTTTTATTTACTGTATTTAAATATTTAATAAAATAAAATATAGCTTCCATATTTTATTATGTTAAAATTATTTCTTAAAATTTCAGTTTTTTAATATTTTTTGACGTTAAAATGAAATTTTTGTCCTGTTTTGTTCCTTTTGTTTTAGTAATTAAAAGATTACAATTTTTAATATTTTCTAATTTTAACAAAACATGATACTTTAAGATAATTGCTGCATTGGCTTTACCTGCTCCGGAACCTGAATCTGTACATATTATTATAGATCAATGTAATAATTGCCATTTTGGAAGTGATATGGGAGCGACATGGACTACAACCACAACAACAACAGCTGCGCCTTATTATCCACCAGGATAAGAAATATATAATAATATAAAGCACCGAAAGTAAAATCGATTTAGATTGTTATTTATATGAAGCTTTAATATTAGGGAAAATATAAGACCCGAAATTTAAAACTATATATCTAATTTTTATATTGAGTAATGAGTAGTTTATAATGAAACATATTGATTTATAATTTTTTAAGTGCCTTGATAGTTACGCGTATAACTATGTTACCTTGAAACAATTGAAACTCTATAATTATTATTATTACGAAAAATCATTTGAAGATTTTTACTATTTATATTGAATATTTTAATTTTAAATCTTCTTGTCAATGAAAATTATTAAAATAAAATATCTGAAGTCATAAAAGAATCCTTAAACTTTGAAACTCATTTCGTACTTCATAAAACGTCACTTTAAGTTTTTGACGAACGTCAAATTAAAATATGAAATTTAAAATTCATTTACTGTCACAAATAAGTATCCAACTAGTGTATAAATTATTTAATATTTTAAACTATTTGGATTATTAGGAATTAGTTTTCTCATTTCTTTAATAGGTTTCTATCTTTTTAATAATAGTTTCTCAAAAAATTTTGACATAATTGCTAACAGAGAAATAGGTCGATAATATTAATGTTTTAATTGAAATCTTTCCTGGCTTAAGTATTATAATTATTTCTGCCACCTTTCAAACATTAGATATATAGTTTACCATTAACATATTTAAGGGTAAACGTTTATTTGTTGTTGTTTTAAAATGTCTGCAGTAATTAGATCGAAACCTGTTACTTTTTTTTAATTCAGAGCTTAAATTTCTCCACCCAATTCTATTTGAGTTATTAGTTAAATTGAATTGTCTTCTCTTTTGAAATAATTTTCAAGGTAGAGTTCAGATTCTATTTCATTGGGCCTAAAATTTCTTCCAGGTGATCTGCAAATATTTAGGCTTCATTCTCCGGACTTATGGGACTGGCAGTACAGGTTTATTCAAACTCTTTGTTGCTTTGCACAAAGACTTATTTCTCTTTTCTAATTTTCTGCGTTTTGCTATTGAACACAGTTTTATCAGCTAAATTATAAAACTTATTTAAATAAACTTGTTTACAGTTAAAAAAAAACAACTATAAAAAATATTGTTCGTTCAACTGCTATTACAGGATAATTATAATGTGAAATTTATTTCAAAGATCTTTATAATAGGTATGAAATACGCTATAATATTTATAAAAGCAATATAACTAAACTTTATCTAACGAAGCTTTTTGAAAGATTCCAACACGTGCACACAGTTTTTATTTTACAATCAGACGTTAATTTTTTTATTAGTTTAAATTTTGACATACATGAACTTCAGAACAAATCTAAAAACTTTTATCAAATAACGTAAAAATATATGCTCATATTTATTTGGTCTTAGAAAAATTTTTCTAAATTTAATTAAGGGGACACTAAAGTTCGCCAAATCAAAAAACTTTTTATGGCAAAATTGTAGCTCTTATTTATGTAACAACTTCTATGTGATAAGTTTATTTGTTCTATTTTTGGTTTACGAAATATTCGCAGAAAATTTTGATTTTCGCTAGAAAAGTGCTCCTTGGAGCTACCTGATTTCCTTCTAAACCTTATTAATTCAAGATAATAACATTAAAATCCTATACATGAACACACGTGTGTAAAGACAGACCTAAAAACACACAGAGGCACAGACAGACACATCTGCACATCGGAGTAATTCATACATGCAAACATCTGACTATTCAATTTTTGGTGTGAAAACAGTATCTAGCGCTTACCATATTTTATATAAGCGTTTGGTAAAAATATTTCTAAGTATTATAAGTTAAATATTATTAAAATATATATATTATATCTAAATACACATTAGAATAATTGTACAGTTAGTTAGCATTATATTGTTTAAGAATTTCATCTTGAAATCTTGCAAATATTGAAAAATGAAAATATGTATGTATATGTCATTTAATATAATTAGAAATTTTTAAGACTATAAAAGCTGAAATATTTCACGAAAAAATTTCAGTCATTTCATTATATTTGGAATTCAACAGACACGACAAAATGAAACTTTTCGCTATTTTTGCTCTTTTTGCCTTAGTAAATAATAGAATTTAAATTTTAATTTATTTATTTTTAATAATAAAATTGTATTTTTAGATTTGTGTTGCAGTAGCAATGCCAGCACCAGATCCTGACACTTTTCAATTTATTGTAAACCAATGTGATCATTGTAGTGATGATGACTACAGTTCAGGTTCAACTTATATTCCATGTGAAACTACTTATTTTGATACAACAGCACCAACATGGGCACCAACATGGGGATAGTAATTTTTATTAATAATCTTAAAAATTATGTATTGGAGTAAAAAAAATATTATAAAATAAATATTGAATCAAAGCATAATTATATTAAATTTTTTGTCCTGAAAATTGTTGAGCCGAGGTGGTGAAAGCAAATAATTTTTATAATAAATATACTTGAATTACAATTTACAGACAAAAGCCAATACCATTATTTAATAATAATAATAATTTTATATATAGTTTGTAATGAAATAGCGAACCCGTATATATTAGAGGAAGCATAAACAAAATTAAAGGAAATCAAGAAATAAACAAGTAATGAAAAAAACCAAGGCATTTCAAAAATCACATTTTGAAAATTAAAAAGTGTTTCATACTGAGTATTATATCATTTTTATAACCGTGCATACATATATGGATCGGTTTTATTAAAATTGCTCCACCGTTTGTAACGCATTGATCTAGACGAGCTAGATGAAGTGTCAAGGGTACGTATCGGATCAGCATCTAAATGTAAATGTAGTCCGTCCGTTCGTGTGTCAGCACTTATTGAATCAGGCACTTATATGAAGTTTCAGGGGCTGCCATATAAAGTTGTCAATTCGATAACTGTGAATCTAATGAAGCTACGAGGTTAAAATTAAAACTGGAAGGTAAAGTATTTGGGCAAGTCACTTGGCAATGTTAGACATCACCCATACCAATTTTTGGGGTGGGCCAGTTTATTTTCTTTTTATTTTTTTTTCTTCTTTTGACTCATCCTGATTGTTTTTTGCTTTTTTTTCTTTTTATATTTTTTTGTCATATATGTAATATGCATAAGGGAAATAAATAACGGTTTATTTTATGTCATACATCATAATGGGTATCACGGTTGTATGGGTATTGCACGTATCTAAAAGTTGACAAGGGCAAGTATAATCTTCCTCGTTTTTAATAAAAAACGAGGAAGAGTGTAGTAGAGTAGACCTTGTCAAGTCTGGGATACCCGTATGACCGTCATCCGGTTAATTACTTTTGTCAAATTTTCAAACATACAGCTTTATTAAGTGTAGTGGAATACTCATATAAAAGAAGAAGTTGTATGGCAGGTACTCGAACCCTCTGCAGTAGACCAACCAAATTTTCCTGTAACTTTGGCCATTACACTAAACTATTTTTAGCAAAATTTCAGACACCCAGCTTCATTAGGTGTAGTGTAATGCTCATATAAAATAAGGAGCTGTATGGCAGCTACTCGAACCCTCTACAGTAGACTAACCAAATTTTGCAGAAACTTTGGCCATTACACTAAACTGGTTTTAGCAAAATTTCAGACACCCAGCTTAATTAGGTGGAGAGTAATGCACATATAAAATAAGAAGTTGTATGGTAGCTACTCGAACTCACTCCACTAGACCAACCAAATTTTGAAGACTCGTTGGCCATAAAACTAAACTACTTTTGGCAAAATTTCAGACAGCGCAGCTGTAATAGGTACAGAGTAATACTCATATAAAGAAAGGAGTTGTATGGCAGCTACCCGAACCCATGGACCAAAATGGCTGGATTTAAATAGCGATGACGGCTATTACTAAAAAACGAATTTGCGAAAATTTCAAGATCCTAGCTCCTTTAGTTTTTGAGTTATCGTGCGGACGGAAGGACGGACAGACGGACGGACGGACATACATAGCTAAATCGATTTATTTTTCGATTCTGATCCGATCCATACACTTGAGTCTATATCATTACAAAGGTAATGGCAAATTTATTATACCCTTTGACTATATAGTCAATATATATGAATATATATGAATAATAGTGAAATCAATTCTTTGAATATAATGCCAATACACTCAAGAAAAGCTGTTAACAAGTGCCAAATATAATGCTAATGTTTAATTTTGGAAAATATACACTGGTGAATAAGTTACTGATTTATAAAAAAATTAAGGTTTTGATTTTAAAGTCCTAATAGTCCTTCAATGGGGTAGATTTCCAAATTCTTATTAAGCTAACTTATGATAACTCAAGAAGGATCTCTATTTCAAACTTTTTTTTTGTAAACAAACGGACGGATGGACTGTTTTTAGTAACTGTTTCATTTGCTTTTTCTAAAGTAAACATTTACGAAATAAACTAATGGTAGTCACTAATTTTCCAAATCAAATGTGGTTAATACAAAATAAAAGTGATTTAAATAAATTATGTAATCATAGAATTTTTATTATTAAAATTTTGTCACTTCACAAAATTGTTGTCAAATTGCTTAAACAGCTGGTTTTAAGCTGGTGAGCTCCATGTTGGTTCGTATGAGCTCCAAGTTGGTGAGTATGGCCATGTTGGTGTGTATGTCCATGTTGGTGGTGATGTATCATCGTGACAATCACCACATTGATTTACTATAAATTGGAAAGTATCTGGATCTGGTGCTGGCAATGCTACTGCTACACAAATCTAAAATTACAATTTTGTCAAATGTTTGTAACAAATTAAAATTCAATTTCTCTTGCTTACCAAAGCAAAAAGAGCGAAAATGGCGAAAAATTTCATTTTTTCGTGTCTGGTGAACTTCAAATAGAACGAAATGACTGAAGTTTAGATGGAAATTTTTCAACTTTTATAGTAAAATTTTTGGTATTTGTTTAATCAATTATGTTAAGTTTAGTTATTTTTTAATATTTTGTTTATTTATTTTTTAATTTTCCAAGTTATTAAATTATTAATCTAAATTTAGAATTAAAATTATTATAACGGTGGCGAAAGAATTTATACAACATTATATTAAAATATGTTTGTTTTACGTTTTTGGCTGTTTTTTGTAGAATATTGTGCAGTGATATAACGCCTTATGTCATAAAGTCATAATCACGAAGTAAGTACATAAACCCATAACGGTGTTATTATGGCTTTATATCACGGCATCGCAGAATATTTTAACTATTTTAGTTTGCAAATAGTTTGTTATTTCTATTCTGTAAATTGTTATTGTTGCTTTCTAACGGCGATTGGTACACTATCTAAAAATGTAGTTATTCTGACCAATTGCGTATCGTATTGTTGTCAAACTTTCTCCTAATTTATATAAAATATTATTTATTTTATTAATATCAGAACTCAAGTGTATGGAGCGGATCAGGAAAGAAACATAATAGATTTAGCTAACTGGGTCCGTCCGTTAAAGAGCTAGGGTTATGAAATATTCACAAATTTATTTTAATATAGGCGCCGCATTTACTAAACTTTTTAATATGAACATAGCTAAGGTCTAATAAGCAAAAGATCTGAAATGCTGTCAAAAGTAGAACATAATTTTATGACAATCGTTTACACAAAATATAGTTGGTGTAGTGCAAGAGGTTCAAATAGCTGCCATACAGCTTTCTTCTTTCAAAAACTCAGTATCTGATAAGTTGTATTTTTTAAAAATTGTCCAAAAGTCTATTCTCCCCGTATTGTTTTTTGTTTGTCAATTTTTATAAAAATTAAGAAATAAAAAACAATATTACGTAAATATTGTCATTTGTTAAATATTAAAGAACAAAACTAGTATAACAAATAAGGTGAAATATAAAAACATTTGGATTTATATATATAAACATAGTGGCATATACCAATTTTAAAATAATATTAATTACCAATCGATTTATTATTAATATTTAACAAAATCTAATTTATAGATTATATAAAACATTGTATATACAGAGTTAAAAAGCTCTAAAAATGGATACAGTGTAAGGCTATGTCTTACATTATATGTACTTCTATTCAAATATTACGTGCATAACCCAAAATCTTCACTTCATAGCAGAAATACAATTGAAAGGGTACTAAAATTAATATTACAAAGAAAAAATTTAGAAAAGCTTATATGTATTTTAAAAATTCGTTAATCAGAAATTGTAAAACCTATTATAGTTTTAAGTCTTCGTATGTAAGTTTTATATAATTGCTTCGAAGTCTCTTTTCCTCAAGAAACCAATTTAAACCAAAAAAACTTTTATTAAAAAATCAAAAATGTAAAATATCACATAAAAGAAGTTTTAAATAAAACTAAATAGGGGTTACTATCAGAAGCCTGAATTTCTTTTAACTGTATTTCATTTGCCAAATTGGCCAAAATAATTTAATTGATAATTCAATGCACTACTCCCCCATATTTGATAATTGCCTATATGAATAATCTTTTCATAATTTTATGGGCAACATTTATTAGCCATCGTCAGTACCGAATATTAATTATATGTACAATTTATAGGTCACCCCTAATATTTTGAAAAAAAAAATAGTGAAAGCAAAAAACTTAAAAGATAAAATCTTGAAAACTAAAATTTTTAAATTCTAATAAACTATATATCCTCCTAGATATTTTTTTAGTATTATTATAATCTTTCAATAATAAAGAATTTCCAATAGTTGGGGCTGCCGCCCCAAATCCCCCGGTAAACAAATTATTGAAACCATAATTTTGTACCCTACCCTAAAATCTCTCCTAACTCAGATACTCTCATATAATTATATATAAATATTCTGGAAAAAGCGTATTAACCCTGCTTTTGAATTCAACTCTAAAATTTTTCCTAATTATCCATAAAATTATGAAAAGATTTATCTAGGCAATATTTATCATGCATTGAATAGTCAAAATAAATTAGGCCTTGCCTAGTATTAATGAAATTTAAATAATTCTGCAAAATTCTCTATTGGCAAACAAAATACAGACAAATGAAATACAGACATATGAAATACAGGCAAATGACACTACAGGCGTCAGAGATAAATAAAATGAAATGAAAATATAATTGCTACGAATTAAATAGATCTGCTCTTATTAAATGTTAAGTTTTGATCCTTACAAAAACACAATGGTCGGAAATGTTTAAAATTTAAGAACATTTTGTCTGTCCGTATGTTTGCAAAATTTTAACACTTACTACGGTAGGTCTTTCAAAAAAAATTTATTTCATTTCTTAGGTACTACTATATTTTTAAACCGAAACTTTAGCTGTTTTTATAAGCTTTATGGATATATGTAACACTAATCTATACTGCCGTACTAAGGCAAAAAGTCTTAAAGCCAAAAGCAAACTTTCTGGATAATGGAATATTTTTGTTATCAGATAAATGTCTTACAACTCTGTACAAAGAAAAAATGTCACATATTTCGTTGCAAATTCATTTAAAACTAATTATTTATATGTCGCATCTATATCTAAGCTTTAATAACTTAATAAATCTAGTATTGCTTAGCAAAAAAGTCGTATGTCCAAATTAACTATGAACGCCTAATACTATCTTAACTCTAGTAAGTTTTCAAAAATTCAAAAATAATTCAACATAGCGATGCGCAAAAATAAAACACTAAAAGTTAAATTACCTAAAACCCAGAAAATGTAGAAACGACTTAGGACGGCAGTAAAGAATACGGTACTTTAATTATTACGGTTATGTGTAACTCAATTTTTGTAAGATCTTGACCCCGTTATATCTTTCAAACGGTTTAAGTTATGAATTGGATATTTTGAGAGGGTTTAGACTATAAAACAAAGAATGACTAAAAATTATTAAATTTTATTAATATTAAATTATTTTTTGAATTTTTTATTAAATTTAAATAACAAATGTTAATCGTAACTTGATTTCAAATATTCTCAATATTTACAGAAAAATTTTACAAAACAAGTAAATATTTTTATTTACCAGTAAATATTTAATAAATTATAAGATAATTTACATAAAGTACGATATTTTTAACATATGAATAAATATAAGAAATAAGTTTTAAATTGCTATATAAATTCAAAATTATTTCTAAAAATTTCAGTTTATTAAATTTTTTTTAACGGAACAATGAAATTTTGTACTTGTTTTATTCTTTTTACTCTAGTAATGAAAAAATTTTTTTTTTTAATATTTTCCAATATTTTATTTAAAATCTAATTTTCAGATAATTGCTGCATTGGCTTCACCTGCACCGGACCCTGAAGCTCTTCATATTATTATTGATCAATGTAATAATTGTCATATATCAGGTGATATAGGTTTGGATGGATTGAGGACTACAACAACAACAACAACAACAACACCTCCCCCTTCATATTATGCACCGCCATAGTAAATACATACATATATATTACTAATATAAAGCATAATAAAAATATGTTAAAATTTGTGTAATTTAAAAAACAAAATAAAGCCAAAAAAAAAAAATTATAATTTTCCTTTTGTCAATCTACAATCTATTTGTAAGGCTCTTCAAAATAGGTTGTATATTAAGAAAAAGGGATATATCGAAAGACTTTTCAGAGGAGTACATATAATGAATGGTATTTTGCTAAATATGTCTCAAAAATTTCCTATTTATATAATTTTGTAGAGCTATCAGATTCGGTAAAGATGGGTTCACCATTAATGGCATATATCTTATATTTTATTTAGTTAAGAAACATAAATTATCTTCTTTTCCAAAAAATTTATAATTTATTTTGCTAAACATTTTGAAGAAGTAAATTACGTTCTTTGATCTCTTCGGATTGGTATGTTGAAACGGGGAGGTGAAATAAAGTCGAATTAGCAATTCTATCTTATTTCAAATATGAATTGAAAAAAAAAATTTTTTTTGGAAATTAGATAGAATTGCTAATTTGACTTTATTTCCATTGTTTTTGGTAATAAAATCGATTAGGCTTTATTTCTTTTTTTTTGTATTTAACATTATTTTTTGAACTTTTTAATTCGATTTCATTTCCATTGTTTTTGGTCATAAGCCCGCTTCGAATTTATTTCACCTCCAATGTTGAAACTAGGTAAGTTACAATTATTTGTTAATGATTAATTGCAATATACTTTGACATTTAATTCAGTTTTTACTGGTTGTTCTAATTTTAATTAATTTTTTTATGAAACTATTTACAATCTGTACTAGAGTGTCCCACTAATTAATTTGGTAAATTCCTTTAAATAAAAAGCTGTTGGATATTTCAAAAACTAATTTTCTTCCTAGTTGGATAATAGTTCACTAAAATATTCAAGAAACTTAAAATTCCATCTCAAAGATATTATAGTTTCCCAGGTAGTATAAAGTTTTTAAAGGACTATATATAGTTTGGAAAGCACTTTACAAAAAAATGAACTATCTAATATAATGTTTCAGGTTTTTGATCTAGAATCTAAGGTTTTTTCTATCAATTTCAGATAAATATTCGACAATATAATCTTTTTGTTAAATCATCTTTGTTTACGAACTTCGTTTACATCCGAACACACATGGCCATCAAACTAATGATTGTGGCATTAGTATATTGTTATAGTTATATTTAGTTGATCTGTTATTTGATTTCGATATTTGAATTGTTTTTGGCTCTAACTCCAAAATGAGTAAATGAGATTTGTCTAGCAATTTGTTATAAAAGATCTTTTGCAAAAATATTCTTGAAAGGCTGTGTTCAGTATACAAAGACATTAAGATACTTTTCGCAAAAAAGTTTTTTTATTTGGTAATAAGAATGGGGGCTTGAAAAATAAACCGGTAAATTTATTTGAGGAAGCACTTCTCTTAAATATAAATTTCAAATTTTTAAAAACTTCTTATACATTTTCAGAACTAACTTCACTACAAAACGAGGAAGATTATAGTTGCCCTTGTCAACTTTTAGATACCCGTGCATACCCACTATGGTGTATAAAATAAACCGTAATTTACTTCCCTTATACATTTAACTCATTACCCCATAATTTTGACGTAAAAAAAAAAAATTAACAAAAAAAATAAAAAAATCACAAAACAAAAAACAAAATTTTCATTCATTGTCCCATAACTTTAGCTTAAAAAAAAAAAAAAAAAATTAACAAAAAAAAATAATCACAAAAAAAATAAACAAAATTTTCATTCATTGTCCCATAACTTTAGCTTAAAAAAAAAAAAAAAAAAAATAAAAAAAAAAAAAAAAAAAAAAAAAAAAAATTGGCCCACCCTAAAAGTCCGAAGGTCCGAGTGATGTCCAACTTTGCCAAGTAACTTGCCCTATTAATTTATCTGCCCAATTTTAATTTTAACCTTGTAGCTTCATTAGATTCAAAGTTATTGAATCGAAAACTTTGTATGGCAGCCCCCCGAAAATGGGGCCCTAAAATTTTGAAACTTCATATAAGTGCCGGAGTCATTATAGAACTAACCGTGTGTAATTTTCATCCCCGTAGTATAAATAGTTTTGAAGAAATTCATATTGGTGCAAAAAAGTTGTATGGCAGCTCCCCGAAAATGGGGCCCTAACATTTTGAAACTTCATATAAGTGCTCGATTCATTATATAACTAACCGTGTGTAATTTTCAGCCTCGTAGTATAATTAGTTTTGAAGAAATTCATAATGGTGCAAAGAAGTTGTATGGCAGCCCCCCGAAAATGGGGCCCTAACATTTTGAAACTTCATATAAGTGCCGGAGTCATTATAAAACTAACCGTGTGTAATTTTCATTCTCGTAGTATAATTACTTTTGAAGAAATTCATATTGGTGCAAAAAAGTTGTATGGCAGCTCCCCGAAGACTTGGTCCGATTTTAACCAAAAACAATAGGGAACCTAGAAATTGTCTAAAAATCACTTTGTGTGAATTTCAAGACTCTAGCCCTTTTAGTTTTTGAGTTATCGTGCTGACACACGGACGGACGGACGGACGGACGGACAGACACACATAGCTAGATCGACTAATTTTTCGATTCTGAGCCGATACGTACCCTTGACACTATATCTAGCTCGTCTAGATCGATGCGTTACAAACGGAGGAGCAAATCTAATATACCCGATGTCATATATGTATGCACGGGTATAATGAAAAGGAATATAAGCAACTAAAGCAATATGGCAAGATCATTGACAAATTTTAATATTTCTCGAAGAATGTTGCCTAAGAAACTTGCCAAAAGTTTGAAAGAAATGAAAGAAATGCCACACCATTGTACAAAATCATATGATATCATATGACATCATATGCCTATTATAGTTAGGGGTAATGTTATTTCCTTCATGTTAATTTAAGATGAGATCCCCTTTTCTCGAATTTCGAAGTGCAGAAAAATATTAGTATTGTATTATTATACCCGTATGACTATATAGTCCAAGGGTATAATAAATTTGCCATTACGTTTGTGACGCAGAGAAGGAGGGGGGGTAGATATAGACTCAAGTGTATGGATCGGATCAGAATCGAAAAATAAATCGATTTAGCTATGTATGTCCGTCCGTCCGTCCGTCCGTCATCACGATAACTCAAAAAGTAAAGGAGCTAGGATTATGAAATTTTCACAAATTCATTTTTATGCAAAAAACGGAATCGAGTTTTAAATTCAGCCATTTTGGTCCACGGGTTCGAGTACCTGCCATACAACTTCTAATTTTATATGAGCATTACTCTATACCTATATGGAAGCTGCATGTCTGAAATTTTGCCAAAAGTAGTTTAGTATAATGGCCAAAGTTACTGCAAAATTTGATTGGTCTACTGCAGAGGGTTCGAGTAGCTGCCATACAACTCCTTCTTTTATATGAGCTTTACACTACACCTGATGAAGCTGGGTGTCTGAAATTTTGTCAAAAATAGTTTAGTGTAATGGCCAAAGTTACTGCAAAATTTAGTTGGTCTACTGCTGAGGGTTCGAGTAGCTGCCATACAACTCCTTCTTTTATATGAGCATTACTCTACACTTAATAAAGCTGAATGTTTGAACTTTTGCCAAAAGTAATTAACCGGATGATATAATGTATATGTTACGGTCATAAGGGTATCCCAGAGTTGACACAGTCTACTCTACTACACTCTTCCTCGTTAATAAATTACTATATTTCTTAAAAAAATTTCTTTTATTAAATTTAAATAACATGTGTAAATCGTATTTTGATTTCAAATATTTGATATTTAAAAACAAAATTTACAAAACAAGTAAATATTCTTATTTACTAGTATGTAAATATTTAATAAAATTAAATATAGCTTCCATAACATATGAATAAATATTAAAAAAAAAGTTTTAAATTGCTATATAAATTCAAAATTATTTCTTAAAACTTCAGTTTTTTAATATTTTTTGACGTTAAAATGAAATTTTTGTCCTGTTTTGTTCCTTTTGTTTTAGTAATTAAAAGATTAAAATTTTTAATATTTTCCAATTTTAATAAAACATTATACTTTAAGATAATTGCTGCATTGGCTTTACCTGCTCCGGAACCTGAATCTGTACACATTATTATAGATCAATGTAATAATTGCCATTTTGGAAGTGATATGGGAGCGGCATGGACTACAACAACAACAACTACAACAACAGCTGCGCCAAATTTAAATGGATGACTTATTGGGCTTTCAGTTATGTACCTTCTGCCTTTATGTACTTATATGCAAATATAAGTTGAAAGGCAGCTCTTCGAACCTCTTCCAATACACCAACTTTATTTTATTCAGACGTTGGTCATTAAAGTTAACTACGATTGACATAGCGTAATGCTCAAATAAAAAATTCTATATTCAAATTCTAAAAATAAATCCAAATTTTGGTTTTACTAACAATTTAGTTCAAAGAACGTGAAGGTTTTGTGTAAGAAGAGGGATTCCTAAGACTCTAAACATATTTCCAATACTTAACTTTAACAATTGAAGCTCTAAAATTATGTTCTACAATTGTTTGTGTTGTTTTTAGTAACTGTTTTATTTGCTTTTTCTAAAGTAAACATTTACAAAATAAACTAATGATAGTCACTAATTTTCCAAATCAAATGTGGTTAATACAAAATAAAAGTGATTTTAATAAATTATGTAATCATAGAATTTTTATTATTAAAATTTTGTCACTTCACAAGATTTTTGTCAAATTGCTTAAGGAGCTGATTTCAAGCTGGTGAGCTCCAAGTTGGTTCGTATGAGGTCCAAGTTGGTGAGTATGAAGTCGAAGTTGGTCAGTATGGCCAAGTTGGTGAGTACGTCAATAGTGTTGGTGATGAAGCATCATCGTGACAATCACCACATTGATTTACTATAAATTGGATTTTAATAAAAAATTATTATAAATTATGATTTGTCAATCATTAGTAAAAAATTAAAATTTAATTTCTCTTATTTACCAAAGCAAAAAGAGCAAAAGTGGCGAAAAATTTCATTTTGTAGTGTCTGGTGAATTTCAAATAGAACGAAATGATTGAAGTTTTGATGGAAATTTTTTAACTTTTATAGCAAAATTTTGGGTATTTGTTTTAGAAATTATATTAACTTTCGTTCTTTTGTCAATATTTTCTTTATTGATTTTCTGATTTTTAAAAATTATTATTGCTCGTCCGTTATTGTTCGTTCGTCTGTCCGCCCGTTTGTCAGCCCGATAACTTAAAAAGTAAGAGGTATAGAGTTCTGAAATTCACACAAAGTCATCTTTAGATAATTTCTATTTATTTCTAACTATTCTTCCTCGATTTTTAGGAGATTATTTTAAGTTCTAATAAGCTGAAATCTGAAATGTTGTCAAAAGTAAAATATGAATTTAATGATCAACGTTCAAATAGCTGCCATACAGCTGCCTAAGTATCTAATAAGTTGTTTTTTATAATTTTTCCAAAAATATTTAACCGAATGATATAATGTTAAGTTATGTTCATACTAGTATGTTAGAGTCAGCACACTCTACTCTATTCTCGTCTCATTTTTATAAAAATTGACAAATAAAAAACAGTTTTACGTAAATATTGCCATTTGCTTTTTATTAAAGAACAAAAATAGAAAAACAAATAAAGTAAAATATTGCAATAAATAAAGTGGTATTGACCTTTATTAAAAAAATATTAATTAATCAATCAATTTAATCAATTTGTTATTGATATTTTAAAAAATTTAATTTTGAATTTTTAAGTTAAACCGTCTGGAAGTGAAATTATTGACATTGAAAGTGTAAAAAACGGGATTTCTACCTTCTCCATTTTACCGCGCGGGAAATCTTATCTTACCACATCAATTTCTTTTATTTGCGTTAAATTTCCTTACGTTTTTCAAATTTAAATTAAAATAGGATAATCTAGTTTTGAATGTCATTAAATTGTATTGTTAATCCCAGTTATTGGCAGGCTGAAAGTCATAGGGTTCAAAAGTATAATGTTAGTCAAAACTAAATAGTTTTTAGTCTTTTATTTTTGAATTTATTATAATTTTTTTTAAATCCTTCTTGTTTATATTTTTTAATGTTTTTATTAGTCGGGAATTTAATTTATTAATTATTATTAGTTTTTTACCAAAGAACTAAATGAACAAGCATAAAGTACACTTTTAGATTTATTTTTTTATTTGTAGTACCAGACAATAGTAAATATTGCCTGAACATTAAGCCTTTGCCGATTTGACATTTGGACTTATTATTAAATTATTGTAATATACACTATATTTATACCCGTGCATACATGTAAGACATCGGATATATTAAAATTACTCCTCCGTTTGTAACGCATCGATCTAGACGAGCTAGATATAGCGTCAAGGGTACGTATCGGCTCAGAATCGAAAAATGAGTCGATCTAGCTATGTGTGTCTGTCCGTCCGTCCGTCCGTGTGTCAGCACGATAACTCAAAAACTAAAAGAGCTACAGTTTTGAAATTTTCACAAAATATTTTTCAATAAATTTCTAGGTTCACTATTTTTTTTTGGTTAAGATCGGACCAAAACTTTGGGTAGCTCTCGAACAACTAACTTTTTTAACTCCAATATTTTCATATAAAAATTTGAAATTTTGCTAGGCATCTTGTATTTAACATGAAATTATATGAATTTTGTTTTTTTGTTTTTTTTTTTTTTTGTAGATAACGATTTCGAGATTACGATTTCATATGATTTAAATGATGCGTAGTTTATTTAAGATAAACAAAAAAGAACACAAAGATTTTTTTTAAGTAAATGGCTTATTGATATTGATAGATGATTCATTATGAATATGATGATTATTATCTATCATGATGATCATTATATGAATATGATCATATGAAGTTGATTTTGCTTAAATTTAATATAGGTATTCGTGAATTAAAAATTATTTATAAGAGATAGAATTGAAAAATTAGAGCAAAAGTTTTGAAATTCACACAAAACATTTTTTGAACATTTTTGAGATTCCCTATTCTTTTTGGTTAAGGCCAGACCAAGGTTTCGGGGAGCTGCCACACAACTTATTTAAATCAATATGAATTTCTTCAAAAGTAATTATACCAGGAAGATGAAAATTACACACGGTTTGTTTTATAATGAATCAAGAACTTATATGAAGTTTCAAAATGTTACGACTTCATTTTCGGGGGGCTGCCATACAACTTCTTTGCACCAATATGAATTTCTTGGAAACTGATTATACTACGAGGATGAAAATTACACACTGTTAGTTATATAATGAATCGAGCACTTATATGAAGTTTCAAAATGTTACGGCCCTGTTTTCGGGCAACTGCCATACAAAGTTGTCAATTCGATAACTGTGAATCTAATGAAGCTACAAGGTTAAAATCAAAACTGGGCAGATAAAGTAATAGGGCAAGTTAGTTGGCAAAGTTGGACATCACTCGGACCAACTTTTAGGGTGGGCTATTTTTTTTTTTTTTTATGGGATAATAAGTTAATCAAAAATTATAGGATAATAAGTTAAATTTTTTTTAACTATTTTACTTTCTTATATTTTTTTTGTAATATTTATAATAGCATAGGGGAAAAAATAACGGTTAGTGGGTATGCACGGGTATCTAAAAGTTGACAAGGGCAACTATAATTTTGCTCGTTTAATTGAGAATTTCAACAATGGTCAACAATGGT
This sequence comes from Dolichopus griseipennis, assembly GCA_963082915.1. Lineage (NCBI taxonomy): Eukaryota > Metazoa > Arthropoda > Insecta > Diptera > Dolichopodidae > Dolichopus > Dolichopus griseipennis. Next base: position 72,068,742 of record OY720441.1, on the reverse strand, counting down.
ACATATTGTGAGAAATGGACCTACAAAGGTTTTCAATGGACACAATAAGATCTTTTTGCATTTTTCAAGAGTAAACATGAAATTAATTATTACTGTTCATACTAATTTTCCAAATAAATTGTGCTTAATCTATATATATATATATATATATATATTAAAGCGATATTTTATTTGTTTGTTTGTATTTAGCGAATAGATTCCTAAACTCCTCAGCCGATTATCATGAAAACTTGTATAAAGAGGTTTTTGAGTACGGAAAGGAATCGTGGGCTAAAAATTTTGCTCTACCGCCAAGTTGGAGTTGTTATGCAAGTAAGTAGGTTTGACCGACTGACTTCAAATTTTGTATACGTGATGTTCCTTGAAAATTAAGTTTTAACTATTAACAGCTTTGATATTTGTTAACCCATGTTGGCGCGACGGTTGGTCAAAAAAAACTTTAGAACCAAATTTTGTCCAATTTTGCGAAGTACTGCTTTGGCTAAAAATACAGCCTCAAAAAAAATGTTCCCAACAGCTTTTTATAGGTTATTTTATTACTTTACTCTAAATTAGAAACGGTTTCACCGTTTTTCTTCAAATTTTGTATGCCTGTTTTTGAGAATGAAGTTTAACAGACTTGGAACTTCTTGCCGACGTGACGATCGTCCAAAAAATCTTTGGAAGTAAATTATGTCAAATTTTGGAAAGAAGTTAGTATTTCTTTTTCTTTGAATTACAGAAAGTTTTAAAACATTTTAAAAGTAACATTTACACCATGTTAGCTTTTGCAATAACATCAACTTAAATTAAACCTCTATTGAGAGGCGCAGCAACGCGCACCGGGTATTAGCTAATATAAAATAAAAGTAATGCTAAAGTATATAATCAAAGAATTTTTATTTTTGAAATTTTTTTAGTTCAGATAATTTTTGTCAAGCTGCTTAAGGAGCAGCACCGGTCCAAGTTGGATCGTATGCATACCAAGTTGGTGGGTATAAAGTTGGTGTGTACGTCCATGTTGGTGGTGATGGAGCATCATCGTGACAATCACCACATTGATTTACTATAAATTGGAAGGTATCTGGATCTGGTGCTGGCAATGCTACTGCTACACAAATCTAAAATTACAATTTTGTCAAATGTTTGTAACAAATTAAAATTCGATTTTCCTTGCTTACCAAAGCAAAAAGAGCAAAAATGGCGAAAAATTTCATTTTGTCGGGTATGATGAACTTCAAATAGATCGAAATGACTGAAGTTTTAATGGGAACCTTTCAACTTATATAGTAAAATTTTTTTTTTTTTTTAAATTTTGTTTTTTAATTTTTAATTTTCCTGTTTTTTAAATAATTAATGTAATTTTGGAGTTATAATTATTATAAATGTGGCGAAAGAATTTATACAACATAATATTAGTATATGTTTGTTTTATGTTTTTGACTGTTTTTTGTAGAATATGGTGCCGTGATATAACGCCTTATGTTATTAAGCCATAACAGCTTTGTAAATCACTAATAAAGCCATAATTGCGAAGTTTTTTATATGGTATGGTTAAAATATATGCTCATATGATTAAATGACAGATTCTGAATGAGGAGAGATTTTATTAGTCGATTATAAATTCAATGTTTTTAAAAAATCCTATTCTTATACAGAAAGACTAGTACAAAAAAAACGTAAATTATATATTATAAAATAACATTTCTTTTGAAATATTATATGTGAAGTGCGTCATAAGGGCTTTATGGCTCTATGACAAACTCGAGTGTGTCTTTAAGTTTTATTAAAAAATCTCGCGATATATGGTTTTATGACACACACAAGCGAGACATAAGCTCATAACGGCGCTATTTTGGTTTTCTGTCACTACACCGTAGATTATTTCAACTATTTTAATTTTTCTACAAATTTTTTTTGTTAGTTTTAAATGGCGGATAATATGCAATGTGAACACGTAGTTATTTTGACCACTTGTGCATCCTTTTGTTAATACATTCTATTAATTTATAAGTAATTTTAAGGACCGTATTTACTATTAAGATCGAACCAGTTTGCTAAATGAATTCAAATAGCTGCTATAACACTTTTTTATATGAGCATAGCTTAACGTCTAATAAGCAAAAGCCCTGAAATGCTGTCAAAAGTGGAATATTAATTTAATGACCAACATCTACATCAAATATCGTTGCAGTAGGCAAGAGGTTCAAATAGCTGCCGTTCATCTTTTTTTTATTCATAAATCCGTGTCTCCGTCCTTCCGTCCGTCCGAGTAGAATTTAAATTTAATGACCAACATCTACAACAAATATGGTTGGAGTAGTGCAAGAGGTTCAAATATCTACCATACAGCTTTCTTTTATCCAGAAGTTGGTGTCTGATAAGTTGTGTTTTTTAAAAATTTTTCACCGGATGATATAAGGTTAAGTTACGTTCATACGTTATAGTATGCTACAGTTGACACCCTCTAGTCTATTCTCCACGTATTGTGAAAAATATAACGTACGAGTATAAGTATTAACAAATAAAAAACAGTTTTACGTAAATATTGTCATTTGTTAATTATTAAAGAACAAAAGTAGAATAACAAATAAGGTGAAATATAACAACTTTTAAACAGAGTGGTGTAGGCCTATTTTAAAATAATATTAATTATTGATGAATGGATTTGATATTTTACAAAATCTAATTTTGAATCTTTACGTTAAAACAATTGGAAGTCAAATAATTGTCATTGAAAATCTGGAAAAGGGTCTTCTCTACACTTTTTCTCGAATTCCTACTGGTTAGCGTGTTCTATGTTATATTTAATTTTATTTATACACGTAACATACTTCTAATTACTAATACTTACTGACATAACCCCAAAAACTTCACTTCATAGCAGAAATACTTATCAGACATTAAGGCACTTTTCACAAAAAAGTTTTTTTATTTGGCAATAAGAATGGGGAGTTGAAAAATAAACCGATAACTTTATTTCAGGAACACTTCTGTTAAATGTAAAAATTTGAGAACTTTATTTTCGGGCAGTTGCCATTAAAATTTTTAAACACTGCTTACATATCTTCAAAATTAAAACAAAATAAAAAGGAATGTAAGGAACTAAAGTAATATGGCTAATAAAGTTGCCTAAGAAACTTCTGGAACAGATGAATAAAGTATTTGCCTACGTATGCCTTTTTACATTTATAAAGTTTACAATTTCTGGATTTTTTCAAACAGGAGGGGGTTTATCTAAATGTTATTTCCATGCTGTTAAATTAAGATGAGATCCCCTTTCCTCGAATTTCGAGGTGCAGGCAGACAGATATTTGTATTGTATTATTAATAAATTAATATATTTCTTAAAAAAATTTCTTTTATTAAATTTAAATAACATGTGTAAATCGTATTTTGATTTCAAATATTCGATATTTAAAAACAAAATTTACAAAACAAGTAAATATTCTTATTTAATAGTATGTAAATATTTAATAAAATAAAATATAGCTTCCATAACATATGAATAAATATTAAAAAAAAATTTTTAAATTGCTATGTTATAAAAAAAATTTTTAAATTGCTATATAAATTCAAAATTATTTCTTAAAACTTCAGTTTTTTAATATTTTTTGACGTTAAAATGAAATTTTTGTCTTGTTTTGTTCCTTTTGTTTTAGTAATTAAAAGATTACAATTTTTAATATTTTCTAATTTTAATAAAACATTCTGATTTAAGATAATTGCTGCATTGGCTTTACCTGCTCCGGAACCTGAATCTGTACACATTATTATAGATCAATGTAATAATTGTCATTTTGGAAGTGAAATGGAAGATATGTGGACTACAACAACAACAACACCTTCACCAACCTCATATTTTACTCCACCATACTATCCACCAGCATAGAAAATATTGTACAAATAATATATTTGAATATTTTGTAGAAATGTATTAAAAACTATATGATGTAATTTTTACTAAAAAATCGTGCGATTGTTGTTTCCGTCTAAGCGGCCAAACGTGAATTTCTGTTGGGCAGAATTTGTTTGTTAATCAGATGTACAGCGCTCTATGAAAAACAAATGCAATGTAGATATTAAAAAAACTAAAATTATAAAATTATGACAATATTATATCAATTGTAATTTTTCTCATAGCTAATGTGTACACTTTTCATAAACTACTACGATTTTTTTTCAAAAATAGTTACCCTTGATTGACAGATGTATCAAACTTTAACTTTATAACCGTCCAAAATATCAAATTTACTAGACAATTATGTTCCATGAATTGTAATACTCTTTTTATAATAGAAGAAAGAATAAGACTTAATACAAATTCTAATAAATATATTTTTGGTTTTAGTCTTAGATAAATATATATATATATACAGCCTATGTTCTGCTGCTTTTTACTTTAGCTGAATTTTACGTTGATATGTAATATATAACTTGCTGTAGATATAGTTTGAATATCAATTAAACATACAATTCAATATTAGATCGTATTCATAGCTATTTTATATTTTTTCTTCTTGAGTTTTTTTTGTAATATTTTTTTTTCAATGCATATACCATACATATTATAACTCCATGTATTTATTTTGTCCTATTTTTTTATATATAAAATATATTATATGATTTACCGACATATTCAATGTATATTATAGCTATTGATATTATAAGATCAATTCTAATCGATTTTTGCCTTACAAGATCTATTTACGTATTAATTGAAATCTATGGCAAATTTCAACGCATTGTGTAAGGTACACATAGAAAATATTTCGCCAGTCCATAAATTTTATTTTTTTGTTTTTTAAACTTTTAATATTTAAAACAATATTTTTTTGCCATATTTGTTTGGTATGTGTGTTACTATGGTGTACTGTTAGCTGTTTAAATGTCATTCCAGTTTATTACTGGCAGTTTATTCCTTTTGTTTCGGTATTTCTATTTGCATGTTATCACATTATAAAAAATTAAAAACAAATATTTACGAAAATAGTTGTTTATTTCCTTTAAATATAAACAGCTCAACAAACTCAACAACGTGTTAAAAAAATAATATCGAATTAGCTAAATTATTTTAAATTTTTTTTTTTTTATAATACCTACAGTCAAATAAAAAAAAAATAGTAATTAAAAAAAAAATGGCTTTTAATTGACGTTAGTAGAAATTGAATTAGAAGTGGCGTACTATTAATTTTATGATAAGGTGCGCAGAAAAATTAAAAAACCTTAACCTGCCAAGTATCAAAGAGCTCAGACAAATTTACCAAATTCTGTAGAATAGTGTGAGATGTTAAAAATCTAGACCGATCTTAAGTTATTAAAATTTTCCCTAAACCTCATTTTTTCCCGAATAGCAGGTGAATTGATTTCACCGAGAATAATTTGCTTAACAAATATTATGTCGACGGCGTGAATAAAGGAGGTTCATATTAATAAGAAGAAGTCTAGCTTCATAGGGAGGAGATGTATTGAATTAGCTCAAACAAGCTTACGTAGAGCGAAATGGAGAATTTGTTTGTACTGATTTAATATGTGAAATGTGTATATAACGATAGGTCTTACTTATGTGACGAAGAGTTGTTTTGTGATATAGGGATCAAAAATCTCTTTTGACCAACGCATAACAAATTCAAGAGTTAAGTTAGCTATATTAATTATAAAGTTCTAGTGATTCTTGAAATCCAACCTACTATCAACGATCATTCCCAAATCAGAAGCACGATTCGTTCTTTTTTTTTATCTAAGCAAAACTAAGAATATGGGAATGGTATAATTTTTGAAGACTGTCATAGATCGAATATACTAAAATTAAAATACCTAGATGGCTTCCTTCTGGGACTCCTGAGTTAGCGACGGAAGTCACTGAAATTAAACATCTAAAAAGGACTTGGTAAGACCTGTATGAAAATTAGATGATAGGTATTTTAGGATCTGACTACGATAATTTTTGTAGGACATTAGGTCGAAGGTATACTGGTATTTATATAGAAGAAAAAAGAATTAAATACAATAGAAGTTTCTTTAACAATTTATCAATAAAGCATACAAAATATGGGTCATAAAATCTGTGAATGTCAATGTTATGGATGAAGTCAATGAACTTATAAATTATAACTAACTTAAATTTTTAAAATATTGTTTCCACCTTTTATATTGATTATCTCGGCTTTATGACATATTACAAAAGCATGTATGTAGGTATTACTATGTTTTACAATATATTTGTCTTTTGCCGTTTAAAATAATTCTTAAGGTTATTGATTTAATCTGCACATATAATTAATAAATATAAAAATTATTTGTTTATTATTTAATTACAAAAAAAACACTTTTTAAATGATTTACAATGGCAATTATTATACCTTTTCAAATAACGAGATTATACAGATTTAGAAATAAGAATCTGTTTGAAATATTAGAGTATAAAATCATCAGGAAATTGATGGTTTAATTCCATAACGGAAGCGACGGATCTCCAAAAGTAGACTTTTAAATACTTTATTTTATTTTTCCAATATTTATTCGGCAGTGTGTTGCTATACCTATCTATCTATATATATAAAAGCGAAAGTTTGTTTGTTTGTTTGTATGTAGCGAATAGACTCCTAAACTGCCCAGCCGATTTTCATGAAAATTTGTATATAGAGGTTTTTGGGTACGGAAAGAATTCGTGGCCCAAAAATTTTGCTCTAACGGACCGCCAAGTTGGGGCTGTGGTGCAAGTATTTAAACTTCTTTGTTCTAAAATGAAAACGGTTTGACCGATTGACTTAAAATTTTTTATACGTGATGCTCTTTGAGAATTGAGTAGACACTATTAACAGTTTTGGAATTTGTTAACTCATGTCGGGCCGACGGGTGGTCAAAAAAAATTTTGAGTCCAAATTTTGTTCGATTTCACGAAATTCTGCTTTGGCTTAAAAGAAAGCCCCAAAAAAATTTTTTTGAGTTCCATTAACCCATTGCGGCCCAGCAGCTTTTTATAGGTTTTTTCAATACTTTACTCTAAATTCTAAACGGTTTGACCAATTGACTTCAAATTTTGTATACGTGATGCTCCTTGAGAATTGAGTTGACACTATTTGAGGAAGCAAATTACGTCCAATTTTGCGCAATACTGCTTTGCCCAAAGAGAAAGTGTAGTTCCGTTTTAATAGATTTTTGGGTTACTTAACTCTAAATTAGAAACGATTTGACCGATAAACCTCAAATTTTATATGTGTGAAGCAACTTGAAAATGGAGTTGAGTCTGTAAACAAAATTTTTTTTGAAGTAAATTGCGTCAAATTTTGGAAAGTAATTTGTACTGCTTTGAATTACAGAAAGCTTCAAAAATTACTAGAATAAGCCTAGAAAAATCGTTTTAAGAAGATTGCTTTCATACATTTTAAAATTTACATGTGTAAACCGTGTGTAATTTTTGTGTTAACTTTTTGCAGTAAAATCAACTTCAATTAAACCTCCATTGAGAGGCGCAGCAACGCGCACCGAGTATTAGCTAGTTCTTAATAAAATACTTAATCTAGTTATAACAGTCTAAATGAAGACAATTAGAACACACATTATTCCTTTCGTTTGAGTAATTCTATTTGCATGTTATCACTTTAAAAAAATTAGAAACAGATATTTTTGAAAATAGTTGTTTATTTGCTTCAATAATAAATTAATTTGCTAAAAATTTTTAAAATTTTATTTCGCATCTTACAATTAATTTTAAGAGTTTATGAGTTTGATTCTCGAGTAATAGTATATTATGTGCTTGTAATAAGTACAAATATTTGGAGGAAGAAAAAATAAGATGTTGTTGTTACATTTACATATTATAGGCAAGATACAATTAATTCTACGGCAATGTAATTGGAACGACAAATAGTTCGTAAAGCCTGAAAATCTATCTGTATTTCAAAATGTGAATAGTGAACTTCAATTTGCGAATTTTTTTAAATAAAAATAGGAAAAGTAACCTTTTAATTATTTTCAATAAATTTTTTAAATTTAATAGCAGAATTGCTATTTCCATTTGTGTTTTTATAGTAAGGTCCAAAAAATTTCTACAAAAATCACAAAATAGAAAAAGTCACAAAATAGAAAAAGAATATTAACGACAACGAGTGCAGTAGAGTAGACTGTGTGTCGACATTATATCATCCAGACGAATGGACGGATGGACAGACATACATAGATAGATCAACTTGCTTTTCAATTCTGATCCGATCCATATCTTTGAGTCTTTATCTACCTCTCTCCATCACTGCGTCACAAACGTAATGGCAAATTTAGTATCCCTTATTGACCTATTTTCATACGTGTATAAAAATTAGCATAACATTTTAAGTTTATTGTTTGTTTATTGTTTTTTAGTTTTGCAAAAAGGTATTTTGCAAATTTAAGTGTTTATTTTATTTATCAAATACATATTTTTATTGAATTTAAATAATAATAATTAAAACGAGGAAGAGTGTAGTAGAGTAGAATGTGTCAACTCTGGGATACCCGTAAGAACGTTAAATGGACATTATATCATCCGGTAAATTACTTTTAGCAAAATTTTAAATACACAACGTATTTGACTTTCAGATTATGAGCAAAAGAAAATACAAGTTAAGTGGCAGGTCTTCCAACCTTTTCTACACTGACTACACCGACTATATTTTTTTCCGACGTTGGCGATTAAAGTTAACTACTATTGACATAATGTTCAAATAAAAAAAGAAGTTTTATCGCAACTACTTAAACACACTACATTACCCCAACTAAATTTTGCACAATTTTTGGCTATAAAACTAAACTAATTTTGACAATATTTAAATTATCCAACTTGTCATAGAGTAATTTTCATGTAAAAAACGAAGTTGTATGGCAGCTACTAGAACCCGCAGAACAAACTGACTATTGAATAAAATCGGATTTGTGAAAGTTTCAGAATCCTAGCTCCTTTATTTTTTGAGTTATTGTACGGACGGAAATACAAACGGATATATGTACATTGCTACAACAATTTATTTTTCAATTGTAATCCGATCAATACCTTTCAGATGTAATGCGAAACGTAATGGCAAATTTAGTATTTTCTTTTGACCTATATATATATAATAATGGTAGCTTTTTAAAACAAAAGTCATTATATTTTTGAATATGTATAGATAATGTTTTTTCAGCTGTGATTAAACTTAAAATACAAATAATTATTTGAAGATTTCCTAATCTAAAATATTTCTAACTTCGTTTATATTAAAATTTAATTAAGATAAAAAATTTACTAAGATTTTGTTTTAATTTTGTTTATGTGGTTAACTATGACTTCTATTTCCTTTGAACTAAATTTTTATTATCGTAGTTCGTCTACAATGCCGTTATTTTTAAATCACAACTATTATTAATATAAAAAATTAGTCCATTAATTGTTCCTGTCCCATATACGAACACGTGGAACAGAATTATAAATGAACAGCAAATAAACTTTTAAACTTTAGATCGAACAAAAAAGTTAATTTTGAAGGATAAATTAATAAGAATTTGAAAAAAATTGTGAAACAGCAATAGCAATAACCTATTTTATAATATATAAAACAATTACTAATAATAGTCTAATTAAATATTTTCTAATTATGTTTCATATTTATACAATTAAATAAATAAATTTAAAATTTTTGTTAAATTGAAAATTTTTGCTATTTAAACTCGAAAATTTTCGTTAAAAATTCAGTCTGTTTTTGCATTTGGAAAACTATTAGTACAAAATGAAATTTTTCGCCATTTTTGCTCTTTTTGCTGTGGTAAGCAAGAGAAATTAAATTTTAATTTGTTACAAACATTTGACAAAATTGTAATTTTAGATTTGTGTAGCAGTAGCATTGCCAGCACCAGATCCAGATACTTTTCAGTTTATTGTAAATCAATGTGGTGATTGTGACGATGATGCTTCATCACCACCACCATGGACGTACTCACCAACATGGCCTACAACTTCAGGTTCACTTTGGCCTGCACCTCCTACAACTACTGCAGGATAATAAAATTGTTTAAAAAAAAAAAAACTTTAAAATAAAAATATTAACCGAAATTATCTTTTGTAAATTTTGTGTATTATGTATAACTTTTTAGCACATTTTCAAAAATCCGTCAGTCCGGAAATATTTACTTTAACTAAATACAAAAATGTACCAATCGTATAGACAGGTAGCCTTACTGTTGAACAGTTAGCGGTTAAAAAAAAAATCCCCCATATCCAAACAACAAAAACTATATACAAAATTTAAATTTAAACTTTATATTTTTACTTGTGTTAAAGGACTTTCAAAGGGGCTTCTTTAAAATTAAAGTTTCAACAATTTTGTTAATGTTGTAAAATTCTATAAAGAGATGCTAATTTTGGTGCAAGTCAAAATTTAATTTCTTTATTAAAGAATTGCTCAAGCAACTTTTCTATTAAAGGGCTGTTAGGACATAAATATTAAAAATTTTTATTTTGAAAAATCCTATCTTGGGCGATGCATAAAATATTTTAAAGGTTAACTGTTAACATAGAAATTCTAACATTATATTTCGACACAATATTAACCGATTTTCTTGATAAAGTTGGGATTATATTTCCCATCTAGGTTTTATTATTCATAATTTATAATTAATTAATGAAATAAATAAATTTTAAAATGACATTTTGTGTAGCTTTGGGAACGCTTATGTTAAACTTAATTCGATTTTACCTTCATGTATCATCAACTAAAAACAAATATAAATCTAAAAATATTTAAAAACGATGAAGATTATAGTTGCCCTTGTCAACTTTTAGATACCCGTGCATACCCACTAACCGTTATTTATTTCCCTTATGCTATTATAAATATTACAAAAAAAAATATAATTAATTAATATACATAATTTTTAATTCATACCATAATTACCATAATTACAATAGGTACCATCATTATTGCTTAAAAACAAAAAAAACACTAAAAGTTGGTCTGGATGATGTCCAACTTTGCCAACTAACTTGCCCTATCACTTTACCTGCCCAGTTTTAATTTTAACCTCGTAGCTTCATTAGATTCACAGTTATCGAATCGACAACTTGGCATGGCAGCTGCCCGAAAATGGCGCCGTAACATTATGAAATTCCATATAAGTGCTCGATTCATTATATAACAAATCGTGTATAATTTTCATACTCGTAGTGTAATTAGTTTTAAAGAAATTCATATTAGTGCAAAGAAGTTGTATGGCAGCCCCCCGAAAATGGTGCCGTGACATTTCATATAATTGCTCGATTCATTATATAACTAACAGTGTGTAATTTTCATCCTCGTAGTGTAATCAGTTTCCAAGAAATTCATATTGATGCAAAGAAGTTGTATGGCAGCCCCCTTAAAATGGAGCCGTAACATTTTGAAACTTCATATAAGTGCTTGATTCATTATAAAACTAACCGTGTGTAATTTCGTCTTCCTGGTATAATTACTTTTGAAGAAATTCATATTGGTTTAAATAAGTTGTGTGGCAGCTCCCCGAAACCTTGGTCTGGTCTTAACGAAAAAGAATAGGGAACCTCAAAAATGTCCAAAAAATGTTTTGTGTGAATTTCAAAACTCTACCTCTAATTTTTGAATTCCATCTCTTTTAATTAATTTTTAATTCACGAATATATTAAACTTAAGCAAAATAAGCTTCATATGATCATATTCATATAATGATCATCATGATAGATAATAATCATCATATTCGTAATGATTATTTCTATCAATATCAATAAGCCATTTACTTAAAAAAAATCTTTGCGTTATTTTTTGCTTATCTTAAATAAACTACGCATCATTTAAATCATATGAAATCGTAATCGAAATCGTTATCTACAAAAAAAACGAGGAAGAGTGTAGTAGAGTAGACTGTGTCAACTCTGGGATACCCGTATGACCGTAACATATACATTATATTATCCGCTTAATTACTTTTGGCAAAATTTCAAACATTCAGCTTTATTAGGTGTAGAGTAATGCTCATATAAAAGAAGGAGTTGTATGGCAGGTACTCGAACCCTTTGCAGTAGACCAACCAAATTTTGCAGTAACTTTGGCCATTACACTAAACTATTTTTGACAAAATTTCAGACACCCAGCTTCATTTGGTGTAGTGTAATCCTCATATAAAAGAAGGAGTTGTATGGCAGCTACTCGAACCCTCTGCAGTAGACCAACCAAATTTTGCAGTAACTTTGGTCATTATACTAAACTATTTTTGGCAAAATTTCAGACACGCAGCTCCCATAGGTATAGAGTAATGCTCATATAAAATTAGAAGTTGTATGGCAGGTACACGAACCCGTGGACCAAAATGGCTGAATTTAAATAGCGATTCCGGTTTTTGCATAAAAACGAAAATTTCATAATCCTAGCTCCTTTACTTTTTGAGTTATCGTGATGACGGACGGGCGGACGGACATACATAGCTAAATCGATTTATTTTTCGATTCTATTCCGATCCATACACTTGAGTCTATATCTACCCCCCCCCCCTCCTTCTCTGCGTCACAAACGTAATGGCAAATTTATTATACCCTTGGACTATATAGTCATAAGGGTATAAAAAACAAAAAAACAAAATTCATATAATTTCATGTTAAATACAAGATGCATAGCAAAATTTCAAATTTTTATATGAAAATATTGGAGTTAAAAAAGTTAGTATTTTGAGAGCTACCCGAAGTTTTGGTCCGGTCTTAACCAAAAAAAATATGGAACCTAGAAATTGATTGAAAAATATTTTGTGAAAATTTCAAAACTGTAGCTCTTTTAGTTTTTGAGTTATCGTGCTGACACACAGACGGACGGACGGACAGACACACATAGCTAAATCGACTCATTTTTCGATTCTGAGCCGATACGTACCCTTGATATCTAGCTCGTCTAGATCGATGCGTTACAAACGGAGGAGCAATTTTAATATACCCGATGTCATATATGTATGCACGGGTATAACGAGGAAGAGTGTGAGTAGACTGTGTTAACTCTGGGATACCCGTATGACCGTAACATATACATTATATTATCCGGTAAATTACTTTTGGCAAAAGTTTAAATACACAACTTATTTGACTTTCAGATTATGTGCAAAAACGAATAGAAGTTGAAAGGCAGCTCTTCCAACCTTTTCTACACTGACTACACCGACTACTGACATAGAGTAATGTTCATTTTAAAAAAGAAGTTTTATCGTAACAACTTAAATCCACTGCACTACCCCAACTAAATTTTTCACAAAATTTGGCCATAAAACTAAACTAATTTTGACAATATTTAAATTATCCAACTTGTCATAGAGTAATTTTCATGTAAAAAACGAAGTTGTATGGCAGCTACTCGAACCCGCAGAGCAAACTCGCGAGATTTCAATAGCGATGATGACTATTGAATAAAATCGGATTTGTGAAAGTTTCAGAATCCTAGCTCCTTTATTTTTTGAGTTATTGTACGAACGCACAGACATACGGGCATAATATGTACATTACTACATCAATTTATTTTTCGATTCTAATCCGATCAATACCTTTGTGATGTAATGGGAAACGTAATGGCATATTTAGTATACTCTTTTGACCTGTATATATATAACTAACTAATACCCGGTGCGCGTTGCTGCGTCCCTCAATGGAGGTTTAATTGAAGTTGATGTTACTGCAAAAAGTAAATGGTGCTGCAAAAAGTAAAATTTACATTTACACCGTGTGTATGAAAAAATGTATGAAAGCAATTTTTTTAAAAATTTTTCCAGGATTACTCTAGTAATTTTTGAAGCTTTCTGTAATTCAAAGCAGTACAGACTACTTTCCAAAATTCGACGTAATTGTCTTCCAAAAATTTTTTTTGAAATCGTAGAACCGACATGTTCTACCAAACACCAAGACTGTTAACAGACTCAATGGGTTAATGGAACTTAACCAAATTTTTTGGAGGCTTTATTTTTAGCCAAAGCAGTGTTTCGTAAAATCGGACAAAATTTGGACTCAAAATTTTTTTTGACCAACCGTCGGGCCGACATGGGGCTTACAAATTCTAAAACTGTTAGTAATGTCAACTCAATTTTGAAGGAGCATTACGTATACAAAATTTGAAGTCAATCGGTCAAACCGTTTTCATTTTAGAACAAAAAAGTTTAAATACTTGGACCACAGCCCCAACTAGGCGGTCCGTTAGAGTAAAATTTTTGGGCCACGATTTCTTTCCGTACCCAAAAACCTCTATATACAAATTTTCATGAAAATCGGTCGGGCAGTTTAGGAGTCTATTTGCTAAAAATAGATACATAATGGTAGCTTTTTAAGACAAAAGTAATAATATTTTTGAATATGTATAGATAATGTTTTTTCAGCTGCGATTAAACTTAAAACACAAAAAATTATTTAAAGACTTCCTTATCTAAAATATTTCTAGCTTCGTTTATATTAAAATTTAATTAAGATAAAAAATTTACTAAGATTTTGTTTTAATTTTGTTTATGTGGTTAACTATGACTTTTATTTTCCTTGAACTAAATTTTTATTATCGTAGTTCGTCTACAATGCCGTTATTTTTAAATTACAACTATTGTTAATATAAATAATTAGTACATTAACTGTTTCTGTCCCATATACGAACACGTGGAACAGAATTATAAATGAACCTAAATACTTGCTTGAATCAAGTATCCTTATTTTATCATTGCATACTAGATCTACTTTTGGTCAGCAAATATACTTTTAAACTTTAGACCGAACAAAGTAGTTAATTTTGAAGGATTAATTATTAAAAATTTGGAAAAAACTGTGAAACGGTTAATGCTATTTTATAATTTATAAAACAAGTGATGAAAAAAACAAGGGTTTTTAAAAAAGCACATTTTCAAAATAATATAGTGTTTCATACTAAGTATTTTATCGGAATATAATGTTGAAGCTTCAATATTAACGTTTAATTAAGGAAATATATACCTGGGTGACTAAGTTACTACTTACTTATAAAAACAGTAAATTTTTTTATTTTAAAGTTCTAATAGCCCTTCAATGGGGAATGTTGCTAAATTTCTCAAGGACCTAACTGCATCCAACCCGCCCTATCCCTCTCCATTTTTGTAGGTTCTAGGAATTAAATTGTTTATTCAACAAAAATTTGGAATTTTACTTAGCATTATACTATCTAAGCAAAAATGTATAAAACTGAGAGACACTTTCTTCAATTTAAGGAACCGCTTTTAAATTTAAGAAAAACCTTTAAAATATGTTAAAATATAATTAAGGATATTTCAATTTTGTATATCACTACAAAAAAAAATTTTGACAGTTATTCAAGTTAAAGATGCTTAAAAATAGCAAAATTTCAATTTTCGAGCCCTTATAGCTCCTAAACATAGGACTCAACCAAAAAATTTGGTTAACGGACTCCTCCTGATTTTGGAGGATTTAACTTCTCTCAAAAGTTCAAGACCCTAGCTAGTACCGTTTAAAAGATATGTGGGACCAAAAATTTTGCAAAAATTGAGTTTTGCATAATTGTAAATTTTAGTACCGTATGGAAACCTTAAACATTTGCCTTTTAAAAATTTATAAAGTTTATAAAACTAACTATCTTTTGCCGTTTTCAGATTGAAAATACACTCAACAGAACTCTTGTTATATCAATTTAAAAATAGGGCTTTTTCCAAGGGTGGGGCTCCGTCAAGGGTGGGGCTACAAAAAAAAAATTCTTTTACGAAATTATTTTTTTTGTAATATCTACCCGTGGTCAAAATTTCTTAATCTATTTCAAACGGTGTAAAAGTTTTGCAAAACATACGGACAGACGGACAGAGTGAAGGTATATTGGCACATTTTTACAAAATTTTTTTAAAATGTGTTTAAAATGACTAATAATTTTTTAATTAAATATTTTCAAATTATGTTTCGTATTTATACAATTAAATAAATAAATTTAAGATTTTTGCTAAATTGAAAACTTTTGCTAAATTGAAAATTTTTGCTATTTAAACTCGAAAATTTTCGTTAAAAATTCAGTCTGTTTTTGAACTTGGAAAACTACTAATACAAAATGAAATTTTTCGCTATTTTTGTTGTAATTGCTTTGGTAATTAAATAAAAATAAATTTTAATTTTTAATTAAAATATTTAATAAAATTCTCATTTTAGATATGTGCTGCATCAGCTATGCCTGCACCAGATCCAGATTTGTTTCAGTTTATTGTAAATCAATGTGATAATTGTCATGAAGATTATGATACCGATTATTATACTGAATGTACAAGTTCTCCAACTTGGGGTACAACTTCGGGTTCAACTTGGCCTTCACCTACAACTTATGGGGGATAATAAAATTGTTTAAAAAAAAAAAAACTTTAAAATAAAAATATTAACCGAAATTATTTTTTTTATATTTTGTATATTATGTATAACTTTTTAGCTTCACTTCAAAAATTTTTAAAAAACTGTGGTTTTATAATTTCAGTCTGTCAATCCGTCAGTGCGGACATATTTACTTTAACTAAAAACTTGCAGGTTTGGTAGAAGTTCATGAGAAATTGGTATGATTTTTTTCTCTGTGGGATTTGTATTGAGCCAAAAATTATTTTTTTTTAATTTTACCCATTTCGAACTTTAATACCTGCCCAAATTTTTCTGAAGTAATATATAAAAATTTAGGGGCTAGTAATATAGGGGCTGAAGTAATATATAAAAATTTAGGGGCTAGTAGGTAAGCATTAGACTTATTAACCGAAGGATTGTGTTCTCGAATCTGTACGGGTCATGAATTTTTTTATTTGAAAAAAAAAAATTGTTTGAAAATAATATTTCTTTTTTTTTTTTTTATTCAATTTTTATTTAATTTCAGATAATTTTACAATAATATGTAAAATTATGTATAAGAAATTAAGTAAAATTAAAAGTAAGTAAATTAAGTATAACTAACATTTAATAACTTATGATTTTTTACAATTTTTCTAATTTCTAGGTTTTTTTTTTTTTTTTTATATTTTTTTTAAATTTTCAAATTTTAAAGATTAATTTCTAAAAATTTTTACAAATTTTCTAAGTTTACTTTTAAATATGTTTAAATTTTGACTATTTTTAATATCTACCGGTAGCGAGTTGAAAAGTTTTATTGCGCTGCATTTTAGACTTTTTTGCTTTAACGTTGTTTTGGCTTAGGAATTTCGATATTTTTCCTGTTTCTGGTTGGTAATTATGAATATTCTCCCTATTTTGAAGTTTTCCTTTTGACTTAATATTATTCTTCAGGATATTATACATGTATTTACATTTTTCAAAGTAAATTAGTTGGTTAATATCCAGTGTATCAATTATTTTATATAAATTATTGGTTTTGGTTCTTATATTCAAATTAAATAAAGTTTTGAGGGGTCTATTCATTACCGCACTCATTTGATTTTTATGAAAGTATAAACAATGATTCCAGCTGCATATATTATACCTAATTCTTGATAATATATGGCCATTATATATAAGTTTAGCAGCATAATTCGGAATACTCCCCATTCTTCTGACAGCCATTGTTATAGGAATAATTTTTTTTTTAATGCTTTTTATTATGTTTATCCCATCTTAAGTTTTCATCAATTATCATTCCCAAGTACTTAACATTATCAACTTGTTCTATTATATTATTATCTTTTACCTTAAGCGTAATATTATCATTTGTTTTCTTTTGCATTTTGAATATCATATAATTAGTTTTTTTCGCATATATACATAATTCATTTTGGTCCAACCAACTGCAATATATCTTTAAGTCATAATTTAGTATATTTTGAAGCTCTTCTAATGTTTTCGCTTTTGCTATAAGGTTAGTGTCATCCGCATAAATGTTATATTTTGACTTAATATTGTTTTTAGGTGAGCTCATTATATACAGCAGGTATAATAACGGCCCCAGTAATGAACCTTGTGGTACGCCTATGTTTTTATTACTAGTTCATCACTTAGTACTTCATTTACTTTAACACATTGGGTTCTATTTGTCAAATAACTTTTTGGTAAGAGATTACTGTTACCTCTAATTCCTAAGTTGTCTAGCAATCTGATAAGTCTGAAATGACTTACCATATCAAATGCTTTTGTTAAGTCAATGAAAACTGCGCCAACATAGTAGCCGTCATCCAACGCATCGTAAATATGTTCCAAGGTTGCTGCGATAGCTGATTCTGTACCACTTTTTTCTAAGAAACCATATTGATTAGCATCAAAGCCTATTGTTTTAGTAATGAAACTTCTTATTCTTGAATTAATAACTTTTTCATATATTTTCGAAATTGAGTTTAGAATTGAAATTGGTATATAGTTACCACAGTCTTCTTTTGACCCACTTTTGTGAATAGGAACTAAATATGCTTTTTTTAACGAATCAGGAAATATACCATTGGTAAAACTTTCATTTATCAGTTTCACTAAAGATGTGGTGATAATATTGACCAACTCTTGTAGATCTCTTACTGTAATTTTATCCAATCCTGGAGTTGCATTTTTATTTAAATTCATAATAATTTGATGGATTTCTGGTTCTATAACTGGAATAAGAAACAACGAGTTGCTATTAAATAGATTTTGTGAGCAGTTAGTAAAATCGTTGGTATTTAGAATGTTTTTTTTAATACATTCTCCTATTTCAGTAAAAAAATTATTGAGAGTATTTGCAGTTTCATCATCATTTTTAGTTTTTTCACCATTGCTTTTAATAACATGACTAACATTTTTCAGTTTATCTTCATTGGTATTTTTTATAGAATTATTCAATATTTTCCATAATTTCCTAGAATCGCTCCCGGCTTTTTCAATATTTCTATTAATATAATTTTTTTTTCTTCTTTTATTAATTGTTCTACCTTTTTCTTCATTTTTAAATATTTTGCCTTTTTTTCACTATTGGTCGGATCATTTTTATGTCGATTATATAATGCTTTTCTTATTTTCAGCTTGTCTTGAATAAAAGGTGTTATCCAGCTATTATTTCTCGTTCTCATTGGTATTGTTTTAGTACATAATCTTTTGCTTCTTGTATAATTTTTACTAAGGTTTCGATTTCTGGTATATTATTATTTTTTTTTTTGTATTTTACTATGGAACGCTTTTGATTATAATCGATTTTGTTTATGTTGTACTTTTTCACTGGTAACTTCTCAATGTTAATTGCTTTAATAGTTACTATTGCCAATTGATGGTCCGATAGGCAGTTATTTGCTATTATATAATTAACATCATAATTGCCATTCATGTTTGTTATTATGTGATCAATTAAGGTGTTAGAGTTAATTGTATTTCTTGTACTTTCCGTTTTATTAACTATGCTATATCCAGAAGTTGCTATAATATCCTTATACTTAATAATTATATTGAAGTTCTCAAATAGATTTAGATTGGTATCTGCAAAACATATATGATTTGCCTTATCTACCAGTTTAGGTTCAAGAAACTCTATAAATAGGTTGCTGTTTTCCACTGGAGCTTTATAAAAAGGACAGATTTTTAATTTTGGTTTTGAGTTCAGGATTTCAATTACAGTAAAGTTATACTTTTCATATTTACATATTTCATTGAAACTGAAATTATTTCTAATAAAAATGGCAGTCCCACCTCCTCTTTTTTTATTTCTACAGTTCTAAACTGCTTGATAATTGGGGATGTTGAAGGTATCTTTTTCATAATCATAAATCCAAACCTCTGTAACTACAACTATGCCTATTTCTTTATATTCATTAATTAATGTTTGCAGTTCCAGTATTTTATTTCTAATGCTACATATATTTAAATACAATATCTTTAGATCTCCAATTTGCATTATATTTTCTTTTTCTGCCATTGTTATCTGCCGATCAGGTAATTTTGCCAAGATTCTCTTGTCTTTTGAAGATTTTCCCTATATTTGTTATAAACATGTCGTCTAATGTAGCTAGATCATTCGAAACATCTTTATTGCAGATTCCTATGTTTTCGTGGTATCTGTCATATATTCTCCGAAGTTCCGAATAGTCAGTTGGTAGTTCTTCTTGATTAATTAAAACCTTTATATTGGTTTGTTTTATACCATCAATGCAAATATCATTTCGATCGTGGAAAATGCCAAATATGATCGCACATTGTTATATATTCTGTAATTCCTTAATCTGGAAAGAACATATACACTATCTCCATTTTCAATTGCTCTTTTTGTAAGCCTTACAATTGGGGGTGACATGGGATCAACAAAACTTTTGGTATCATCTTAAAATTTGGAGTAACCTATTTTTCTTTGAGTTGTGTTCTGTTGATTTATTTTTTCGCCTTTATTCCAGTTTGGGTATTTGCAGTCTTTTATTTCTACATTATTATTACTATTATCATTGGTTTGGTTAATTGTATTATTTTTTATCTTACTAATACTATCATTTTCTCTTTTTTCTGTATTATTATCATAGCTTGGATTAATTTTATCGTTTTTAATTTTGCTTGTACTATACTTACTTGTGATCTAATTGTACTATACATACTTGTATCTATACAAATACCTATGACCAAATATAATTTAAAATATACAAATATGTAATATAAACAAAATAAATAATATTATTTTTAGAGAATGGCACATGCTCCCACTGTTCCAACATGGACCAATTGTATAGACAGGCTTATTAGCCTTACTGTTGAACAGTTAGCGGTTAAAAAAAAAATCCCCCATATCCAAACAACAAAAACTATATACAAAATTTAAATTTAAACTTTATATTTTTACTTGTGTTAAAGGACTTTCTAAATAAAAGGCTTCTTTAAAATTAAAGTTGCAACAATTTCACTTGTGTGGCAAAATTCTATGAAGAGATGCAAGTTTTGGTGGAAGTCAAAATTTAATTTCTTGATCCTGAAAAGTTTAGGTAGAGGAAAAGGGATTTAGATACTTGATCATCACCATAAGTTTGCTCAAAAGAATTGCTCAAGGAACTTTTCTATTAAAGGGTTGTTAGGAAATATTAAAAATTTTTTATTTTGAAAAATCCTATCTTCGTCGATGTATAACATATTTTAAAGGTTAACTGTTAACATAGAAATTCTAACATTATATTTCGACACAATATTAACAGATTTTCTTGATAAAGTTGGGATTATATTTCACATCTAGGTTTTATTATTCATAATTCATAATTAATTAAAGGCAGCTACCCGAGCCCGTTGTGCAAACTGGCTGAATTTCAATGGCGATGACGGTTTTTTTTTAAAATCCGATTTGTTGAAAGTTCCAGAATCCTAGCTCCTTTAATTTTTGAGTTATCGTGATTACGGATGGACAGACGCACGGACATACATAGCCAAATCGATTTATTTTTCAATTCTGATCCGATCCATACACTTGAGTCTATATCTACCCTGCTACTTCTCTGGGTCATAAACGTAATATCAAATTTAGTATACCCTTTTGACAAATAGTCATACTAGTATAAACAATGATTTTTTCATTCATAAATTCATAGTTCATTTTTTCGAATTGATTTCGTTTTTTTCTAAAAAGTTATTTAATTTTGTATGTACTTGCGTACATACCTATATAGATATGTATGCATATAAAGGTTCTAAAATAATTATTTTAAAATCTAATTTATAGGATTCTGGAACTTTCAACAAATCGGATTTTTAAAAAAAACCGTCATCGCCATTGAAATTCAGCCAGTTTGCACAACGGGCTCGGGTAGCTGCCATATAACTTCTTGTTTTATATGAACATTACTCTGTACTTATTAAAGCTGGGTATCTGAAATTTTGCAAAAGTAGTTAAGTGTAATGGCCAAAGTTACTGGAAAAGTTGGTTGGTCTACTGCAGAGGGTTCGAGTAAGTGCCATACAACTCCTTCTTTTATATGAGCATTACACTACACCTAATAAAGCTGTGCGTTTGAAATTTTGCCAAAAGTAATTAAGCCAATTTTATAACTTTTATAAATAAAATTCTAGGTAAAATTCCAAATTTTGGTGTAGTTCACAATTGATTTCCTAGAACCAAAAAATAGAAGGGTGGGGATAAGCAGATCCTTGAGAATCATCGTAAGTTTGCTTAGCAAAAATGTGGAAACCTTCCCGTCGAAGGGCTTTTAGGGCTTCAAAATTAAAACTTTTATGTTTTTATAAAACAGTAACTTATTCAGCAGTGCATCTTTTTCCAAAATTAAACGTTAAAATTGAAGCTCCAACATTATATTTCGCACTTGTTTACAGGTTTTCTTGAGTGCATTAGGATTATATTCTAAGTATTGATTTCAGTATTAGTCATAATTAATAAATTAATGAAATAACTAAATTATAATGTTATGTTTTTATAAAAATAAATGATAAAATACTCAGTAAGAAACCCTGTATAATTTACTTTTGAAAAACGCTCGGTTTCTTCAATATCTTGTATTTCTTATTATTTTGTCGAAAACCATTATTTTGTTTGTTTGTGTTCATTTGTTCTTGTGTCTCACGACTAACTTAATAGAACAGTTATTAATTTATTTGATTAATTTTAAAATTATTTGATTAATTTACATTATGTTTAATATTTATACAATTAAATAAATAAAAGCATAAGTTAAAACAAATAAAATTTTGACTATATATATACGTAAATTTTCGTTCAAAAATTCAGTCTTTTGATTTTATTTGAAGATATTCCAAAGGCATCAAAATGAAATTTTTCGCTATTTTTGCTGTAATTGCTTTGGTAATTAAAAAATATTAAAAACAATTTTATTGTATTTCTAATATTTAATTAAATTGTCATTTAAGATATGTGCTGCATCAGCTATGCCTGCACCAGATCCAGATTTCTTTCAATTTATTGTAAATCAATGTGATACTTGTAATGAAGTAACTGATTATTATAATCCGGTTCCTTCACCAACCTGGTATTATGTGCCTCCACCACCTTATTATTCAACTTATGCCACTTTCGCTGGTTAAATGATAGCTGCTGTGATGCTGAACTTGTTTAAAAAAAAATTGTAAATAAAAACTTAATCGAATTTATGTCTGGCTGTTCTTTATAACATCAGAAAAAAATTTTAACTCTATACAATGTTTTTCCCAGTGGTTTTGTAATATAAAAAATTGTAATTATAAAAAAAGTGTAATAATTTGATCACTTTAAAAAAATTTCTATATAGGTGTGTTATAAGACCTTTAATGCGCCCGCATTCAATTCAAAAATTTTATTCAAAATTCCCAAAGGATTTCTGAAATAAAATATGTGTTAGCATAGTTAAGTTTTACATATCTTTAGAACTGATTGCAATTGCACTAGTTGAAACTAAAAATAGGCAGGTCGGGTTAAAGCTAAGAGTAGCTACCATAGAGATTGCTAGAATCAGTAACAGGTTAAAAATTATAATAATAGAAGGTAGAAAATCAAAATCTTTATGTAATATAATTTCGAAAGCCGTTTAGGAAAATTTTAATGTATTTGGATCATGTATTTGATATTCAATTGATGAATATAGCGACCGAACTTATAATTTCACAAAAAAGATTTTATGAAATATTTATTGTTAAAACACTATCAAACTATTGCAGGACAGAGTTACATATGTAAGCAATGCCGCCAACTCAAGTCAGCGTTTAAAGTTTATTTTCTGCATTAAAAATAGTTAACACGGAGTTAATCGCTTCTATGAAAAGTCATTTGACAGAAGCAATTCTGTTCTTAAGAAATGGAACGTTAAAATGATATGTATTAATTAAGAGTTTATTATTTTGAAACGGTTTAATGAGATTTAAATTTTGTTTAGGTTTTGTATTGAAGGAATATTATAAGAATGAATTAAATAATTTATTATTTACATTTCGAGTTTTTAAATTAAATACAATTTTCTTTATATAAGTATTATAGATTCCCCAAAGTTTTTAGGCTTACTCTGTGGTATATTTATTACATAGTTTTATATGGCTAACATTATATAAAACTTTTTATAGTGTTTGAGTCGCTTTTAGAGTTGAAAAAAATTAGGACTCATGACAAAAAAATGTTTTCTTGAAAATATGTACAAAGAAAACTATAAGAAGGGATTTAAGATATTTTTAAAATCAGTATATTCTTTTTTTCCGGAATATTTCAATATTTTAATGAACTTTAAATAAGTAATTATTGTTTATTAAATTTTTTGGATAATAAAATCTCATCGACTTATTTAATTTATTTCATTTTTTGAAAATTTTTTTTGGAAATTAGATCGAATTGCTAATTCGACTTTATTTCGTTCAACTTTATATCACATCCCTCCGTTCAAATTTTTAGAGGGAAAAGTATGTTGATAGTAATTTGTATCCAGTGTTTACAGTTCCAATTTTTATTAGTTTCAATACCCCTTTATTCTTTGAATATAATGAGATACATACATCTTTAAAAAAAATACTTCATTTGATTATTAGTAGCTGTTGTTTAATTCAGATATTATTCTTATATTTTCAACAATTGCGAATATCAGCTTAGATATCTTAACTTAATATAACAATTCCAATTATAAATGTTTAAACTTTGTTTTCTTCGTTTAAACAGCCATTTATATTTTTCTATTATTTATTATCATATTATTCAGATATTTTTCAAAATTATGTTCTTTATAATATTTTTGCTAATGTATTGATATTGTTTTTTCAGGTGTTCTTAAACTTCAAATACAAAAATATAATAAATATTTTAAGATGATTCTATTTTATTATAATTTTTTTTTTGAAATTTTAATATAATTTTAATTATATTTATTTCAAATTACACTGATTATAGTAGGTCTAAAATGGCGTCATTTATAAATCCCAACTATTATTAATATGAAAATTAGTTAATTAATCATTTCTGTCCCATATACGAACGTGTGAAATCGAATTTTTAATAGATCTTAATGCTTGCTTGAATTAAGTATTCTTTGTACTCAATTTCTTTGCAACTTTCCAACAAATTCGTAAGTTTGGAAAATTTTTTGATTGCAGATCAAACAAATTCATTAACTAGTTAATTTTTAAAATTAAAATATTAAAAATTTGAGATAAACTGTGTCAAATGGTTAATGGCATTTATTTCATAAGGCTCTGCGATCTAACGCCGGAATAAAATTTTAGCACCAGAACTGAAAATGAACTGACGTCAATAGAATTTTAACTAATTTTTCCGGTGTTAGTTCATAAGTTGACCTAAAATATTTAAACTAACTGACACCAGAATGCAATGAACTAACACAAGAACTCACTGAATTAATGCCAGGATGCGCTAAATTTAATACCAGAAAGCAATTAAATTACTAATTTCAGTTCTGAAGTTAATTCCTTTTAGGTTTAGTTTGCAAAAACATTTCATAATATGCAAAAAACTATTAACAATTGAATAACATATTTCCTTTATACTTTATATTTATACAATTAAATAAATATGTGCGAATATAAAAAAATTTTAAATTTTTACTATATATATCAGAAAATTTTCGTTAAAAATTCAGTCTGTTTTTAAACTTGGAAAACTACTAATACAAAATGAAATTTTTCGCTATTTTTGTTGTAATTGCTTTGGTAATTAAATTAAAATAAAGTTTAATTCTTAATTAAAAAATTAATAAAATTCCGTTTTAGATTTGTGCTGCATCAGCTATGCCTGCACCAGATCCAGATACTTTTCAGTTTATTGTAAATCAATGTGATAATTGTCATGAAGATTCTGATACCGATTATTATACTGAATGCACATATTCTCCAACTTGGCCTACAACTTCGGGTTCAACTTGGCCTGCACCTTCCCCTACAGCGGGATAATAAAATTGTTTAAAAAAAAAAGCTTTCAAATAAAAATATTAACCGAAATTAACTTTTGTGTATTTTGTATATTATGTATAGCTTTTTAGCACAATTTAAAAAATTTTTAAAAAAATGTACCTTTATAATTTCACCCTGTCCGTCCGTCAGTCCGGACATATTTACTTAACTAAAAACTTTCAGTTTTGGCAGAAGTTAGTTCATGAAAAATTGGTATGATTTTTTTAGGAAAATATTGTTTGACGTCCACCCTGTAGGATTTGTAGGAGTCAAAAATTGATTTTTTTCCAATTTTACCCATTTGGAACTGTAATACCTGTCCAAATTTTTTTGAAGTAATATATAAAAATTTAGGGGCCTCGGTGGGCTATTGTGTAAGCATTAGAGCTTCCAACCGAGGTATTGCGGCCTCGAATTCCGAACGGATCATTAATTATTTTATTTGAAAAATGATTTTTCTATACAAATTCCCATGGTGACCAAATACAAATATGTAAATTAAACAAAATAAATAATATTACTTATAAATTGATAGAAAGTATTGAAAGTATGTGCACAACCAGTTGCAAAGCTTGCGTGTTAGAATGGCATATGCTATGGTGCTATGGTATATCAAAACAACAAAAACAATATACAAGAATTTAAGATTAAACTTTATATTTTAGCTTTAACTCTAAATAAAAGGTTTCTTTAAAATTAGAGTTTTAACAATTTTTACTTGTAGAGTAAAATTCTATGAAGAGATGCAAATTTTGGTGCAAGTCACAATTTAATTCCTTGAACCTGAAAAGTTTAGGCAGAGGCAAAGGGATTTAGATCCTTAAGCATCAGCATAAGTTTACTTAAGAGAATTTTGGAATTTTTCTATTAAAGTACTGTTAGGACATAAAAAATAAAAATTTCTTATTTTGAAAAATCATATAAAAATCATCAATTTTAACTTTCATAAATATGAACCAGAGTTCAGATTTTTAAAAATGGGTTTTTTTTCAAAACCTTAAGTTTTTTTCATCAATTGTTTTACAAAACAGAAAAAAAATGATAAGTTAAAAGATTTTTGAAATTCTATTTCTATTAAACGTTTTTCCAAAAAGATTGGTAATAATTGGATCATTCAAAAGAACTTGTGACTCTGGAGTAAATAAGAAGAAGTTTGAGAGTTAACTTCAAAATCAGATTTATACGCTTTTTCCATCCATTTTTTGTTTTAGACCATTTTCTATCTTTAAGGTATATTGAAATAGTGTGTGCTATAAAGTTTTTAATGCGCCCTCAGCCAAATTCAAAATTTTATTTTATTAAGTTATTTACTTTTGAAGTTAGTTAAAAGTCTCATAGAATATCAGAAATAATATGTTTGCTAACATTTAATTATAACATATATTTATTTTCTCATATAGGATCGTCTTTAAAGTTGTTTATGAAATTAGAGTTTCTTTTATTTTAGAATATGTGTTTAATGTATACATATAAAATAAGTACTTTTGTTCAAGGACAAACCATGATTTTGTCACTATACATCTAAAATCCAAAGCTTTAACACATCAACAAGAGCTAACACATCTTCAGAACTGAGATATCTTGGGTCACAGCTAAGGGTTGCTGTAATTGACATTATGCTGGAATTAGAGAACATTTAAACGATATTATAAAACAAGGTCCAGTTAAAAAATTACTAATTTTAGCTTTTCCTCAGTAGAGAAAAGGTTATAAGTTCGTCGGTGAAAACAAAAAATGGGATTTGCTCCGTTCTAACAAAAGTTGTTCAATTTTGTCGGAAGCACGTAAATCCGAATTTTTTTTTGTGCGATGTGTTTATATATGTGCGTCTGTAAGCACGTTTTCTAGCACAAATTTCAACCGATTTTGATTAAATTTGGTATGAAATCTTATAATATCAACTGACTTTAATGAAATTTAATAGCTTCACTCTTTCCGTCCGCCGTTTATGTTTACAAAAACTTTTACGCCGTTTGAAATAGAGTAAAGAAAATTTAACAACGGTTAGGTATTGCAAAACAAATAATTTCGTAAAAGAACATTTTTCTCTATCCCCTCAAAGTTGGAAAAAGCCCTATATTTAAATTGTTATAACAACAGTTCTGTTGGATGTATTTTCAATCCAATAACGGTAAAAGAGAGTTGCTTTTATAGACTTTTAAAAATACATTGTTAAAATATATAGAGTTGTTAAAATATATAGAGTTGCCAAACGGTACTAAAATTTACTAGCATAATGCTAAAATTTACTAGCACTCAATTTTTGCAAAATGTTTGGCCCCACATATCTTCTAAACGGTTCCAGCTAATGTAGAAATTTTGGGAGAAGTTAGATCCTTAGAAATTAGTAGGAGTCGGTTAACAAAATTTCTTTGTCACGTCCCCTGTTTAGGAGTTGTAAGGGCTCGAAAATTTAAATTTTGCTATTTTTAAACATCTATAACTAAAATACTTGTTCAAATTTTTTTTTTTGTGATTTAAAAAGTTGAAAGCTTTTTAAATATATTTCAACATGTGTTATAGGTTTTTGTGAAATTTAAAAGAGGTTGGGGAAATTTAAAATTGAAGAAACTGTCTCTTAGTTTTAAACATTTTTGCTTTGATAATAAAATTCTACGTAAAATTCCAAAATTTTGTAATTAGTAAATTGATGAAATAACTAAATTATAATATTATCATTAGTTTCATTAGTGTCATTACGACCTCAACATTTTACCAAATTCAAAACATACTAAAGGTAGACTACATAACTTATTCATCTTTAAATTTTTAAGAAACAACAAGAAATTATATGTCTTTTTTTTGTTTATCTATTACTAGAATCGAAGCATAACCTGCGTAACACAAAATGTTTCGATTTTATTTAAGAAAATGGTATTTATATACAATATATGTATATGTATACAATGAAACGCTTTTAGAGTTGAAAAAAACTAGGACTCATAGTCGGTAATTTTGTTTCCCGACTTCGCAAATCTACCTTAAAGGTCATTATTGGGTCGCACAGTAAAAATAACCTTGACAAACCCTACTTTATTCTTCCTCGTTTAAATTTAATTCTAAAAGTGTATGGCAAAACGTAAGATTTTTAAATGACAAAATGTAGTGATTTTCAAATGAGTATATAGAATACCACACACTCGTTAACTAATTGTATTATAATTTAATAGAAAATTCTTGTACTATGTTAGAAATTCTTGTGCTACTCCACATTCTTAACGCTTAGCAGATACAATAAAAATAAGTAAGTTGCTGAATGGACGGACATATTTAAAGTATATCAAAAAGTTTATAGAAAATATGCTAAAAAGACAAGAATTAAAAAAATTTTGTTTTGTGAAATTTAATTTTTTCAAATAATTTGTAAACTAACCGTTTTCCACTTTTTGATCCCGGGGGGAAGTGTATTATTAGGCTTAATTACCGAGAGGGTGCGATTTAGATTCCCTTACAGGTTATGAATTTTTAATTAAAAAACAAATTTTCTTTACAAATCCCCATGGTGACCAAATATATATTGTGAAATGTGAAGTATATGATATAAACAATATAAGTAATACTACTAAAAAAAATTATAAATATAATCAGCCACGTCTGAAAAGAGAAGGCATGCTTCACTCCCTTATCACAATGTATGAAAAAATAATTGTATCTTATATATTTAATTAGTTCAAATGGAAGGGTGAAATAAAGTCGAAGCGGCTTTATTACCAAAACAATGAAAATAAAATCGAATTAACCCTTTCATATATTCCGGAAATGGGAAATACCCCGATGTTTTACCTAACTCTTAAAAACCAGAATTTCTGAAAAACTTTTTCTAGAATATTTATAAATTAGAAGGAATTTTACATATAGTTATTAAATTTGGGTTATCTCCTTTTCCGGAATATTAACATATTTGTATTTGCAAAATAACTAATATATATTATTTGAACTCAACATTAGGCTTCAAATTATTTGTTTAGTAGAAGTTTGGGGACGGTAAACAATATATATTTCAAAAGGATCAGTAGAAGGATTTTTTCGTTACTTACAAAAATTAAAGTTTCAATATTTTGTTTTGTGGGGGGCATAAGCGCGGCAGCCTTCAAATGTTTTCTTGAAAATATATCTACAAAGAAAACCATAAGAAGGGACTTAAGATTTTTTCAAAGTCAGGGTATTCCTTATTTCCGGAATATTTCAATACACCAAATAGTGAATTTTAAATAGGTAATTATTGTTTATTCCATTTTTTTGGATTGGATATTTTGGATAATAAAATCAAATCGACTTTATCTCATTTATTTTATTTTATTTTAAAATTGTTTTTGGAAATTAGATGGAATTGCTAATTCGACTTTATTTCCATTGTTTTTGGTTATAAAGTTGATTCGACTTATTTCGTTCAATTTTATTTCACCTCTCCCCAGTTAAAATTTTTAGAGGAAAAAGTATGGTGATAGTAATTTGTATCCAGTGTTTACAGTTCCAATTTTTATTAGTTTCAATATCCCTTTATTTCTTTGAATATAATGAGATGCCCCTTTAAAAAAAATACTTCATTTGATTATTAGTAACTGTTGTTTGATTCAGCAATTATTCTTATATTTTCAACAATTGCGAATATCAGCTTAGATATCTTAACTTAATATAATTAACTTAATATGTTAGTTCATAACTTAACCTAAAATAATTATTGACACTAGAACTCACTGAACTAACCCCAGGATGCGCTAAATTTAATACTAGAAAGAAATTAAATTACTAATTTGAGTTCTGAAGTTAATTCCTTTTAGGTTTAGTTTGCAAAAACATTTCATAATATGCAAAAAACTATTAACAATTGAATAACATATTTCCTTTATACTTTATATTTATACAATTAAATAAATATGTGCGAAAATAAAAAAATTTAAAATTTTTACTATATATATCAGAAAATTTTCGTTAAAAATTCAGTCTGTTTTTAAACTTGGAAAACTACTAATACAAAATGAAATTTTTCGCCTTTTTTGCTCTTTTTGCTGTGGTAAGCAAGAGAAATTAAATTTTAATTTGTTACAAACATTTGACAAAATTGTAATTTTAGATTTGTGTAGCAGTAGCATTGCCAGCACCAGATCCAGATACTTTTCAGTTTATTGTAAATCAATGTGGTGATTGTGACGATGATCCTTCATCACCACCATGGACGACGTACTCACCAACATGGCCTACACCTACAGGCGGTTCACTTTGGCCTACAACTACTGCAGGATAACAAAATTGGTTAAAAAAAAAAAAACTTTAAAATAAAAATATTAACCGAAATTATCTTTTGTATATTTTGTGTATTATGTATAAGTTTTTAGCACATTTTCAAAAATTCGTCAGTCCGGAAATATTTAATGTAACTAAATACCAACATGTACCAATCGTATAGACAGGCTTATTAGTCTTTCTGTTGAACAGTTAGCGGTTAAAAAAAAAATCCCCCATATCCAAACAACAAAAACTATATACAAAATTTAAATTTAAACTTTATATTTTTACTTGTGTTAAAGGACTATCAAAGGGGCTTCTTTAAAATTAAAGTTTCAACAATTTTGTTAACGTGGTAAAATTCTATGAAGAGATGCTAATTTTGGTGCAAGTCAAAATTTAATTTCTTGATCCTGAAATGAAATGAAAATTTAATTTCTTGATCCTGAATGAGAAAAAGGGATTTATATCCTTGATCATCAGCATAAGTTTGCTTAAAAGAATTGCTCAAGGAACTTTTCTATTAAAGGGCTGTTAGGACATAAATATTAAAAATTTTTATTTTGAAAAATCCTATCTTGGGCGATGCATAAAATACTTTAAAGGTTAACTGTTAACATAGAAATTCTAACATTATATTTCGACACAATATTAACCGATTTTCTTGATAAAGGTGGGATTATATTTCCCATCTAGGTTTTATTATTCATAATTTATAATTAATTAATGAAATAAATAAATTTTAAACTGACACTTTGTGTAGCTTTGGGAACACTTAATCCCATTTTACTTTAATGTATAATCAACTAAAAACAAGTATAAATCCAAAGGGTATACTAAATTCGCCATTATTTGTGACGCTGCGAAAGAGGGGGAGTAGATATAGACTCAAAGGTATAGATTGAATCAGAATCGAAAAATAAATCGATTTACCTATGTCCGTCCGTATAATTATAACATATATTTTTATTCTCATATAGAAGAGTTTTTTAAGTTTTTTATGAAATTAGAGTTGCTTTTTTTAGAACATGTGTTTAATGTATACATATATAAACCAAGCATTTTAGTTCAACGACAAACCATGATTTCGTCACCATACATCTAAAATCCAAAGCTTTAACACATCAACAAGAGCTAACATATCTTCAGAACTAAGATATCTTGGGACACAGCTAAGGGTTGCTGTAATTGACATTGCTGGAATTAGAGTACACTTAAACGGTAATATTAACAAGGTGCAGGTAAAAAATGACAAATTTTAGCTTTTCGTCAGTATAAGAAAAGGTTATAAGTTCGTTGGTGAAAACAAAAAATGGAATTTGATCCGTTCTAACAAAAGTTGTTCAATTTTGTCGGAAACACGTAAATTCGAATTATTTTTGTTAAAAGTAAGATTAAGATCGTAGATGGGCCACATCGGACCACGTGATCGGGAGGCTCTTCTATAACAACATCAAAATTTTCGAGAAATCTCGTGTTCTAACCGTCGGAACGTGTTCAAATTTGGTGGGTGCATATAAAAAGTTGCTTCCATTACCTGAGCTTCCACGAGTTTCGGAAATGTCAAATTCTAAAATTTAATCAAAATCTCAACCGATTTTAATGAAATTTGATGTGAAAACTTTTTTTTACCAAAATAAAGAAAGGCTACGCAGATGGTCCAAATTGAACCATGGAGAAAGGCTTCCCATATATAATAATGAGACTTTACAATACAAAGCACATTATGCTAGAAGAAAAGCTTATACAATCCACCTTGAATTTATTTCTACTTTTTGGCACATTTTCAAAAAATTTTATAAAAATGTGCCTATACAGCTTCCCTCTGTCCGTCCGTCCATCCGTATGTTTGCATAAACTTTTACACCGTTGAAAAATAGAGCAAATAAATTTTTACCACGGCTAGGTATTGCAAAAAAAAATAGTTTCGTAGAAGAATTTTTTTCTGTAGCCGCACCCACTGCGGAGCTACAGCCCCCCAAAGTTGGAAAAAGCCCTATATTTAAATTGTTATAACAAAAGTTCTGTTAGGTGTATTTCAATCTGAAAACGGCAAAAGATAGCCAATTTTATAAACTTTATAAATTTTTAAAATGCAAATCTTGAGAGTTGCCTTACCGTACTACAATTTACCATTATGCAAAACTCAATTTTTGCAAAATTTTTGGTCCCACATATCAGCTAAACGGTTTAAGCTAAGGTTTTGAGATTTTGGGAGAAGTTAGATCCTCAGAAATTAGTAGGAGCCGGCAAGCGAAATTTTTTTGTTAAGCCCCCTGTTTAGGATCTATAAGGGCTCAAAAATTTTTCTACTTTTAAATACCTGTAACTTGAATACCTGTTCAAATTTTTTTTTACAAAAATACAATATTTGAATATTCAGCATTATATTTCAACATATCTTAAAGATTATTCTTAAATTTAAAAGGGTTTCTTTAAATTGAAGAAACTGTCTCTTAGTTTTAAACATTTTTCCTTAGATAAAAAAATTCTAAGTAAAATTCCAAATTTTGATAGAGTTCACAATTGATTTAAAAATAAATTATAAAATACTCAGTAAGAAACCCTGTATAATTTTATAAATGTGCTTTTTAAAAACTCTTGGTTTTTTTCATCACTTATTTTCCAATATACTCTTTATCCAAAACTTACTGTGGAGCAATTTTTTAGTTTTAAAACTTTACTTTTGAAAAACGCTTGGTTTTCTTCAATTTCTTGTATTTCTTATTATTTTGTCGAAAACCATATTTTTCTAATTTATTTTGTTTGTTTGTGTTCATTTGTTCTTGTGTGTCATGACTAACTGTTATTAATTTATTTGATTAATTTTAAAATTATTTGATTAATTTACATTATGTTTAATATTTATACAATTAAATAAATAAAAGCATAAGTTAAAACAAATAAAATTTTGACTATATATATACGTAAATTTTCGTTCAAAAATTCAGTCTTTTGATTTTATTTGAAGATATTCCAAAGGCATCAAAATGAAATTTTTCGCTATTTTTGCTGTAATTGCTTTGGTAATTAAAAAATTAAAAAAAATTTTATTGTATTTCTAATATTTAATTAAATTGTCATTTAAGATATGTGCTGCATCAGCTATGCCTGCACCAGATCCAGATTTGTTTCAATTTATTGTAAATCAATGTGATACTTGTAATGAAGTAACTGATTATTATAATCCGGTTCCTTCACCAACTTGGTATTATGTGCCTCCTCCACCTTATTCAACTTATGCCAGTTACGCCGGTTAAATGATAGCTGCTGTGATGCTGAACTTTTTTAAAAAAAATTTGTAAATAAAAACTTAATCGAATTTATGTCTGGCTGTTCTTTATATCAGAAAAAATTTTTAATTCTATACAATGTTTTTCCCAGTGATTTTGTAATATAAAAAATTGTAATTATAAAAAAAGTGTAATAATTTGATCATTTTAAAAAAAATTCTATATAGGTGTGTAATAAGACCTTTAATGCGCCCGCATTCAATTCTAAAATTTTATTATATTGGATGATTAAAGTTAATCAAAATTCCCAAAGGACATCTGAAATAAAATATGTGTTAGCATAATTAAGTTTTACATATCTTTAGAACTGATTGCACTAGTTGAAACTAAAAATAGGCAGGTCGGGTTAAAGCTAAGAGTAGCTGACATAGAGATTGCTGAAATCAGTAACAGGTTAAAAATTATAAATATAGAAGGTTGAAAATAAAAGTCTTTATGTAATATAATATAGAAAGCAGTTTTGTGGAAATGTTTAAGTATTTTATTTGGATTATATATTTGCCATTCAATGGCAAAAATTCTCTAATGAATTTGAATGAAATCTAAATTGTCTACAAGGTTAAATTTAAAATGCACATTGTCGTTTGCTATTTTATTATATAGCGATCGAACTCCTGATCTGGCAAAATAATTTAATTAGGTATTAATTGCTATGCCATATCAAACTATTATAGGACAGATTTATACATGTAAGCAATGCCGCCAACACAGGTCAGAGTTTAAAGTTTATTTTCTGCATCAAAAATAGTTAACATGGAGTTAATCGCTTCTATGAAAAGTCATTTGACAGAAGCAATTCTGTTCTTAAGAAATGGAATGTTAAAATTCTATGTATTAATTAAGAGTTTTTTAAAAGGTTTAATGAGATTTAAATTTTGTTTAAGTTTTGTATTGAAGGAATATTATAAGAATGAATTAAATAATTTACTATTTACATTTAAAGTTTTTATATTAAATAAAATTTTCTTTATATAAGTATTATAGATTTGTTTTTAGGCTTACTCTGTGGTATATTTATTACACAGTTTTATAAGACCAACATTATCTAAACCTTTGTCATATTGAAGTGTTGGAGTCGATTTTAGAAAAGACTAGGACTCGGAGTTGTAAAAAACTAGGACTCGAAATCGGAGTCGATAGTTTGATTCCTGCAATGTCTTCCTCCTTCATTTCAATGTCGTCTAAGAGAAGTGGATTTACAATTTTACTTCTTGCCAGTACTATGCAGTAAAAAATAAATCTTGACTTACATTTGCATGGATTCGTTTGGGGACAAAGTAACGAAAATGGACTGTTGGATGATTAAATGCTCCTTGTATGAGGATCTGTGTTAACTCCGGTGACGCTTTGATGCAGTGTTTTTCTCTAGGTCTTGAAAATGCTTATATTCCTTATACCAGGATTTTTATTTAGCTTTTGATTCAGTATTTCACACTTTTTACCGCGTAAAAATACTTTTTTTTATTATTAGTAGCTGTTGTTTGATTCAGCAATTATTCTTAAATTTTCAACAATTGCAAATATCAGCTTAGATATCTTAACAATTCCAATTATAAATGTTTAAACTTTGTTTTCTTCTTTTAAACAGCCATTTATATTTTTCTATTATTTATTATCATTTTAGTCATATATTTTTCAAAATTATGTTCTTTATAATATTTTTGCTAATGTATTGATATTGTTTTTTCAGGTGTTCTTAAACTTCAAATACAAAAATATAATAAACTAGCTGTTGGCTCGTCACAGAATGACGGAATGTCAATTAAAAGAAAAACTTTTGCTAATAAGAATTATTTTTAATTTCATTATATACATGTACATATATTGTATATCAATATTATTTTCTTAAATAAAGTCGAAACTGTTACATTTTGTAATACATAGATTATATTTCGATTCTAGTAATTGATACACAAAAGAAAATTACTTATATAACTTCTTGTTGTTTTTTAAAAATTTGAAGATGAATAATAAGTTACTAGTATCGCCCTGTGCTCGAAATTCGAGCTTTTGTGCTTTTAAATTTACATAAAAAATCCGTTTTGTGTAATTTTTATTAGACTAATATTACACGAAACTTATTTTTTTTTCCTATACATAATCAAATTTATGGCAGCAATGTTTGTTGCCAACAATTCTTGCGTTTGAAATTTGCTTAAAAAAAAAAATTTATAATTTTTTCAATTATAAAAACGTTTTGAAGTATTTTTGAATTTTATTCCTGTAGCTTAAAGCACTATAAAGAGAGTATAATTTTGTACAGTTATTACACAAAAAAGGCGATTTACATTCTAAATATAAATAGTGTTCTAATATATAATGTTTTGAAAATTTGATAATTTTTCTAAACATATACATATGTATACATATTTACTGAAGTCAAGTAGCTAAAATTCGAGTTAATGCTGCCCTACATATAGAAAACTGTACTTTTTTCTAAACATTTTAGTACGATTTGGATTATTATGTATGTATTCTGTATCCTAATTAAAAAGCTTATTCATTCTGGCATCATATTGAAGCTGCCAGAAGTACAAAATAATTGTAACGTTGACAACGTCGAAATTTTTTTTAAAATCACATTTTTAAGAATTGTAACATATCTAAAAATATTAAAAAAAAAAAACAAGTAAAGAAACAGTCAGTCGGTGCAACCGACTTAGAAATACCCTACACCTATTTGGTTCAAATTTAAGGACATATCCATAAGTCGTTTTAACACCATAAAAGCTGTTATTAATTTGATCGTAA
This sequence comes from Dolichopus griseipennis, assembly GCA_963082915.1. Lineage (NCBI taxonomy): Eukaryota > Metazoa > Arthropoda > Insecta > Diptera > Dolichopodidae > Dolichopus > Dolichopus griseipennis. The sequence continues at coordinate 72,031,719 of OY720441.1, read as the reverse complement.
GACATAGCTAGCCAAATTAACTTTATAATACTAAAAACATTTTCTAATTATATTATCTATTAAAAAATATTACAAATTCTTACTAATTTGTCTATTTAAAAATATTCAAAAACAAGCAAACTTGAAATAAATGAAAATATATTTATTCCAACTCAATTACAAAATGAAAAAATTCTAATTATTAAATTTTGTGATAAAAAGATAATCAAAGCATAATATATTTAATAATCCAAATTTTTAAAAATTGCAATTATTTTAAGTGGTTAGTTTATATACCTAATAGAAAAGCTTACAAACGCAAAATATGCAATATATGTATTTCTAAAATACAATTACAAATTTAGACCTTTTCATATAATTCATTTAAATATTCAAATAAATTTTACATAAATGCAGCAAGTACCTTTGAATATAGCTGAACCACTACAATTAAGTCTAGATTTCGGAGACACATAGGACATAGGAAATATATTCTTTGGCTTTGAAATTAAACTCAACCAGAACCAATTCCCATGGTACTTTCATTACTAGTAACCTAGAGTTTAAATTTCATCAAAATACCGGCATTATTTTTTGAGTTATGGTGTTTTAAGATATATGTTTGTTAGTCCTTGAACTTGTCAAGGGTTCCAGAACCCCAAACCATGGTACGATTTCGCCCATATGCAGTCCCGTCATACTTTCAATACTAGTTAACCCTTGTATACAATTGGAACGTTCTATCTTAATTTTAAGTTACTAGTTTTATTAATTTCGATGATAAGCTTTTACACATTTGGGGGTCTAAGAGAGGTCCTAAACCACCACTCCAAATGATCCCAAATTAGGGGGGCATGGAAGAAATAGTAAAGAACACCCTGGGCCAAATTTGAAGCTTCTACATTTGTTTCAAGTTACTATTTTTATTAATTTCGAAAATATGCTTTAAGGTCCTCGGAACTGAGTGCCTGGTCCCCGACCCACTAGTCCAATGGGGTCCAAATTTCAAAGACACTTATGCAATAGGAAGGGACACCCTGATACCAAATTTGGAGGTTATATCTTCATTGGTTTCGGAATTACGCTAGTTTGGCCTAAATTCGATAAAAAAGTTCTCAGTTCCGAACCCATTGTCCAATCCTCACCGTACGTAATCACCGCCGTAGTTTCATTACCAATAACCTACAGCACAAATTTCATGAAGATAGCCTCATTAGTTGTTGAGTTATCGTGATTTTTAATATATGTTCGTTATCCCTGACACCGACTAAAAGGTCCAGAATCCGAACCCATGGGCTGATTTCGCCCTTATACAGCCCGCGCCTTACTTATAGTACTAGTTAATCCTTGTACACAATTTAAACGATCTATCTTAATTTTAAGTAACTATTTTTAGTAATTTCGATTATAAGCTTTTAAAATTTGGGAGGTCTGAGAGGGGTACTGAACCACCACTCCAATTGATCCCAAATTAAGGGAACACGCAAGAGATAGTAAAGAACACCCTTGTGGCAAATTGGAAGCTTCTACATTTTTTCAAGTTGTTATCTTTATTAATTTTAAAGATATGTTTTAAGGTCTTCGGAAATGTGTGGCTGGTCCCCGACCCAGTAGTCCAATGGGACCCAAATTCTCAAGACACTTAGGAGATAGGAGGGGACACCCTGATACCAAATTTGGAGGTTCTATCTTCATTGGTTTCGGAATTATGCTCGTTTGGCCTAAATTCGATCAAAAAGTTCTAGGTTCCGAACGCATGGTCCAATCCCGACCTTACGGAATCCTCGAAGTAGTTTCATTACTAGTTACCTACAGCACCAATTTGATGAAGAAAGCGCCATTAGTTGTTGAGTTATCGTGATTTCTTATATATGTTCGTTAGCCCTTCGATCGATAAAAAGGTCCAGAATCCGAACCCATGGGCCGATTTCGCCCATATGCAATCCCCGCCGTACTTTCAGTCCTAGTAACCTACAGTTAAAATTTCATCAAGATAGCTCCATTATTTTTTGAGTTATCGTGCCTACGGACGGACGGACGGACGGACGGACGGACGGAAGGACGGACGGACGGACGGACGGACGGACGGACATGGCTATATCGACTAAGGCGGTCACGCTGATCACAAATATATATACTTTTCCATATCTAGCTCGCTTCCTTTAGGTGGTTACAAACACCATACCAAAGTTAATATACCCCTTTACCTATTCTATAGGTGTAGGGTATAAAAACTGATCAATTAAAAAATTGATAAATTTTTCCTCGCATTATTCCATTTTTAAATTTAGTAGCTACTTAGGCAAATAAGCACTACATTTCAATAATAAAATCTGAAATTTTTACTACAAATGTATGTACCTACATAATATACAAAAAATGGTTCTGAATTCTTTAGTTTACTTTATATTATACCTATTTGTCTAGTTTATTTATTTTTTTCTATATATGATCATGAGTTATGACTCATAAGTTTCTTCAAACAAACAAATGTTATTACTTGCGTTCCTATATGAGGAGTTAACTACTCTTTTTTACTCTCACCTACTGCCAGCTACACCACACCGCCTCTTGAAAAAGAGTAGATGAAAGGAGTAGATAATTAAATAATTTTCGGCAGATAGCTTTAAATAAATTTTTATAATAGATGATTTTTCTCTTGAATAGGTTATGTTAAATCATATTTTTTATTTGATTACCAATAAGCACTTAACTCTCCCATTTTAGATAGTCTTTATATATTTCAGCAATAAACCTTAATTTTTTCACTTATTTTTCATTATCTAAATATATTAAATATTAATAACTTTACATATGACAGATAGTTTTAAAATGTTAAACATTATGTAGGATAGTTAAACTGACAATTATATACTCCTGAAACAAAAATTACCTTTCCATTTACAAACCACTTCTACCTACTCTTCATCAACAATTTTTGATAAAGGAACGTATGTATTATTATATAAAATTCGTGCGTTATTTCAAAGTAAAACTAAAAAAAGTTTTTTATAATAAAAAAAACATATGTTTAAAATGTAGAAGAAACTTTTCATTTAATAGTACGTCAATATGGCTATCTACATATCCGTAAATCGATAAGCGCGTACACACAAAAATATTTATTTGAATTTTTTAAATTAGTACCTACAAAAAATTTTTATAATTTCATATAATAGGACAATAGGTATATTTTGAATTTTTTTCAATACATATAAGGATATAAGATATTTTTGAAAACATAATCTTAGAAATATAAGAAAAACCAAAAACAATATTTTTATACATTAGTCAATTTGTAAATTTTAAAAATCCGAGTTATAGTACATTGCGTTACGCCTATTTTCTCTTATGTAATTTCATGTATGTACCTACCTATTTATTTGTAAATTTTTTGACAGAAATTGTACGCCGTACGGTTCTATTTAAGTTGAACATTATTTTTTAGTTTTTTTTTGCATTATAGGTATAGGTATTTTCAATTATTTTGAATGTATTTTTTTTTTAAAAAACAATATTATTTTAAAATATTTTATTTTGAAAACTTAATCGTAGCAACATAAGAAAAAACAATTACAAATATTTTTATACGCTTTGTCATATTTTAAAATTTAAAATTCCGAAGTATAGTACATAAAATACCTACTTATTTCAAAATTTTATGACAGAAACTGAATACCGTACATGCTGATTTTGGCTGATCCATAAGAAACAAATCATTTTTCTTAAGAAATATTATTTTTTTTTTTAAGTTTCTGCATATTTCAGAAGTCGGTTTTTAATTTTACAAAAAACTTAACAAAAAGCAACAAAAATTTACGATTTACAAAAAAATTTTTTTTTTAGTACCTAGGTACTGCATTATAATAAATTGCAAACAAAAACAAAATACAGTACTTTTCGGTTATAACGACCATGATGGGACAGAAAATATGAGTCTTAATAAACGAATGTCGTTTTAAAAGAATGCCAATAAATTTTGAAAAATTAGTATAAAAATTGAACATTGTAGAATGTGCTAATTCTAGAATGGACTCTTTGAACTCATTTGCTAGAATTTTATTTGATGTGTCAGCTATACTGCTTTTTCTTCTAATGAAATTTTTTTTGTATATTTGATGCGTTATTATGATGTTTTTTTTATATTCAAAAATAAATATAAAAATACTAAATTATTCACCAAGCAACATTATTAGATATAATAAGTTTAAATAAAAGAAATATAAGAACTTACATTTTTAGTTAAAATTTAATTCTTTGGCAAAAAGTGTAACGTTTATTATAATTAAAATTAAACAGAGTTCGTTATAAATGAAAACTACTGTATAAACAAAATGTATTGCTTTCATTTCGAACATAACTTATTTTTATACCCGTATGACTATATAGTCAAAGGGTATAATAAATTTGCTATTACGTTTGGAGATATAGACTCAAGTGTATGGATCGGATCAGAATCGAAAAAAAAATCGATTTAGCTATGTATGTCCGTCCGTCCGTCCGTCCACACGATAACTCAAAAACTACAGGAGCTAGAATCTTGAAATTTTCGCAAATTCGTTTTTTTGCAATAGCCGTTATCGCTATTTAAATCCAGCCATTTTGGTCCATGGGTTCGGGTGGCTGCCATACAACTTCTTTTTTTATATGAGTATTTCTCTGTACCTATTACAGCTACGTGTCTGAAATTTGGCAAAAGTAGTTTAGTTTTATGGCCAAAGTTTCTGCAAAATTTGGTTGGTCTGTTGCAGTGAGTTCGAGTAGCTGCCATATAACTCCTTCTTTTATATGAGCATTACTCTATACCTATTAAAGTTGGGTGTCAGAAATTTTGCCAAAAATAGTTTAGTGTAATTTCCAAAGTTATTGCAAAATTTGGTTGGTCTACTGCAGAGGGTTCGAGTAGCTGCCATACAACTCCTTCTTTTATATGAGCATTATATTTCACCTAATAAAGCTGGTATGTTTGAAGTTTTGCCAAAAGTAATGTTTATAATAATAATGATATAATGTTTATATAACGGTCATACGGATATCCCAGAGTTGACACAGTCTACTCTACTACACTCTTCCTCGTTTTTCACTGGAATTTTAGAGAGATAAAGAAAAAAAAACAAAAACAAAAAAAAAAATTTTTAAAAAATCTAAATCTCCTTGTTCATTGAATATTTGAACTAAACAAAAAAAAGAAAGATATAGGTACATAAGCCGGCGCCTAAAATCTTTTGATTTAGATTTAGGTGCGAGTTACAACCGAAAATGAATTACATTTAAACAGAAAGTCGGCGCTTAATATTAGAGTCATAAGCCTCAACTTTTAACCGCTTGACCGTTAAATTCAAAATTACGTTAAATTAAAGACAAGTTTTCACCTGAAAAAACGCAGTATTCTTATAAAAAAATATCATTGTCCTATGAAAACAAAAAAAACCTTTCATTTGGTTGTGGTTTCATTTAAATTGGTCAAATAGTTTACCCAGAAAAAGGATGTTTATATTTGTATGGGAAAAAATAAGCCGATTAAATATTATGATGTAGTCTACCTTTTGTATGTTTTAAATTTGATAAAATTTCGGGGTCGTTAGTTCAAATCCCTTCTTGGTGAATTTTTTTTTTTAATTTCAATTAATTTCTTTTTTATTCAATTACGTACTTGTTTAAATTTCAAATTTTTAAATTTAAATTCGATAAACTTGTTTGTTAAAAGATTTGAAATTTTTTTATAGGTTTATTTTGTTTCAATAATGATCTATTTCTCCATCTATTAACTTTATGTAGACATATTTTTAAAATGTTGCTAAGCTCTGTATATTGTTTCATAACCTTTGTTTAGATTCAAATCGAAATACTTGTATGTTGCCAACATTCTACAATGTACCTACTCAACATGCTTAATTATGTACCTATTTTTATGGACATAAATTTGAATTATGAATTGAGTCTTGCATTATCAAATGCAAATTAATTTTTTGATTTTTTTTAATAGACCTACCTAATTAAGTAAAAAAAATATATTTGCTTTGATTACTAAGGTGCAGTTCATTTGGCTTTATTTCAGGGATGAGATAAGGGAAGCTTTGAAATAGCTTTGAAACATTGCTTGCTTTATTTACTTTCTAAAGCAAAAAGCAAGCAACGCAACAAAGCGTAGATTTGGCCTTCACCATTATTTCAGTTTTTAACTGAAACTAATGAAGACTTACTACAAAACTGTTCATGTGAAGCATAGTCTTATTTTTTAATAGCAAAATGATTTACTATTTATTTAAAATTCCCAGAAAATCTCCTGTGATTTTTAAAACTGAAATCAATTTTTTCATAAACTAAAAAAAATTTTTTTTTATTAAAAATTATTAAAATATTTTTTGGTCTGCTTATGATAATTTATGATATTTTATTTTCTAAAATAAAACACATTCAACAAAACATTAATATTTTATTTTTTAATAATTGAACACATCCAACAAAACACATTTAATTGAATGCGTTTGTTACACCTCATTCTAGACAAATATATTAATAAAATAATAATAATAATAACAATAATAATAATATTTTAAGATAATTCGATTTTAATATAATTTTGTTTTTGAAGTTTAATATAATTTTAATAATATTTATTTGAAATTACACTGATTATAGTAGGTCTATAATGGCGACATTTATAAATCACAGCTATTATTAATATGAAAATTAGTTAACTAATCGTTTCTGTCACATATACGAAGAAGTGAAATCGAATTATTAATAAATCTTAATACTTGGTTGAATTAAGTATTCTTTGTAAATAAACTAGCAAAAGAACTGAAAATGAACTAACGGCAATAGAATTTTAGTAAATTTTTCCGGCGTCAGTTCATAACTAAGAGTTAAAATAATTAAATTAACTGACACCAGAATGCAATGAACTAACACCAAAATGCAATCAACTCACACCAGAACGCACTGAACTACCACAAGAATGTAATGTACTAATGCCGAAATGCAATGATATAACGTCAGAAAACATTTTTCTGACCTTAGTTCCTTTCAGTTCTGGACTTGGTTCTTCTGGCCTTAGTTCACATTAAACATTTCATAATATGCAAAACCAATTAACATTTAAATAACATATTTCCATTATGCTTTATATATATACAATTAAATAAATAAATTTAAAATTTTTGCTAAATTGAAAACTGTTGCTATTTAAATTGGAATATTTTCCTTAAAAATTCAGTCTGTTTTTGCATTTGGAAAACTACTAATATAAAATGAAATTTTCCGCTCTTTTTGCTGTAATTGCTTTGTTAATAAAAAAATTAAAAACAATTTTATTATATTTCTAACATTTGATAAAATTCTTATTTTAGATATGTGCTGCATCAGCTATGCCTGCACCAGATCCAGATTTATTTCAGTTTATTGTAAATCAATGTGATAATTGTCATGAAGATTATGGTACCGATTATTATACTGACTCTACAAGTTCTTCAACTTGGGGTACAACTGCGGGTACTTGGCCTGAACCTACAACTACTGCGGGATGATAAAATTGTTTAAAAACAATTTTATATAAAAATTTAATCGAATATTTTTTGTAAAATAGAAAATATAAAATAATACAGAAAACAAATTATTAGTAAATTAGTTTTAAAAAAATTCCATCCCATGACTTTTAACTCAGAGTTAAAGGAATTCTATATTTATTAATCTTTATTAATTTCGAAGATATATGCTGTAAGGCGTTGGAAGATATGCGTCAAGTACCCGATTTACCATTTCAATTGTTACAAAGAAATTAGAAAGAGCACTATTGTACCAAATTTTATATTTCTGTCTTTATTTGTTTTTTAAAATATGTTAATTTAGCCGGTTAGTGGCTCGATCGAGAGCTTCCAGAAATCGGGGCGATGTTTCAATTTCACAGATTAGCAATCTCCGCCTTTATTTCATCACTGGTAACCTTTGGTATAAATTCCATCAAGATTGCATAATTATTTTATAAGTTATTTGGGGTACTGACAAGGGACTCAGAAGGTGGCGCTGCATAAATATATATATATACTTTCTATATCTGTTTATATTACTGCCATACGGGTATCCCTGACACAGTTTACTCTGCTACTCTCTTCCGCGTTTTTTATTTTTAAATTATATCATACTTTCTCCCAAAACATTCATAAAAATTTAATAAGTAGTTAATTTTTAAAATTGAATTAATAAGAAATATTTGCGATGAATAAACTATGTTTAAATATGGAAAAAACCAATTTATAAGTAAATAAAAATTAAATAAATAAAAGTTCAAAATTTAAAAATTCAAAAATGTTACTCCTAATTTATTTTTAAAACTTCAGTCATTTGATTCTATTTGAAGATATTTCAAAGGCAACAAAATGAAATTTTTCGATTTTTTTGCTGTATTTGCTATGGTAATTGAAAAACAAATATAAATTTTATTTTATTGCTAATTTTTAATAAAATTATCATTTTAGATATGCACTGCATCAGCGTTGCCTGCACCTGATCCTGATACTTTTCAGTTTATTGTAAATCAATGTGATAATTGTCATGAAAGTCCTACTTGGGCTCCTTTACCAACTTGGTAATACGAGTCCTATCCACCAACTTGGTATTCTGTACCTCCTTATTCCACCTATACAGCAACTGCTGGTTAAATGAAAACTCATAATTCACGAGTTGATCTTTTTACATGGAAATTTTTTTAAATAAAATAAATTAAACAAAATTATTTGTTATATTTAATACTATTATGTATGGCTTTCCTTTTTATACATAGAAAATTTATAACTAAATAGACTTAAAAAAATATTTATTCGGTAGGAGGTCTTTTCCTAATATTTTTCAAATGATTTGATCTGAGGCTTTGATTATAATTAGGGATAAAATAAACTAATACAATCTCTTTTTAATGTTTCTGCGCACAATAATAACATAAAACTAAAATTTCAGTTTATTAATTCCAATTGATGATATTCCAAAGCACTAAAAAATATATTGCAAAGCGCTAAAAGTGATATTCCAAAGCTCAAAAATCTGTCCAAAATCTGAGGGTAAGATGTTTACCTTCCTTAAACTTTTTTGAAGCGGTGTCTGAATAAGTATTGTAGCTTTTATTATTATTTACAAAACGCAAATCGCTTTAGTTATATTCATCTGTTCGTCCGTCTTCTAACATAATAAATCAAAGTCAAAAAAACTTGAGTCTCGAAAAGTATTTTTTTAAATGAATTGTAGAATCCCTCATTATTGTTTTAAATTAAAACCAGATCTCACCTTGGAAGAGTTTCAATACATAAGTTTTCTACAGTTGATTATAATTAAGACCGTAAACGAATAGGTGGCACAGTGGTTAGAGTGCCGACCTTTCATGCGAAAGGCCCGGGTTCAATCCAAGTGAAAGTGAGAAAATTTTTTCTGCTTTTCAACTCAACTCAGCAATAATCAATAATTATATATCTTTAATAAAAATATATTAATATAACAATATAAAGAAATGCAAAATATAAACAAATAATTTAATTGAATAATATAACTCGCAGATATAAAATACCATATAACTCATATACAAAATATTACAATATAAACAAAAATAGAATTGTATCTTTTGAAAATCTAAGACGTTTCTACATGTTATAAGGTCTAGTACTGTCTCATGTTTAAAATGTATGTGTAATTCACTAAGATCAATTCTAATAACACGAATTTAATATGACCTCCTGTTCCAACATGTACCTATGGTATGCATAGACTTATTAGCCTAACAGTTGAACATTTAGTGCTTAAAAAAATAAAAAAAAAAATAGAAAACAAAAAGCTATTTTACCTAACTCACTTTCTTTTGCAATTAATATTCCAATGATTGAAGCTAATTGGTTGCAGGTTGCTTCTTATATGACACGTTTAATGCAAGAAGAACTCAAAGTTTTTGTTCTAAAATATTTTTCAGTTTAATGCAGAAGTTAAAAAAAATTATAAAAAAAATTTGCTATAAATAAAATTTGCATGTTTTTTTATATATTATATTAAAAGGAAAATAACTGCATTTACTCCATATTTATTTTATATGATATGATTTTTATTATTTTATTACCGTTACTAATTTTATGTTAAACTAGTATTCAACTTAAATCAAAGTCATAATGCATGTAATATAATTATATTATTAATTTAAATTATATAATTAAATTAAATATTAAATTATATAAAATAAAAAAAAAAAACATAAATAAAAATAAATTATGGACATCGTATTATTTTAAAACATTTGGAAATATAAGACATTACATGAGCTAAATGCGTCTGCACGCGATTTTTCTGAGAAACATGCACATAGGTTCATGTCCTTGGTGAAAGTTACTCTTCAATTGTTGTTTCAACTACTGCAGTAAACTTTAATATTACTATTTTTTTATATTTTACCTTAGTTAATTTAATTTAATACGTCAAAAATATAATATACCTTAAGACCACATTTCTTTATATAAGTTTATTGTATATTTTGTTTGTATGCAATGATTAAGTATGTGTAAAACAAAAAAACCCTTTGAAAAATTTGTTCCAGTTTTTTTCTTTATTAGCAAAATTTTGAAAGGATTTATTAGTATATGTGAGTTTTAAATGTAAAGTGAAAATTTTGTCTTTTTTTTAAATATAACAATATTAACGCAATAAAGCTGAATATCGCAAAGCAGACGTTATCGAATCAAAATTTGTATTTATTGAATCAACTGTGATAAAAAGTGATTTGATTTAGCTAGGTGTGTCCCTTCGTCAGCCCTTCTATCCATCCATCTAAAAACTTAAAAACTAAAAAATTAAGGATTTCTGAAATATTCACTAATTCATTTATTTGTGTTTAAGAAGGGTTGTGCAAAAAATAGCCGTCTTTGCTTATGAAATCGCACAAGTTTAACAAGCGAATTCACATACCTGTCACACTAATTATTTTTCGATATGTACATAAGTCTTTTTTTTTTAAAAAAAAAAGGGTTTATGAAATTTGGAAGCTAGAAATAGAGAAGTTTTATAAAAAACGTTTTTTACAAAACTTGGTTTCTCAAAGAGGCAAAAGGTGCGAATAGTTGCGATACAACTTTATTTTTTATAAGCATACCTTAGAATTTTTACTGTCTTTATAATCTAAAACCAATTTAATAATATATATATATATATATACGTTTTGATTTTGAACATTTTGATTTTCTCTAGAATGCAACAAATAAGAGGTTTAAAACTTCTTATTTAACTTTTAAAAATATTGAATAGGGATGGGATACAAAATTTTGTTCCAAAATCCTTTCATATTTTTTTTATATTTCGTAATGTCAAAATTATTACAATTTCAATACAAAAATTTTAATAGAATTCAAATTCAAAATATTCTCAAATAGGTTAATTTTTTCAACTAAATGCTCGTATATCATCATAATATTTAATCGGCTTATTTTTTCCCATACAAATATAAACATCCTTTTTTTGGGTAAACTATTTAACCAATTTTAATGAAACAACAACCAAAAGAAAGGCTTTTTTTGTTTTCATAGGACAATCATATTTTTTTTTAAGAATATTGCGTTTTTTCAGGTGAAAACCTGTCTTTAATTTAACGTAATTTTGAATTTAACGGTCATGCGGTTAAAAGTTGAGGCTTATGACTCTAATATTATGCGCCGACTTTCTGGGTAAAAGTAATGCATTTTCGGTTGTATTCGCAGCTCAATCAAACTATATATTATAGGCGCCGACTTATGTCTTTCTTTTTTTTTTTTGTTAAGTTCAAATGTTCAATGAACAAGGAGATTTAAATTTTTTTAAAAAATTTTTTTTTGTTTTTGTTTTTTCTTTATCTTAAAAAGTGAACGAAAAAAATGAGTTCTTTTCGAAATGAAAGCAATACATTTGGTTTATACAGTAGTTTTCATTTATAACGAACTCGGTGCAATTTTAATTATAATAAACTTTGCACTTTTTGCCAAAGAATTAAATTTTACCTAAAAATGAAAGTTTTTTATTACATTGATATTTTTACATTGATATATTTATTTCTTTTATTTAAAATTATTATATCTAATTATGTTGCTTGGTGATTAATTTAGTATTTTTTTATTTATTTTTGAATATAAAAAAAATCATAATAACGCATCAAAAATACAAAAAAAATTTCATTAGAAGAAAAAGCACTATACATAGGCTTGAAGCTGACACATCAAATAAAATTTTAGCAAATGAGTTCGAAGTGTCCATTCTAGAATCAGCACATTCTACAATGTTAAAGTCTTATACTAATTTTTCAAAATTCACAGCATTCTTTTAAAACGACATTCGTTTATTACGACGAATATTTTTCGTCCCATCATGGTCGTTATAACCGAAAAGTACTGTACTTTGTTTTCGTTTGTTTAAAATTTTTTTTTTTTTAAATCGTATATTGTTGTTGGTTTTTGAAAAATAAAAAACCGACTTCTGATAAATAATATTTCTTAAGAAAAATGATTTGTTATTTATGGATCAACCAAATTCAGCATGTACGGCGTTCAGTTTCTGTCAAAAAATTTTGAAATAAGTTGTTATGTAAATAAATTTACATGAAAGCATACGCGACGTACTATACCTCGCAGTTTTAAAATTTAAAAATTGACAAAGCGTATAAAAATATTGTAATTGTTTTTTGTTATGTTGCTACGATTAAATTTTAAAAATAAAATATTTTAAAATAATATTTTTTTAAAATAATTTTTTTTAAAACATATATTCAAAATAATTGAAAATACCACAATATGTTTGCAAAACTAAAAAAATTATCTTTCTTAAAAAAAATTATCTGTTCTTTACGTCCCAATCTAAAAAGCGTACGGCACGTGATGAATTTAGTATTTTCTTATTTATTTTTTAATATAAAAAAAAACATAACGTATCAAAAATACAAAAAAAAATTTCATTAGAAGAAAAAGCACTATACATAAACTTGAAGCTGGAATGGAACATCATGTGAAATTCTAGCAAATGAGTTCGAAGAGTCCTTATACCTCTTTAATTATACCTTATATTCACAATTATTGAAAATACCTATAGTATGTTTCATAATCTTCACTAATTCAGAAAGAAACATACGGAAGCAAAAACAAAAAATATAAACTTTCTTAAAAAATATTTTGTAATTTAAATGTTTTGTAACTTAGGGCCCAACCTAAATCAACGCGTACGGCGAAAAATTTCTGTCAAAAAATTTTGAAATAAGTAATTGTGTAAATAAATTTACATGAAAGCAACCCAAATACGCGTAACGCGATATACTGTACCTCTGATTTTTAAATTTTAAAAATTTATAAATAAAAATATTGTCTTCGGTTTTTCTTAGATGTTTAAATATTTATTTTTAAATTGTACGTTGTATGTTTTGATTAAGGTTAACCCTGATAATTAAAAATTTTATTTTACATTTTAAACATCGAATAATGTTTTTTCATGAAAAAAATTTTTTTTTTTTACTTTGACATAACGAACGAATATTATATAAGGCGTTTTTTTTAAATCACAGCAGAGATCTGAGCACGCTCTAAACAACATAAACACGTTCTAATGAACAGAGCATGAACAGAGTACGCTCAGAGCGTTCAGATTTAATAAAAAACACGAAAAATTAAATTAAATTAAAACATTTTTATTTTTATTTTACAAGTAAAATCTTTAACAAACGTCAAAATGTCTTTAAGAAAAAAAATGAATCACACGCTCTGAGCGCTCAGAGCTAAAAAAAAACTATTTTTTTTTTGACAATTCATGCTCTACTCTGATTTAAAAAATGCCTTTAAAGGAACTGAAGCATGTATTCATAAATTTTTAATTAGGAAACAGAATAAATACGGAACGGATACAAAAAAATTCAAATCGTACCAAAATGTTTAGTTTTCTATATGACGAACACCATTAACTCGAATTTTGGCTACTTGACTTCAGTAAATATACCTATGTACCTATTTGTTTAGAAATTAAATCAAATTCTCAGAACATTGTATATTAGAACAATATTTATATTAAGAATTTAAATCGCTTTGTTTTGTGTATTACTGTACCACATTATACTCTCTTTAAAGCGACTTTAGCTATAGGAATAAATTTCAAAAATACAACAACGTTTTTATAACTGAAAAAATTATAAATTTTTTTTTAGCAAATTTCAAGCGCAAGAATTGTTGACAACAAACATTGCTGCCATAAATTTGATTATGTATAGGAAAAAAAAATAATTTTTCGTGTTAAATTAGTCTATTATAAATTTCAAAAAACTAATTTTGTATGTAAATTTAAAAGCAAAAATAGCTCGAATCTCGAGCACAGGGCGATACTAGTTATACTTAATGTAGATACTTATGATACTTAAGGTTCTATTACTCAAGATCGTTGAACGCTACAAAATAAATTCACCAATCAATTTAGTATTTTAAAGAATTTAATTGAATTTAAATTTATATCGTAAATCTAATTAATACGGACTGACAGACTAAAAAGTTTTACAAAAGTCATTATTAAAAAAAAACACAAGTAATTTGAAATTAGTCTAAATATATTTTAATTTTTAGATTATGTCTAAAATATATTTTATTTTTTTTAAATTAAAATTGTGTTGTTTTTTTCTAAATTTTTGTGAAAACTTAATGGAAAATTTAACCACATTTATGTAATTTACCACTGAATTATTTTAATTGACTGTAAAATAAATAAATGTAAGCATTTTTATTTGAAATAAAAAAAAACAAATCGAATTAAGTAAAAAATGTAGTTAAAACAAAAAAAAAAAAAAAGCAAAAGTTACTAACCTCAAAAAGTCGGAAATGTTTATATATTAAAAATAATTAGTGACAACATAATTTTTTGTTTTTTTTTTTTTGGAAAACCTTAATATTTCAGGTATTTTTGATACATAATATTTTTTAAGGGATGATTAAAAAAAAAAATAAATTTTTTTACATTTCAAAAATAACTTTTCAAATATTTTAAAAAGTTATTTTAATTTTTTTATAAATATATTTTTCATAAATCATAACATTTAAAATATGTATTCAATTTATGATTTTATATTTTTAATTTGTAAGATTCTTTGATTTTGAATAAATTATTAAAAAATTAATGAATACTTATTTGCTTTGAAAATTATAATAAAATGTAAAAATTAAAACAATATGACAATAAATCGAAGCATTCGATTTTACCCTACTCCTGAAAAATTAAAATTACATTAAAATCGACGAAGACTGTAGTAGAGTAGACTGTGTCAATTCTGAGATACTCGTACAACCGTAATATGTACATTATATAATTCAATTAATTACTTTTGACAAAATTTTAAATACACAACAATTACTCGTATCCAGTGCACCATAAAACTAAGCTACTTTTGGCTTTACCAATTACAGAGTTATCATGTAAAAAAAAGAAGTTGTATGGCAGCTATTCGAACCAGAGGGTAATCTCGTTGGGTTTCAATAATGTTAACTGCTATTGCATAAAAACGAATCTGTGAAGATCCAAAATCCCAGCTCCTTTATTTTTTGAGATATGATGCGGATGAACAGAAAGAAGGACGGACGTACATAGCTAGATCGATTTACTTTCCGATTCTGATCCGTCGCATACCTTTGAGTGCGACCAAATGACCTTATAAATTTGTTATCACTTGTCGCTCTTCCATATTGCCACTAATATGTAAGTTAATATGTTTGAAAATTTTAAATGAAAAATCGTACGATCGTTTTCTGTAAGTCCCGACACCTAATACTGTTCTTTATCGACTTTGCAGTGTACATTTAATTTTGAGGAATACGGGTTTTTTATAAATTATTTTTATTTTAATTAAAATCATTTTAATGATTTCACTTACAATAAGTCATGAAAATGATGGGTGTAACAGCCTCATGTAAATTTTGTGTACGGCTAAGCAAATTGAAATCCTCAGATTTAGAATTTGGTATTGTCAAAATAACAATTTGGAAACTTGATTTGAACTTGCTAACAATATTTTATTTAAATAATTATACCAAAAATCATCTAAATTCTAAAATATCAAAAAATTCGTACTGTTCCTAATAATTTGGCAATACAAGGTAGTTGGGTATTGAAAATTTCGCCAAAACTAGTTCATAGTCTAATTAGTTTTTATACCCCTACAATTTCCAAAAGTATTAAAGTTATATGACAATGATTTCTGGAATATGGTTAATCCATGATATTCCAATAATCAACATAGACCCCAAAAAATTTGTTAAATGGTATCAAGTTTCCTTGTAAAACAGACTCGAGTTACTGCCATTCAACTGTTAAATTTCTGAACAATTGTTGTGTATTTTGCTAAAATCTTCCTAATCTCCTCTTCAAATTCAAAAAAGTTTTTATTTATGAAGTTTAAAGATAAAACTTTATTAAAAACACTTTAGTTTAGGTAGAGAAGTTTAAGTACATATTCGCCTTTTGTATTTTTGTCACAACTTTGCTTTTTGCTTTTATTTAAGCCTTTACTTCATAGCTTACTTCATATAAGATCGCATATCCAAAACTTCCCAATACCGTACAATTTAATATAAATATTCAAATTAAAATGATAACCTTTTTCAATTACCTTTTGAAACTTTGTTTTAAATAACAGTTTTAGCAAAAAATATAATGATCTTAATTATTCAGTAACGTACCTGTAATAAAAAAAGAAAAATATTATATTAGTTTTGACTAAATTTGATTTGTTTATATTTTAAGTATAAAGTTTATATACAATATTAAATGTTGCCATTGCTACTCTAAATATGAAATCAGTAATCACAGATGACAGTAGTTTAAAAACATAAGTTATTTATATATTTATTTATTTATAAATGACACCATACAATGTGATAAGCGAGTTATTCAGCTTTCCCTTTTCAAGCTTGACAGGTATATATTTTTATATTATGATATAAACTTATATTGACATAAATCATATTTTTTTATGACATATGATTCGATCAGGGTTTGAACACGCGAACCTTCAATTGAAAGGCCGATGCCATCATACCACAACGCCACCGACCGGATAAAAAAGCTGATAGAATAAACAAATTTTTCTTTTTGTTTTATCAGTAATAAGATTTAAAATAAAAGGAAACTTAAATATTTCATATGTTGTGTTTTATTAAATTTAAAATTTTAATTTTTTTATTTTTTGGAAGAATTTTTTTTTTTATTATATTGTTTTTTTTTTTGCATATTTCTAGAGCATACGATTAATCTGCTTTAAATAATGAAATTATAATTTATAGTTGATTTTTATAAATAGCTGAATGTAACAACGTGATATTTATTATATGTATGTATAATAGTGTGTATTTAATTCATAAAATTGTTATATTATATAAATATCTATTTGTGTATGTATGTATTTATGTTGGTCTTATAATAATTTCCAGACGTGAATAGTTGAAAGTTCAAGGATTCATTAAAATTATATAAAAAATAAAGAGGTTAAGCTTAAATGCTTGTGCTAAAATATAATATTGTTTTTATACATAATATGTATATAATATTTGATATATATAAAATATATATATATTTAATCTATATATATAAAAGCGAAAGTTTGTTTATTTGTTTGTTTGTATGTAGCGAATAGACTCCTAAACTGCCCAGCCGATTTTCATGAAAATTTGTATATAAAGGTTTTTGGGTACGGAGAGAAATCGTGGCCCAAAAATTTTGCTCTAACGGACCGCCAAGTTGGGGTTGTGGTGCAAGTATTTAAACTTCTTTGTTCTAAAATGAAAACGGTTTAACCGATTTTCTTCAAATTTTGTATATGTGTTCCGTTTTGAGAAGGAAATTAACTCTTTTAACAGACTTGCAATTGGTTTATCCATGCCGGCCCGACGATCGACAAAAAAAATATTTGAAAGCAAATTACGTCCAATTTTACGCAATACTGCTTTGCCCAAAGAGAAAGTGTAGTTCCGTTAACCCAATGGGGCACAGTGGCTTTTAATAGATTTTTGCGTTACTTAACTCTAAATTAGAAACGATTTGACCGGTTTACCTCAAATTTTATATGTGTGAAGCAACTTGAAAATGGAGTTGAGTCTGTTAACAGTCGGTCCTACGATTGGTCAAAAAATTTTTTTTGGAAGTACATTACGTCAAATTTTGGAAAGTAGTTTGTACTTCTTTGAATTACAGAAAGTTTCAAAAATTACTAAAATTATCCTAGAAAAATCGTTTTAAAAAGATTGCTTTCATACATTTTAAAATTTACATGTGTAAACCGTGTGAAATTTTTGTGTTAACTTTTTGCAGTAACATCAACTTCAATTAAACCTCCGTTGAGAGGCGCAGCAACGCGCACCGGGTATTAGCTGGTTTATCTATATAATATTCGATATAACATTTTTTATAATATATTATTTTTTTTACATTACTCCAATTATTTGGTTTTTTATTATCATATTATTATTATTTGGTTTTTTATTACAGCATAAATTTATAATATATAGTAACGTTTCTGAGCACAGAGTCTTAAAGCATTTTAGGTCTGAAATTTTTTTCATATATTCTGATTTTTAATTTAATTTATTTTTATTTTGAATGTCCCATATTTACTTATTTTACTTCGCATTATATAATAAGTTATTTTAAAAAAGTTTATCATTAGATTCCATATATGACCTTCTTTAAATTAAATTGAAATTTACGTTTAAAATGATTTTATTTAATATATTATATTACATTAATATAATTTTTTCCTTGAATTAATTGTAAAGTATAAAAGAAAAGAAAACCCTTCCATTTTTTTATATTTTTATATTGTATAAGATGAAGCAGCATGATATTATGATATTATATACTCAAGATTTTTAAGAGTACTTGCATTACTTCATATGCAGTATGCATGGAATCAAAATGTGAAATAATCATTGATTTAAAAAAAAAAAGAAAATATAAACTAAATTTAATTTATATTAATGTTTTTATATTTTAGTTAGTCGAATCAAAGTTACTTTTTTTAATTATATAAACTCGCATATAGTTACTCATTTTATAGTCACACTTACTGTATCCTTTCATAATCATTTGATATGTATTAAGATTTATTTATATTTACATATTTTATTAAATTGTCTCAGAAATCTATAAATTATATTTATATAGATAAAGAGTGACCAATTAGTACTACTTTCTGTTAAATACTAAATACATGGCCTATTATAGATCTCGAG
Source organism: Dolichopus griseipennis (assembly GCA_963082915.1). Lineage (NCBI taxonomy): Eukaryota > Metazoa > Arthropoda > Insecta > Diptera > Dolichopodidae > Dolichopus > Dolichopus griseipennis. Next base: position 72,012,505 of record OY720441.1, on the reverse strand, counting down.
GACATAAAAGTAAATAAAAATTCAATGAAAGCTACTTGAATAAATTCCACTAACCAAATTTTACCTAAAGGAAAGTCAACTACTCGAACCACTTGACAAAACTGGCTGTATTTAAATAGCAACTGCTCTTGAAAAAAACTCAATTTACAATAATTTTAGAACTCTAGTTCCTTTTGTTTTTGAGTTAATAGAGTGGACAGGCTGGTGGATTCACGGATACATTTAACCAAATCAACTTACTTTTCTATTCTCATCCAATCCATACACTTGGGTTTAAACCCACTCTTACAAAGTTTTAATTAAAAGGAAATTTCAATACTTGCGAGAACGGTATAAGGAAAGGTATATGCGTAGATCACAAGATAAGAGCTGAATTGTAAGTATTGTGACGTATTTGGTATCTAGCTAAAAAAAAAGGTGAAGCTCTAGTAGACATGATAGTGATTTCAGCTAAACAGCTAAAGAGAGTTTTTAAATCCTTAAAGAATAAAACAAACCGATATAATTCATTTTTAAAATCTCATGCTTCTCATTAACCATTTGAAGTCTTGCTAAGCAAGCAAACATTACTGTTACACTTAAATAAGCATTAATTTAATTATTATTATTTATGATTAATTTTAATTATTATTATTTATGATTATTTTATTAATAATATTATTAAATTAAATATTTGAACCATTAAAGTATACAAATACTTATTTAATTTAAGTACTTAAATTACTCTAATATGATTTGAATAAATTAAAACAGATATATAAAGATCTGAACATGTAAACTGTAATATTAATAATAAAATATAATATTTAATTAGAATAATATAGTTTAAGAATATTACTCCAGTTTTTTCTTGTAAAATTTTTAAAAAAAAATTAATCCAAACAATTATTGTTATAATTTTTATTTTTTAATTACATTAGCGTCATTTTCATGCTTTGTTTTTATTTTTATTTAAATAAAAAAAAAACAAAAAAAAAACAACAACAAAAAAATCCGTGTTTTTACAGTAAATTATCTTTAAGGTTGACCACCCGCCTTCAAAATTTATTTAAATCTTTTTCTAAATATAATATTTTTTTGTCCAAAAAAAAAACGGTTTTTTTTCTCTCCTTCTTAATTTCCTCTTTTTATTCACTATCCTCTCTCTCTTAATAAATAGTGTTAAATTTATTCTGTGCAGGGTTATAACTCCCAGGTTCATAAGTCCTTTACGAACTTTGTTATAACTCCCTCTACTAATATGTATATGCATAAGTATACACAATTTTAGTTATATGATGTTATAAATTCCATTAGAAATTAGTAGAGGGAGTTATAACTGTATGTATTTAGGTCGAAATTTATTTTGAAATAATTTCTAACAGTCTTTTCCGATCTTTATAATTTAGTATGATAATATTTTTCTATGCGAGATTCTATATTAGAAAACATATTTAAGTTGGTTAAAATATTAATGTTAAACCTTTTTCTAGATTATTTATAAATTCAGGTATGCGACACTTTGGCTACTAAATCAGGATTACCCTTTGGTTACAAAATTGGGATTGCCCTTTTTTTTTGGAAAATAGACTTTAAAAATGTAGTTTACACGAAATTATTATTGTTTTCTTAATTTGATAAGAGAAGAAAAATACCCTAATTTCGAATCCAACTTCAAAATGTGTGCTAATTATTTTTGATATTACCCGTCACTGATGTTATGTAAACGGGAGTTATGACCCACCACTATGACTCAAAACTCTAAGAATCACTAAATGAGTCATATGTCTCTAATGGAATTATGACCCTACACCAATTTATTCTATGATATTGCATTGAATAAAAACAAAAACATTCATCCAGACTTACTGTCCTAAATGAATGAATAAAATTACAAAAATAACAACAACAACAACAACAACAAATGAAATAAAAAAAAGATAAAAATATCCTTCTGAATATAATAATAACAACATCAACAATGCAAGGATTCTCAGATTTCAAAATAGGGGAAAATAAAAATTCAAATTCTGTTGCTGCAACTAAATAGAACATTTCAGAGCTCAACCCAAATTGTTTTTTTTTTTATTTTCCCTTTAGCGTAGACCTTAAAAATTTTGTGCTTCAACATATTTATATATAGATAAGAAATATTTATTATATCTATATAAATAAAATATATTTATATAGAGATTAAAATATACTTGTATGTATGTAAATGCAATAATTTTACAGCATTTATTAAGAGAATAAATGATATTTAGAAGGAAAAAACGCAGAACATTTCTAAAACGTTACAAATTATTCAGTCAATGCACATCGAAAATCAGAAAAAAATGTCATTTGTTTTCTTATAGTTACATAACAATATGTGTATTAGGTCGCAGAATTTATATTATGTATAATATGTATATATGTATATATTTTTATTTCAAAAATATGCCCTAGTGAACGAAATGATGACTTCCATAACCATTTTCATTTCAATTTATCAACTTTATTGAAAACTTTCTATATGTACAGTCTTAAATATTGTATCGCATGGTTCAACTATTTGGTGATAATTAGAAAAAGGTTAAAAGAGGTTCTAGATTAGTTTTGGTTTTCAATATGTTCGAAAAGGAATTCATGTACAGATATGGAAAGTTTTAGGATAACTGAACTAGCTAATACATAAGAACATTTTTAATATATTCATATAACTCACAAATGTTATTTGGAGTATTTCACGCCATCTAGATTGTTAAATTTTAGATTTTTCTTTACAAACAAAAGTTTCAATACAAAAGTCAATTTAAAAATCGACCTAAGCAACAATGTTTCTCTAAAGTTTCAGTTCAGTACTTTATCAAAATTCATTATCAAAATATCCATTATTTAAATGAATTTAAGAGAAAGGAATATCTTAAACTTTGACAAATAATGTCAAACTCTTCTGTCAATTCATAAAATTTAAATTACTCGTATATTAATCTAATGCATTCCATAAATAATGGACCAGGTTTTCAACTTGGTACACGGACATGTTTACAAACCTTACCATACACTATTCAACATACCATCGAACCATAGTAAAATTTTTGTTTTTGTTTTGAAAAATATGTTAAATATCAAAAGAATCTGATAATTTTAAATTTGAATTTTTAACAGTTTTTTATTTAAATATACAGTTCTGCTTATTTAATTTTTATACCCGTATGACTATATAGTCCAAGGGTATAATAAATTTGCCATTACGTTTGTGACGCAGAGAAGGAGGGGGGGTAGATATAGACTCAAGTGTATGGATCGGATCAGAATCAAAAAATAAATCGATTTAGCTATGTATGTCCGTCCGTCTGTCCGTCCGTCCGTCCGTCCGTCCGTCTGTCCGTCCGTCTGTCCGTCCGTCCGTCATCACGATAACTCAAAAAGTAAAGGGGCTAGGATTATGAAATTTTCACAAATTCGTTTTTATGCAAAAAACGGAATCGAGTTTGAAATTCAGTCATTTTGGTCCACGGGTTCGAGTACCTGCCATACAACTTCTAATTTTATAGGAGCATTACTCTATACCTATGGAAGCTGCGTGTCTGAAATTTTGCCAAAAGTAGTTTAGTATAATGGCCAAAGTTACTGCAAAATTTGGTTAGTCTACTGCAGAGGGTTCGAGTAGCTGCCATACAACTCCTTCTTTTATATGAGCTTTACACTACACCTGATGAAGCTGGGTGTCTGAAATTTTGCAAAAAATAGTTTAGTGTAATGGCCAAAGTTACTGCAAAATTATGTTGGTCTATTGCTGAGGGTTCGAGTAGCTGCCATACAACTCCTTTTTTTATATGAGGATTACACTACACCAAATGAAGCTGGGTGTCTAAAATTTTGCCAAAAATAGTTTAGTGTAATGGCCAAAGTTACTGCAAAATTTGGTTGGTCTACTGCAAAGGGTTCTAGTTGCTGCCATACAACTCCTTCTTTTATATGAGCATTACTCTACACCTAATAAAGCTGAATGTTTGAAATTTTGCCAAAAGTAATTAACCGGATGATATAATGTATATGTTACGGTCATACGGGTATCCCAGAGTTGACACAGTCTACTCTACTACACTCTTCCTCGTTTTCTTCTAAAGTTATGATATTTAATATTTTTTTATATTTTAAAATATTTTTCTAACTTAATTTTATAATTATTTCAAATTCTTTACTTAATTATTTGTTATTTTATACATTATAGTTTTTTTATTTTCTCAAATCGGAATATCTCAACGTTCTTTCGTGTCAAAAAATTAAAAAACCAAAAAAAAAAGAAAACATAATGACATTTAAGGCTCTTACCTAAATGACGACGTACGGCGTATATTTTCTGTCAAAATAATTTTAAATACATATAATTATATGGGAGCTCCCGAAATACGGGACGTACCATACGTCGGGTTTTTAAAATTTAAAAATTGACAAAGCGTATACAATTTGGTTATTGTTTTTTGTTATGTTGTTATGGTGACATTTTGTTGATATTTAGTAAATAAAACGTTTTTAAATTTAAATCTTCTAAAACTTCAATATCATTGAAATCCATTTTACAAAATTTAAAGAAAAAAAAATTTAAAAATGATGATTCCATGACATTTTCTCGTAAAACATTTACTCGAACAACAATTACTCGACCGCCATTTTCTGGTAAAATTATTTAAATGTTATTTTTTTAATAATAATAATAATAAATATTTTTGTTCAATGACATTTCACCTTTTTGATTGAAAGCATACACTACTTATTCGTTGAAAATATTAAAATACTACTCTGTTAAGTTAAAAAAAAGTTATAAATATGAATTTTTGTCAAGTTGTTTTACGAGAAAATGTTTTTGGAGTAAATGCTTTTCGATCAAATGTAGTTTAATACATTTTCGAGAAAATGTTCTTCGACTAAATGTTTTTCGAGCAAATAATTTGGAGTAAATGTTTTTCTAGAATATTTTTTTCGAGTAAGTGTCGGGATACCAAAAATAATACCAAAATTAAAAACGGTATTTTTTATATGAAATCAATATTCAAAATAGATTTTTTTTTTAAATTAAAAATGGTACGCGCGTATCGATTTCGGGATACGTCGACGTATCGACGTACGGCGTATTGTGTACGCTTTTGATTAAGTAAAGGCCTAAATCAAAGAATCCGCCCACAAAAACTCAAAATTTTTTGATTTTCTTCCAACCTACTTTTCAACTTTCAAAATGATCTTTCAACTTGCCCATACACTATTCAACTTCACTAGTACGCGTACCAAGTTGAAAACCTGGTTAATCGTGTATGGGAAGCATAATCAATTCATCTAATATCATTTAACAAATTCCGTTTATTGTATTAATTCATTTGTTTATTACTGTACATTACACATGTATCTATTAAAAATCTTTATAGTGTAATTTTATAACATATGCATGTAACAACAATAAAAACGTTGAAGACAAAGAAAGAAAATAAAAAAAAAAACGAACAAAAAAAAAAGGGGAAAACAAAAAACCAACCATCAACGAATGATGGCAAATTCAATTTGAGTGAAAAACAAGGTTGGTTTAAAACATATATAATAAGTTTTAGTTCGGTGGGGGTAGATTTTAAAAGTTATGTTATATATATATATATATTGTGAGAAGTATTGGTAAAGATTCTAGATAGTAAAACAATGATTAATATATTGAAAAAACATTAAAAGAAAAAAAAAAAAAACAAACGTTCTATTATGGTCTGGTAGACATGATTGTATTGAGTTCACCCACATGGTTAGTTTTTTGTATTCTGTTGCATTTTTTATTTTGTTTTATTTTTTTTTTATTTGCTTTTTTTTTGTTTTAAACCGTTTATTTTTTCAATCAGATTTTGATATCCTGATGACATGATATTTGTATTAAATTGAAAAATATTCTAATTTTTTCATAACATGCATTTTGTCTATCAATCAATGAATTTTTATATGAATTTTATTATGTTGTGGTTATTTGTTAACATTTATTTTTCAATTTACATTGTTATGATTTTCTTTACAAAGTAACAGTTATTTTTATAAGATCAACATATTTATGATGTATATATGTATGTACAAATCTAAAAGAAATTTGAAAAAATAAACAGGCGTAAAGTAAATGTTTTGTCACTAAACAAGCTGAAACACATTTTTTGTATTGTAAAATATTATATGAACATTTAAATATTTTAATTTTTAATTAATCAATGTACTCTATATAATTTAGGATTTTGTACATAAAATAAAAAATATACTATTATATTTGTAGCATCGGAGAAAATTGTATATTATGTAAGAATTATGAAATATTTTAAAATCAAAAGAATTCGACTCAGTTATAATATTTAAATTAAATTCCTTTAGAAAATATTGCATACTTATAGGGTAATGCATTATAATTAGATTTTAATATGGAGGTTTAAGGGTTCGCTTATGTTGGAGCTGTTTTTATTGATTATCGATGACCAAAGCGATGCTCCAATATAAACACCTCTACTTAAATTATGCATATAGTATTCTACGCTATGCTCTTATCGCTTTAAGATGTGTTAATTTAATAAAAAAATGATTAAATCAATTTAAGTAATTCATATATTAGAGTTTATTATTATTGTGTATATATAATTAAAAATTAAATCCATTTTTCTTATTCTACATATATTTAAAAATTCTACTCTAATTTTTAGTATTAAATTTAATGATGCTGTAATGTGTAAGCATTTCTCTTATTAACCGAAAGTTTCGACTGTCGTAATCCTATAATAATTAATAAATTTTTTATTTAATTTTATACATGTACAAAAACAAATTTGAATCAAATAATTTTATTTTTTCAAAAAATTACATTTTTAACTTCAAATAAGCAGATTTTTTTTATGAATTGTGATTGAACTTAGAAATTGTAATTAACAAGTAAATATAAATAATAATCAATATTTAGGGATTTAATTCAATATAAAAACTAATCCACCGTTTTTAGCACATTTTCAAAAAAATTTGTAAAAATGTGCCTATATTGTTTCACTCTGTCCGTCCGTCCGTCTGTCTGTCCGTCTGTCCATATGTTTACAAAAACTTTTATACCGTTTGAAATAGAGTTAAGAAATTTTAACCACGGGTAGATATTACAAAAAAAATAATTTCGTAGAAGAATTTTTTTCTGTAGCCCCACCCGTTACGGAGCTACAGCCCCCCAAAGTTGGAAAAAGCCCTATTTGTAAATTATTATAACAAGAGTTCTGTTGGGTATATTTTCAATCTAAAAACGGAAAAAGACAGCTGGTTTTACAAGCTTTATAAATAATTAAGAGCAATTGTTTAGGGTTGCTATTTTTGCTTAGATAATAAAATTTTAGGTAAAATTTCAAATTTTGGTGGAGTTAACAATTGATTTCTCTATTGATTTTATAAATTGAAGAGTGAGGACAGGAGGGGGTGGGCAAATCCATCATAAGTTTGCTAAGCAAAAATTTGGGAACCTTCCCCATTGAACTTATTCACCAGTGTAAGTTTTTTCCAAAATTAAACGTTAACATTGAAGCTGTAACATTATTTTCTGCACTTATTAACAGGTTTCCTTGAGTGCATTGGGGTTATATTCTAAGAATTTCCTTATTAGTCATATAATTAATAAATTAATGAAATAACTTAATTAATATTATCATTTATTTTTATATATATTTTTATAAAAATAAATAATGAAATATTCAGTAAGAAACCGTATATAATTTTGAAAATGCGTTTTTAAAAACCCTTGGTTTTTTTCCGTACTTGTTATTTTTTATTTTTTAATAATTGCTTAAAATTAAAAAAAAAATGTAACACTAATTTCTAATTGAATAAAGATATCTAATTCAATTGCAATGAGATACAATGAAAAATAATACGGCAACGGTGGAGTGACACAATGGTGGCGAAAGGCCTGAGTTTAAGGTTCAAGCGAAAGTGAAAAAAATTATATCTGGTTTTCGAGTCGACTCAGTTACCATCGGGTTCAAATTAATGCCTTAATCTATAATTAATAATTATGTACCTTTAATAAAAAATACATTAATATAGCAATATAAATTCAAAATGTTAACAAATACTTTATTTAAATAATATAACTCACAGATATAGAATACCATACAACTCGAATACAAAATATTAAAATATAAACAAAAATAGAATTGTATCTATTGAACATTTAAGACGTTTCTACTTGTTATAAGATCTAGTACTACCTCATGTTTAAATTCTATGTGGAATTAATTAAGATCAATTCTAATAACACGAATATAATATTACCCCCTGCTCCAACAAGTACCTATGAAATAGACAGGCTTATTAGTCTAACAGTTGAACAGTTAACGCTTAAAAAAAATGTGAGATAAATTACTTAAAATTGTCATTAGATTACGTAAAAATTTTGAATGTATCAAACCTAACCTAAAAATTACATTAAGCATTTAGCACTTACTAATGTTTTAAAAATTGTACAATATAACATATTCTTTGGAGTAACGATTCAACACGTCTTGGGAAAAAAAACCAATGTTATGTGAACAGAGCGTTAGAGAATGGAAGAAGTCTGGAAACTCTGTTGTAAAGTTCTGATTTCTGGCAGTTTCAATTTTAAAAATAAATAATAAATATAAGAAAACTCTACAAAATTTTAAATTTAAGTTTTTAAAAAAATCTTAAACTGTATAAAAATAAAATTACGTTTTACGTTTTAAACTTTTGAAAATGTAATTTTTTATATTTAAATGTAAGAACTAATAATCCGAACTCGGGAGTACGCTGCTTCTAACAGCAATACAAAAATTTTCAAATTTAAGTAAACCCCATATTTTAACGGTTAAACCAAACCTTCAAATAAAACAAAAGAACGCAGCTATTATATACAATTGATACAGTAGATATCGTATATTTCTGTTTTAGATGGAAATTTTTCATACAATATCACTTTAAATTTTTTTTTAAATTAATGAAACCGTTTTTTGTCAACATTGTTTTTTTTTTCATCTTTTGAACTTTAAAACTTTTTGTATCTGCTCAATTGAAATCACTACAGCTATTCAAATACCAAAATTTTAGTTAAATAGTCAAATCAAAAAATAATATTTTCGAAATAAATTTGACTCTATCATAATAGTATCAGTGACGTAACGAATTTATATTACAAATGTAAATACAAGAACTATCTAATAGTAATCAAATTTTATTTTATACTTTAACTAGCTAATACCCGGTGTGCGTTGCTGCGCCTCTCAATGGAGGGTTAATTGAAGTTGATGTTACTGCAAAAAGTTAACACAAAACTTACACACGGTTTACACATGTAAATTTTAAAATGTATGAAAGCAATCTTTTTAAAACTGTTAACAGACTCAACTCCATTTTCAAGTTGCTTCACACATATAAAATTTGAGGTAAACCGGTCAAATCGTTTCTAATTTAGAGTTAAGTAACGCAAAAATCTATTAAAAACCACTGTGCTCCACTGGGTTAACGGGACTACACTTTCTCTTTGGGCAAAGCAGTATTGCGCAAAATTGGACGTAATTTGCTTTCAAATCACTCAACAAAATTTTTTTGAGGCTTTCTTCTTAGACAAAGCAGTACTTCGCAAATTTTGACAATATTATCTTCCAAAATTATTTTGACCACCCGTCGGCCCGACATGGGTTAACAAATTCCAAATCTGTTAATAGTGTCAACTCAATTCTCACAGGGTAGCACGTATACAAAATTTGAAGAAAATCGGTCAAACCGTTTTTAATTTAGAGTTAAGTATTGAAAAAACCTATAAAAAGCTTTTAGGCCGCAATGGGTTAATGGAACTCAACAAAATTTTTTTTGGGGCTTTCTTTAAAGCTAAAGCAGAATTTCGTAAAATCGGACAAAATTTGGACCCAAAATTTTTTTTGACCACCCGTCGGCCCGACATGGTTTAACAAATTCCAAAACTGTTAATAGTGTCTACTCAATTCTCAAAGAGCATCACGTATACAAAATTTGAAGTCTATCGGTCAAACCGTTTTCATTTTCGAACAAAGAAGTTTAAATACTTGCACCACAGCCCCAACTTGGCGGTCCGTTAGAGCAAAATTTTTGGGCCACGATTTCTTTCCGTACCCAAAAACCCCTATATACAAATTTTCATGAAAATCGGCTGGGCAGTTTAGGAGTCTATTCGCTACATACAAACAAACAAACAAACAAACAAACAAACAAACAAACTAACAAACAAACATACAAACAAACTTTCGCTTTTATAGATGAGTAAACCAAATTATTTTCAATATTGCTGTGTTGATGTAATTTTAAATTTTTATCTCATAAATCAATTGTTAGCTGACAAGATCGAAGATAATTCACAATATAACATACAACTTACAAATTCACAGTAGAATTATATAAAAGTGTATTGATTTTAAAACTTTAAGATTTACAGTATTGTAAAATTCAAAATATTTAAAAAAGCAGCTATAAAAATTTATTTAAAAGTATAATAAAATCATGTTACATTACTGAATCCCACAAAAACAAAACCAAAAATTCAATTTTTTTATAAAAAAAAAACTTTAAAACCAAGACCTTTTTTTTCTTTTGTCTAATTTTTTTTTTTTTGAAGTCTATGTTTGAATAACCCAAAAATTCTAAATTCTACAAAAAAAAAAACCAAATCATTTTCAAAGTTGCATAAAATTTATTTTATTTTTAGACAGCATGTGCTTGGTATATATATGTATGTATGTGTTAAATGCTAAAACGTCATGTAATATTTAAATATTGATACAGACTAAATAAAGTGGACATAGTTAGAATTTTAAATAGTGCAAAATCTATAATCCATAACCAATCTGATAATTTTAAAGCCAAAAAAACTAGTTTTATTACATACTAGCTAATACCCGGTGCGCGTTGCTGCGCCTTTCAATGGAGGTTTAATTGAATTTGATGTTACTGCAAAAAGTTAACACAAAAATTACCCACGGTTTACACACGTAAATTTAAAAATGTATGAAAGCAATCTTTTTAAAACGATTTTTCTAGGATCAAGTCGTTTCTAATTTAGAGTAAATTAACCAAAAATTTATAAAAAGCTGTTGGGCCGCAATGGGTTAATGTAACTCAATAAAATTTTTTTTTGGGTTTTCTTTTTAGCCAAAGCAGAATTTCGTAAAATCAGACTAAATTTGGACCCAAAATTTTTTTTGACCACTCGTCGGCCCGACATGGGTTTACAAATTCCAAAACTGTTAATAGTGTCAACTCAATTCTCACAGGGGAGCACGTATACAAAATTTGAAGAAAATCGGTCAAACCGTTTCTAATTTAGAGTTAAGTATTGAAAAAACCTATAAAAAGCTGTTGGGCCGCAATGGGTTAATGCAACTCAATAAAATTTTTTTTTGGGTTTTCTTTTTAGCCAAAGCAGAATTTCGTAAAATCGGACAAAATTTGGACCAAAAATTTTTTTTGACCACTCGTCGGCCCGACATGGGTTAACAAATTCCAAAATTGTTAATACTGTCAACTCAATTCTCAAGGAGCATCACGTATACCAAATTTGAAGTCAATTGGTCAAACCGTTTTGAATTTAGAGTAAAGAATTGAAAAAACCTATAAAAAGCTGTTGAGCCGCAATGGGTTAATGGAACTCAACAAAATTTTTTTTGGGGCTTTCTTTTTAGCCAAAGCAGAATTTTGTAAAATCGGACAAAATTTGGATCCAACATTTTTTTTGACCACCCGTCGGCCCGACATGGGTTAACAAATTCCAAAACTGTTAATAGGGTCAACTCAATTCTCAAAGAGCATCACGTATACAAAATTTGAAGTCAATCGGTCAAACCGTTTTCATTTTAGAACAAAGAAGTTTAAATACTTGCACCACAGCCCCAACTTGGCGGTTCGTTAGAGTAAAATTTTTAGGCCACGATTTCTTTCCGTACCCAAAAACCTCTATATACAAATTTTCATGAAAATCGGCTGGGCATACAAAACATACAAACAAACAAACTTTCCCTTTTATATATATAGAAGAAGATATATGTATATATTTTTAAAAATGTTTCATCTGTTTTACTTTTTGTAATAAAATTTATTTAATTCAATTGAATTAGAATTGAAGTGTGTTTTTTTTTTGTAAGTTAAGTTTATTAAATTTTATATTTTTAACTTACTAAAAATTCAAATCACTAGTTTGGAAACCATTATTAATTCATGTCGGTTTATAGTATATATTTTAATTAAATCAGAATAAGTGTTCGGTTTTTTTATATAATTTTAAAGTATTAATAAAATTTTAATCTTGTTTTTGAGTATTCATTTGAGTATTAATTGAATATTAGTATAATTTGAGTAAATTTTAAATTTTGTATTAAAATACTTTCCACTTATTTTAGGATTTATTTACTGACCAACTAAACTATTTATAATTCTATTAGACCCGCAGCGAAATCCATGGTCGTATACAAACAAATAATTTATGTATATTTTGTAAATCTATTATAAAATTTAATATTAAGATTTTGAAATAAAGAAAAACAAAAAAAAAAGTTATCACGGAATAAACTAAATAGAAGTTAATTTAATTTGGCCTCATCCTCCATCCATATGCTAGTTAATAAAGCTTTCTTGATGAAATTTGCGCATTAGGCTATCTATACTAAAAAAAAAACGAAGATTGAATCTCTAAATCTGATAGAATTGTATTCTATTTTTGTACTTACTTACTTACTTACTAACCCTCAATTTTAAAAATAAACTGTAGTACTAATTCAGGTAACTGCCAGATATTTCTATTAAATCAAATTTAAAAATATTGAAGGTTCAGATAACTACTACACGCCACCACAAGTCAAAATTTTCTAATTATGTCAAACAAGTACGCGACTTTAAAGATATAATCTAGAATTCTATATAAAAGGGCGTTCAAATGAAATTCCTAAATTATGTGCTATAAGGCTATTTAAAGGTTTTATATTTTGATTTTATATTAAATGTCAATTTTAAATATGTTATGAATTTTTTATTTATTAATAGGATTTGATACTCTATTGATTTATATGCTAGATAAGGGTAATAATATGTCACTTGCTTCAACTAAAGACTTACTATTGTTTTATTATTCTTATGTTTCTAGTATTAATAAGCTTTTTTTATAAGTTAAAGTGGCAAAAAATTTCCAATAGAATCAAACCAAAAGATTTAAATTTACTTCATTTTTAGATTTCAAACTTTAATATGAATATGTACCTATATGTAAAAAAATAAATGCACACATATGCATAAAAATCTTTTTATTTAAAATCAAGAACAATGATTTTTTAAAAGTTTTGTATAGGGGAAAATAAAAGCATGTATAACTGTTGTTACAAACTTTTTAAAAATAGTTTTTTTTTTTTTTATTAATATTTTTAAATCTCTAGAATTGTATTTATTTTTTCCAACTCATTTTGCATGTTGCTTATTTTTTTTTAAATATATTGGTCTAACTTTCGCCATTTTTATGTTAACTGTTGACTTTTTTTTAAGCAATTCGATGTTTTTATTTTTCATTCTTTGTTTCGAAATACAACACAATACAAAAGAATTAAAATAATAAAAATAATATAAAAATAAAATATTGCACTGTAAAAAAAAAGGAAAAAACATTTAAAAAAATCATTAAGTTATGTTTTAAGAAGAGAAAGTTTCCCGCGAGAGTTTTTTTATATTTCTACATTTTTTTTTTATTCTTAATTTCCAAAATTCACCACTAGAGTGAAAACTTGTTTTGTGTGATAATGGTTCAGGCAGTTAAAAGAAAACTATTTGATTTTATTAAAAATATTCAGATTGCATAAAAGAATTCAGAAATTTGATATTTAGAATTAAATATGGTTTAGATAAAGCTATAGTAGTTTTTTGTACTTAAATCCAATGACAATAATTGTAGGTGATAAAATCCCATTAAAATCCCAGTTTCTAGAAAGTTATAAAAGACTAAAAGACTCTTTTTTTTACCTAAATATATTCACGAATCTATTAAAAAAGGTTAACAAGAAATTATGTTTATTGTATTGTTTTTTATTTTGATAATGATTTTTTGATTATCTAAAGTTTTAGTCTCAATGGGAGTGCGATTGAAATTAAAAAAAAAAATGAATCAAAATAAAAAATAAGTGTTAACTTTATCAATTTAATTCTACGTTAGAGATTTTAATTTATTTTGAATATTTTTGAAGAAATTTTCGTGCCCAGAGTTGTTAAGTTTACCGAAGTATTCACTGACAACAGTATTAAATTTATATTTGAAACTTATGAATTTAAAGAAATATGAAAATTCAGTTAAAAATATTTGTGTTGCAAGAGAACGAGGCTTGAAAAGTAACTTTCGTTATGTTAATCTTAATAATGTATATTAATCTTACAAAATATCATTAAAATCAGAAAATCAGAATTATATAATATGTTTTACTGAGTGTAGCCGTGTTTTAAAGTGTTGAGTGTATGCTAATACATGCTACTCTTCTATTGTCACTGTAGTACATTTTGACAACTCAACTTACGTTACATGTAGAACAAAATAATGGCTCGACTGCTAAATAAATAAATTATTAGCAAGTAAATATTGGATTACAGTATTATAGTACTATATGCAATACATCACAAAAAGGAGTACATTGTACTGTACGCATACATATTAATTTAAACTAAAACGAACGTGTTGTCAAAAATTAAAAAAAGAGAGTATGATGTACACTAGAATTTGTTTTATCGGAAAAGTTATTATCTGATTAGTGATTGACTGTCAAAACTGACCATCCTTTACATAAGTATACTCTATATATTACATTCTACAAAATAGTATATATGGGTAACTTATACTGCATAAAATTAAAATATAAGACGGAAGTATATATATAAATGAGTTATTTTAAAATCGCCAAATATTTCTAACCTTCTAAGCACAATGAGCGTATTTAAAAATGTTGGAATACTATTCTTTAAATGTTAAACATATGGAAAACAAAGTAACAACAAAGTTTCAACGCAGTCTTGACGCACAAATAGCCTAACTTTTAACTTCTACGTATTACTTGAAATTGGAGAATATAAAATTATAAAAAATTAAATTATTGGCGAGTATTCTTTTTTAAAAATTCTTCTTCACAACAGCTTTACAATCACACGGGTATTCTTTTGAATATCAAATTTTGAGAGTGCGTTAGTGTATATATCATTTTTGTTAAATTTTGTAAAAGTCAATATAATTTTATAACAAAAGAATACGAGTCAAGAGTTTTTTCCTTATATCATTTATTTCTTTCTAAAAAGTTATAAGCATCCAGCAGAAAAAGAAAATTCTTTTAAAAACCTCCATTTATCATATTGAAATTAAGCTTTACTTTAGTTTACTGATTGAATATTAATTATGTTTATTTACTTAATTTTTTTACATTATATGTCACTTTTAACGCGTCTATATGTTGCATTCTGTTTGATAAATTTTTATAACTACGTTTTTTGACATTTCGTAATTTTGATGCTCGTCATTGTGCCTCCAGCATTTATATGAAATTTTTTAAATTTTCTATAAAATCTATATTAATTTTTAAGCAGTTTTACATAATCAAATCGTATTTTTAGTTTAGTTTTACTTTTCGAAGCTATTTAGATTTTTTTTAATCTTCTTTTTAAAATTTAAAAGCTTAAGATTTTAAAGTATTCAAAAAATTCACAACAGAAAAATAATTAAAAACACCTAATATTATTGCATAAGCAGAAGTATCAGAAGCTTAAAATAAGCTGTTAACTATATTAGGATTAAATCCTAAAACTTCAATTCAAATTGATCTTCATTCTTTAATAGAAAAACTGATTGAAACCCAAAAATTAGATAAGTACTTATTATATAAGAACCTAATTTGAAAAACACAATTTTAATTTCAAAATTAAAATTTATTATGCAATAATTTCTTAAAATTGTACAAAGCCGTATATATTGCAAACATTTATTGAATTTAAATTTCATTGTTGGATATTACTTCTATTTGATTGGTAAAACAATTCCAAAAGAAAATCCAAAACAGTAAATGGAACTGTAATATGGTAAATTAATATTATTTTCTCAACTTTTATATCTCAAAAACAAAAGAAATTTTCCATATTTGAAGAAAGGAAGAGAAAAGGTTCTTAAGTAGATTATAAAGTTTTTGTAGTTATAAAATTAAAAAAAAAAGTTTTTTTAAAAAACTTACATAATGCAAGGGAATTGTGTGAAAAGAAATATAAAAGAATATCCGTTTATCCATATAATTATGCATATTTTATATGTAAGTTTTTTTTAGTACATCTATTTGTTAAAACTGCATTAAAATTCTAAATATTCTTTTGAAATTTACTACAAGGATCAACAAGGATATTAATTTTCAATACTATATATTCGAAACTAATAATTCAAAACAAATGCTTGTTCAAAGGTTACTTTAATAACTTTTTTTGCTCCCATAATTATTTGTTTTTTTTTAGTTTTATTGAATTTACGTCCCATTTAACCCCATTAATGTGAAAGACACGAAAATAATAAATCAATATTGTGTAAAAATGTAATTTGTTTTATTGCATATATATAGGATGAAACATATGCCTTTTTGCCAATTTAATTTTTAAAATATCGTTTGTGGACTGTTAACTTACCTTTATCTATCTTTTATCTAAAATTTTGCGGTTAAGTTTTACTGCCAATTTTTATACAAAATTTGGATTGTCAAGGGTCGGAGGCTCAAATAACTTCCATGAAACGTCTTTGTTCTTTTTATACATTTCACGTAGTATCTAATAAAATTAGCTTAAATCGTGTATTAAAATTGATATAGTAAGAATAGAGCCATAAAAATTCTACGAACTATACCCCTAAATAAGACAGTAGTTAACTAACAATTTCAAGAACAATGAAAATTAAAGTTCTGGATATCGGTTTCATGTATTCTAAGGGGAATTGCTTTCGAATTTCCTTCTTATAATTTTATTTCAAACTTTTCATGTAACCGTTTTTTTAATTGGAATTTTCTGGGGAATTTACAATTTTATTTACCACACTAAAAAGATATTTATTTATAAATATAAAATAAAAACAAACCTTTTATTATAAATGTTTAGTTACTCAATTAGCGAGCATTAAATATATCAGTTTTAATTCATTTAGATAAATTATTCAAGCTTATAAAAATATATAAATACTTATAAAATAAAAAATGATCTGCGTAAATTAAAAAACAAAATGATAGTTTAAAGTGGTGTACGTTTAAATAATAATATAATGAATATGTGGAAAGTGAAGGTCAAAATTATTTAGATAGATAATGACAAGTAAAGAAGCAATAGTAAGTCGATGCATCGGACTAAGTACTATCCTGCACTTGAGACATTCAAATGTCAGTTACACGAACCTCCACTTCTACTGATCGCAGTACCAAATTTCAATTTTCTAACTTAATTAATTCCGCAGATATGCTGATCAGCTCTAAGAAGACGTGTGGCAGCTAAACGAACCACTAATTTCTAATTCACGTTCCTATCTTTAGAAGTTTGGAATATATGCTTATTATTGTATGAGAAGTACCCAAACCACCAATCTAGAGGAAAACCTTTTTATACCATATTTGAAAGTTTACTATTTTGGAAGATATTCTATTACGTCTTGTAAGGTGTATGAAAGATACCCGAACCGCAACTTCACTTGAAACCTTAATTTTTTTTTTCAAATTTGGAAACAATGGAAACAGGAAGTGGAACCCTTCGTACAAAGACCCTTGTAAATTTTTAGATTCTTTACCTTTATTTGTTTCTAAATTATTCCGGTTTGACCTTAGTTCGACCGAAAACTTCCAAAATCCGAACCCATTGTCCGATTTTACTTATTTTCAATGACCGTGTTCCTTTCGTAATTAGAAGCCTAGAATATAATTATCAACCAGATCGGATTATTATCTTTTGAGTTATAATGTGGACGGACGGATATCGTTAAATCGACTCACGAGAGTACGTTGATCAAAAATATACGTATTTTACTTGCCCGTTTCTTTAGTTACAAATACCATGCCAAAATTAACATACCTTTTAATATAAATGTCTGGTGCAGGCTATAAAAAGGGAAAGGAAATTCCAAGACGGTTTCCCATCAATAAGGACTTGCACCGAGTCACATTACATATTAGTCAGAAGAGATTGTCGATTTTTAAAAAAAAGTACTAGAGTTTTGAGAAAAACACAAATTATTTGGTCTAACAATTTTCTACGACACTGTATATATATTTCGATTTGTGTAATTCAGACATATCATATATAGTGTGAAAATTCACAAAAGAACTTTCAGAAAAAAACCAAATCCTTTTTAAAAATTACCTGAATCCTGTTTTTGTTTACCTATACATATAAAAAAAAAAAAATTTGGCATTCGTGGTCGGAAATATGTGAATTGCAATTAAAATATTTATTTAAGTGATTTTTTCTTTTAATACCTATAGATTCCATTTTTATTATAGTATTAAAAACCTTTCCAAAATGTGGACTATATATAGGTACTCATCGGTTTATATTTATCACATTATATATCGAAATATTTTCCAAAAAATATTCCAAACTTTCAAATAATAAATTAAATGTAAAAAAATGTTAAATCTACATGTATGCACGTATAATTAAATTGTTAAACAATTATTTTATTCAATGATCATTTTTGGAGGAGGAAAAATTTTCACAAAAAGAGATTAATAAATTGTAAATATTGGTTTTATGTTTATGTAAAAGTAAAACCATTATCAAAGGTAGGTTTTTATACTTGTGCATACATACATGACATCGGGTATCAAAATTGCTCCTCCGTTTGTAACGCATCGATCTAGACGAGCTAGATATAGTGTTGAGTGCGTATCGGATCAGCATCGAAAAGTAAATCGATCTAGTTATGTGTGTCTGTCCATCCGTCTCAGCACGTTAACTCAAAAACTAAAAGGGCTAGAGTTTTGAAATTCACACAAAGTTATTTTTCAATCAATCTCTAGGTTCCCTATTTTTTTTGGTTAAAATTGGACCAAGGCTTCGGGGAGCTGCCATACAACCTCTTTGCACCAATATGAATTTCTTCAAAACTAATTATACTACGAGGATGAATATTACACACTGTTAGTTATATAATGAATCGAGCACTTATATGAAGTTTCAAAATGTTACGGCCCCATTTTCGGGGGGCTGCCATACAAAGTTTACAATTCAATAAATGTGAATCTAATGTAAAAAATAGGGCAAGGTAAAGTAATAGGATAAGTTACTTGGCAAAGTTGGACATCACTCGGACCAACTTTTAGGGTTGGTTTTTTTTTTCGTTTTTATTTTTAACAACCAAAAATTATGGAATAATGAGTTAAATTTTTTTTAAAAATTTTACGATCCGAAATTCCTAAATAAAAATTGTAACTGTCCCAAAACTTAAATTACAGGAGATATAAAAAGTTTACAATTAAAAATTATTTTATAATCAAATATAATCTTTTCACATGGATTAGGCTCTTTTCAAATTCGGCCTATTATTTAAAATGGCAAATGTCAATTGGTATCCAAAAGTCTGAAGTGATTTGGGATACCTAATCCCCAATTATGTAATAAAAACTATAAATATAGAAAAATAAGATAAGGGCCGGAAAATGGCACTTAAATTTATAAGGGCTATTGTCTAAGACAAAATTTATTAATATATTCTACATTATTTTAATATTCTACAATTACTTCCGGCTCTGTTCATAAATTACTTAATTTGCATAATAAAATAAAACGTCTTTTATTTAAACTTTATATCATTAAATGTTATTAATGTCAGTAAAAATGTCATTACTTTTCCACTATAAAAGCCTCGAATAACTTGTTCTTAAACAAGCCTCGACAATTGAAAAAAAGAAAATTTTTTATATTGATTGTTTATTAAATTCTTATATTTTACTCAAATAATTCTCAATTAAACATTATTTCACACTTGTGCAGTATTGCAATATTGCATAGAATGCAATTCAAAGCCAAAGTAAATAAATAAAA
Source organism: Dolichopus griseipennis (assembly GCA_963082915.1). Lineage (NCBI taxonomy): Eukaryota > Metazoa > Arthropoda > Insecta > Diptera > Dolichopodidae > Dolichopus > Dolichopus griseipennis. The sequence continues at coordinate 71,992,450 of OY720441.1, read as the reverse complement.
TTGTTATTCCATCACAAATGATTTTTATTGAAAATTGGATTATCCTTAAATTCTTCTGATAACTACATGTCAATAACGTCAACCAAATTAAAACAAATTTGTTGTAAAGTTTTGTTATGAAATATGCACACCACACGTGTATTCATATATATTTATAAATTTATAAAGTTTTATTATTATAAGTTATATGTTAATATTTCAGAAATGGAAGGTAGATAATAGGTTCATATTTGGTTATACTATTATTATAACATATTAGTTTGTTTATAGAATATTACTAACTATTTTGTTTACATACATACTTACATAATAATACAAAAAACATAAATTATTTGTAGGTACATACATATGTTTTTATATGTGAAAATATGTGTTCATATATGAACGTGCATCCAAGAAATTTTTAGAAACATATAGTAAGGTTGGAATAATAAATAGCACATATAGTAGAGGTCTCAACTTTTCAAAACATGTTAAAAAGTCTTTATCTTTTGTTTTTCATTTACTTTTTTGCGTAACACATTTACAATTTAATACCCAACACTAACAAATAAAATATATGGTTGTATATAAATAAATGAGACACACATTTTGTAAACTTAAAGCATTCTAAATCAGCATTTGGTTTTTTCTTCAAGCTAAATTTATTTAGGGACAATTTCCTCAGTATTATAAAAAGTTACTGAGAGAGTTTCTGACATCTAAAAACTTAAATTTTCTGAGTAATTATGGGTTGGTCACTTTCAGAACAAGTTAATTTACAAACTTAATTATAATTTTAATAGTTGACATTTAGCCGTAATAAAAATTTTATTACTTTATCTATACACTGTTGACGGACAAAGGAAAGTAATTTTTTTTTACTAAAAAAAGTTTTTTTTTTTAACTTCAACAGCATCAACAAAATAAATGTTGCAATCAGAAACAAAATAAAGAACAACAGAAACAAGAAAAAGGAAATACTCTACAAAAATAATAAAATAATTCATGAGAAAATATAAAGTTTGGTTAAATTATTCGTGCATATAAGTACATGTAACAGTTTTGGTTTTGAAAAAGACCTAAGAGTGTGTTTTAATGGTAACTTATAGAATATTAAGATTCCGGTTTTGTTTTTTTTTATATATTCAAATCATATATGTAATATAAAAGGGATGGATATACAACCTTATAAATTTCAATATTAATATAGTACTTAAATTTTGTATGTCGGTTAGCCAATGTCGACGACTTTCAAACGCCTTGAATGTCAAACAAAGTTAAAATATATGAAAGTGTATGAAAATTAAGAATCTTAACGGTTTTACGCGCTAATTGTTATAGGCTAAAAAACTTGATTATAAGTGTGGATGTCGAAACAGGAGGAAATATTATATTTATTTTATTGGAACTGATTAAATGAATTCCACATACAATTTAAGCATTAGGTACTACGCCTTATAATGTAGAAATGTCTTAGATTTAGTTAGGCTATTGGTGTCCCTCAGGGGTCGACCTGTCCACTACTCTGTTCTTAATATTTGACAATAACCTACTTTCAATAACCTCCAATCCAATTCACAGTTTTGTAAACGACACACCTTTGCCGCTACCTATGTATTTTGAGCCACTGTAACGTTAAGCAACAGATTAATACGAGAGCAGAAAATTTCACGATTAGTCAGTCACACAACGATTTAGGAAAAGTTCATGGGAAGGGAGTAATCATGTTATTTTCAACAAAAAAAAAACTTAATGCTGTCTAATCTTGCAACCTCTATCTTTTGCAACCCAACCTGCTCTTTCAGGGTGTACTTTTGCAGCAAGCCACTGACCTTAACTTTCTGCGTATCGTGTTAAACCAAAATCCATCTGGTCAAATCACATTTAAAATATTTTTTTTATTATATTTCGGATTCGAACTCCGGGCTTTGGAAACAAATCACTGTGTGAGGCAGTAATTTTCATTATGTGAATATTTAACATAACTCAAAAAATTGGCATCACGCCACCTTATCGGAACGCATCATGGTAGACGAAATCGAATATTATTTCGTGACGCATAAATTTAAAAGCGTAAAATGTCCGAATTTGCTCATATGTTCTCTACTTCTGTTTTTATTTTTCATTTGCATGAATATTTCGCAATTTACAGTCCAAAAACTTTTCCTTTACCTTTTTATAATACAAAGTAAAAAACAATACAAAAATCTAAAACAGGTAATCAAAATTCTATTAATGAACTGAATAATAGATACGTGTAAAGCAAAGCATCTCTTGACTTGAATTTAAATACCTACATACAAAGATATAAAAATAAACACACATATACTTATAAACATATATGTGTGTAAAATAGTTCTATGTAATCTAATATTAAAGAAAATATACTACATATATATCAAATAATTTATATATTATGTAATAATAATAGTAAATGATTTTGACATTTAATTTTAAATATGTCAAAACTATTATTAACTTTATCATAAAAAAAATAAAAAATTTATCATATTTAGATTTTTAATTAAAAATTTTGCCTAAAACTTTAAAATAATGTAACTAAGGTGAATATTAAAAAAAAAAAAAAAACAATCATGATAAGACTAATAAAGAAAATCTTATAGATTCTTTTAAAGTCAAGTGACTACCAAATTTTTTTTTTTTTATTATTCATATTTTTTTTATATTTATTTTGTAATTTATTACTTTTCTCTGTTATTATTTTAATAAAAACGAGGAAGAGTGTAGTAGAGTAGACTGTGTTAACTCTGGGATACCCGTATGATCGTTACATAAACATTATATCATTATTATTATAAACATTAATTACTTTTGGCAAAATTTCAAACATACCAGCTTTATTAGGTGAAATATAATGCTCATATAAAAGAAGGAGTTGTATGGCAGCTACTCGAACCCTCTGCAGTAGACCAACCAAATTTTGCAGTAACTTTGGCCATTACACTAAACTATTTTTGGCAAAATTTCAGACACCCAGCTTAAATAGGTATAGAGTAATGCTCATATAAAAGAAGGAGTTGTATGGCAGCTACTCGAACTTACTGCAACAGACCAACCAAATTTTGCAGAAACTTTGGCCATAGAACTAAACTACTTTTGCCAAAATTTCAGACACGTAACTGTAATAGGTACAAAGAAATACTCATATAAAAAAAGAAGTTGTATAGCAGCCACCCGAACCCATGGACCAAAATGGCTGGATTTAAATAGCAATGACGGCTATTGCAAAGAAACGAATTTGCGAAAATTTTAAGATCCTAGCTCCTTTAGTTTTTGAGTTATCGTGCGGACGGACGGACAGACGGACGGACGGACGGACGGACGGACATACATAGCTAAATCGATTTTTTTTTCGATTCTGATCCGATCCATACACTTGAGTCTATATCTACCCCCCTCCTTCTCTGCGTTACAAACGTAATGGCAAATTTATTATACCCTTTGACTATATAGTCATACGGGTATAAAAAGTATTTTGTAAGAATATTAGAAAGATATCAATAGAATATTTACAGCTTATTACTTAAAGAAATTTATTATCACAATTTTCTTCTCAATTATTTGTCTTTATTGTAAAAGATTTTAATCGGAAATTTATTTTCTTTTATAATAAATTTTAAATCTTAATTATAAAAGTTTTTTTCATTTTGACAAAAAAATATTAATTTACAGTTTGAAAAATTTTGACATATTTGGTAATTATTGCAAAGAAAAATCTAATTTTATAAATACAGTGCTGGAAATTAGAATTACCTAATTTTATTTTTTTTTAGAATATTTTAACAAAGCAATTGAAAATGGATGGTTTGTATTTTAAAGTCTATTAAGATTTCCTGTAAGGTGTGCTTATTTTATAAGACAGCCCCACGATCCTGTGGTGTAATTTGGCCCATTTGCGACGTCGGTATTTCTTTTTGCGAAAAAGGTATACATATACCAAATTTCATTAAAATCAGTAAAATCAATATTATACTAGAATAATTTTTGGTACCAGGAGGCCAAGATTCGACAACGGACTGTAGCGCCATAGAAGAAGAGAAGAAGAATTTTTGGTACCCAATAATTGTACATGTGGAAATTTGACTAATTCAGACGGTTAGGACTAGGGGATTTCTCGAAAATCTTTTTTTGTTTTGTATGTGAACTTCCCATTCTAATGGTATGGATTTCGGTCATATACGAACTTAACCTTACTATTGACATAGAATATTCCTATAGATAATGTGCGACTTAAACATATCAAAACTACTACCTTTTTTGAACCAAACTTTAGGGTGGAATCAGTGGTACAAGTATACAGTTAGGATTCAGATCTTAAATCTATAACTTTTACATTTTGTTAATTAAAATCCTAATACTTTGATCACTTTTTGGATGACAAAATGAAATATGTTTTATTTATAGTATGTTTGTGGTCTGTGAGTTATAAGAATAAATTGAACTATTTATTTATATTCTGTATATATATAAAATTTTTTAATCGTTCGATTCGTTAGGTTAAAATCTAACCCTTACTGGAGATTGAACCTATACGCGAATGTTAGGCTACGACTCTAATCACCTTTCCATTACCTCTCTTTTAACTTTGTATTGTAATTATTATTTTTTTTTAAGCGCTAGCTGTTCAAGTGTTAGGCTAATAACCATGTGTATACCATAGGTACATGTTGGAACAAGAGGCCATATTATATTCGTGTTATTAGAATTGATCTTAATGAATTCCACATACAATTAAAACATTAGACAACATGTAGAAACGTCTTAGATTTTCAATAGATACAATTCTATTTTTGTTTATATTGTAATAATTTTTTATTTGAGTTACATGGTATTCTATATATGTGAGTTATATTATTCAATTAAATTATTTGTTTATATTTTCTATTATAGATATAAAATTATTATCTATTGTTTAATCCGTTAATTTGAGCCCAATGGCGAATGGTAACTGAGTCGAGTCGAATACCAGAAAAGTGTTTTCACTTTCACTGGGACTCGAACCCGGGCCTTTGCATGAAGTGTCGGCAAACTGAATGAAAGGTCGACACTCTAACCACTGTGCCACCCAGCCGTATAATTAATAAAAGTTACTACAAGAATAATAAAAAATTTTAATTCTGGAGCTACTTTTTTCAAAAAACTTTTAATTCTCATTCGATTTTGAACCTTGATTTTTTTTAAATTAATTTATTTTTGAACTATTTTCTATATTATTTTTGACTAATTAACAACTTGTTTAATGTATATTTTACGCACTTCATGTTTTTCTAATAAAAAACCAGAAGTAAATATAAACTTTTAAATAACTAAAAAATAAGTTTATTTGATTATTTAAAAAAAGAATAAGGCCAAACTATTCATTCAATTGTTTTTAACAAACAGTTTTTAAATAAGCTGAAAAAACAAAACCATTTTATTTAATTGTTTTAAAAATAATTTAATAATTTCAAAAATAAAAAATACTTATTAAATAAATAATTAAATAAATATTTTTGCAAAAATTTTAAATATGATAAGGAATGGAAAATTACTTATTTAGCTGAAATTAAACCTTAAATTGCCAATTTTTTCTTATATTAAATTTATCTCCATAAAGCGTTATATTTTTATCTTTGACTATATTACATAATTTTCTTAAACTTTTAGAACCATTGAAATTTAGTATTTATACCCGTATGACTATATAGGCAAAGGGTATAATAAATTTGCCATTACGTTTGTGGCGCAGAGAAGGAGGGGGGTAGATATAGACTCAAGTGTATGGATCGGATCAGAATCAAAAAAAAAATCGATTTAGCTATGTATGTCCGTCCGTCCGTCCGCACGATAACTCAAAAACTAAAGGAGCTAGGATCTTGAAATTTTCGCAAATTAGTTTTTTTGCAATAACCGTCATCGCTATTTAAATCCAGTCATTTTGATTCATGGGTTCGGGTAGCTGCCATGCAACTTCTTTTTTTGTATGAGTATTTTTCTTAAAGCTGGGTATCTGAAATTTTGCCAAAAATAGTTTAGTGTAATGGCCAAAGTTTCTGCAAAATTTGGATGGTCTACTGCAAAGGGTTCGAGTAGCTGCCATACAACTTCTTATTTTATATGAACATTACTCTATATCTATTGAAGTTGGGTGTCTGAAATTTTGCCAAAAATAGTTTAGTGTAATGGCCAAAGTTACTGCAAAATTTGGTTGGTCTACTGCCAAGGGTTCGAGTAGCTGCCATACAACTCCTTCTTTTATAAGAGCATTACACTACACCTAATAAAGCTGGTATGCTTGAAATTTTGCCAAAAGTAATTAATGTTTATAATAATAATGATATAATGTTTATATAACGGTTATACGGGTATCCCAGAGTTGACACAGTCTACTCTACTACACTCTTCCTCGTTTTCAAATGTTTTAGTGGTACCTCAAACTGTTTATTGAACTATTAATAGATTATGACATAGGTTTAATATAGTTTACCGTATTTAACTTTCGTAGTTTGTATTAGTGTTAACCTCTTTTCATTCAATTTAATACATTTAATAACACCTGATTTTATTGGTAGCCCTTTAAAACTTTTTCATTGAAATAGATTTAATAAATTTAACAACTGGCAATCAATAATTTTGGAATAGGTTGAAACTTTCATTTAAGTACAAGTAGGATCCCCTCTACGCCTTTCAATATATAGGTTGTGAAGTAATTGATTTATTTGATTGAGTGATTCAGTATTATACTTTATATCATAATATTATTGATATAAATTATAAAAAATATTTTTTTTATTAGATATGATGAGACCAGGATTTGAAGGCCCGTCCATTGAAAGGCCGACGTCCTAACCACTACACCACCGTTCGGACGTCAAACAATTCAAACAAATCATTCTTCAAGTTGTTTATCAAATTGATACATTTAATATTTGTTCTAAAAAAAATTTAAAGATTTTGCAAGTAAATAGTTTTTTTGTAGAATTAATTGTCCTGAAGTTGTAAATTTGTGTTAAATATTTTTTTTTAAGTAGGAGTAATAGAAAGCTTTAAAACTGCTTATTGTAACTGTACGGTATTCCTTTAAGTATAGAACGGCGTTAAACCAAACTACGACATTTTTAACGCTAAAATTTACGGTGGTACCTATGATACGAATTAATATTTTGGTTTCGAGGATGAGAATGTGCACAGATTTCGAGATACGGATTTAGGATATTTAGGATTGTCGGATTCTGTCGGATTATGGGAAATGAGGATAATTAGATGGGCTATTTCGAAGACAGATGGTAAGATTCTTTTTAATTTAGGTAAATCGTTCACATAAACCTTATTAATTTTGTGGAAAATATTAATCGGAATATAGGAGCATACATAAACGTGATGACCGCATGGCAAACGAATTTTTATAAGCCATGTTGCGCCTTTTGATTAGTTCAACTATAGGGATGTATAGGGATGAACATCTGTAAGGAAGAGCATCTTTGTTTCTTCGTGGAAAACATTGTGCGGATTTTCATTAATTGTTTTATTTTTTTTTAAAATAGGAGTTAATCCTTACAAAATATTTATAAAACAATAAACCAAGACTAAATGTAGGGCGATAAATAAGTAATCAGATTTTTTACACCTTCATTCTTAAACTCATTTAAATAAAAATTCCTAATGATAAAGAAGTTTAAAAGCCTTCAAAACACTTTTTTATTTATCTATTGCCAAAGAGTTGGCTGCACTGTCGAAACAATAATGTATGATCAATTTTTTATAACTAAGATCTAAGTTGTAATTGTAACTGTGATTGTTAGGATGGATTTGACTAACTAATCGTAGTATGCTGGAGTATTTCTTAATTATTAACAATTACATTAAAAAAAATCTTTGAAATATTACAAATTTTATTACAAAAATAATCACAGCAAATATATTCACAAAATATATACATATAAATTTGTTCAATAATTTATTTTTTTTCTAAAAGTATATCCCTGTATATAAATGATTACTATGACTTTAGATACCGCATTGTTTCATCGCATCCCTACAGTTTTTTAATTTAAAATCTGACAGTGTAAAATTCAATTACCACCATAAAATACAATTCATCCAAACATTTTATTTTGTTTTAATTTTTTTTTTCCAAACTAAACGATTTCGAATATTTTTATATATTCTGAATTTATTTGTGTTATTTGCATATAACTATATTATATACATATACATACATGATATAAGTATCAATATATATATATATATATATATATATACATATTCATTTTATTTTAATGTTTTTGTAATAATAATCCAATTATTGGATTCATCGAAGTTTTTCATTACAGATGGCAATTACTTATCAATGAAAATGGTGGTCAGTGTGTGTGTGTATTGTGTATATCTATATTATATATTTATATTTATATATGTATACATTATTTGGAATTTTTATGCCATTGAGTATCCGTTATGGTGTCGTTGATGATTACAATATTCATTTCCTTTCTGATTCTTTATTACTTTTGATATGAATATTAAAAAAAAATATCAAATTATATATATATATATTTTTTTTTATTTTTATTTGTAATTAAAAATATTTACACATTCATATAAATATATTATAAAATTGCATAAATTTTTTTATATTTTTTTTTTTGAATTTTTAAAAAAATTTAATAATCATACTTTTGTAATTTTATTCAATTGTTTTTTTTATTCACCAAATAAACTGAAAAACAATTTAACGCATTTTTTTTTCGCAATAATCAAATCAATGAATTTTGTTTATGTGGTCTCTACTGTAAAATTATTATTTAAGTTTTGTGTTTTTGTTTTTTAAGTTTAATAATAGTTAGTTAATACCAAACACCTAGGTGTAAAAAAAATTTGAAAAAAAAATGGAAACAATCAACTTTTAACTTTAAAAAAAATTTTAAAAATTGGGCTATTCAGAATTGTAATTATAATTCGGAATTTTTTTAAAAACTTATCAACTTGATTATGTAATCAAATAAAGAGTAATCAATATTTTAAATTTTCCAGCTAAGTTAACTTAAATCACGTAAAAATAACAGTTGTTTTAATTTCAACATGATAATTAATAAGTAATTACAAAAAAAAATTATGTTACGTAAATGATAATGCGTTGTCATGGACGCAAAATTGCTTCAATTACTTATCCCTAATCAAATATTCAAATAAAAATCTTTATTTGATAAGTTTTAAAAAATATATATTTGATTACTTATAAAATAAGGTTCAAGTTCCACCTCATTTTAAGCCTACTGATACTTAAGTATTTGATATTAAAATAATTAAAAGTACTTAAGCATCAAAAATAATTGTCTAAGTAATTAAACTCAAAATTTAATTACAAGTATTTTTACTCGATTGTTTAAGTTATGCTTAAATTTAGCAAGTGTCGAAATCTTACTGTGGTACTCGGGGAAAAAAATTTGTAATGAGTATCAGTACTCATTACTACTTAGAACTGTACTTAAGTACAGTTAATATACAAATCTGTTTGATAGTAAAATAACGTTTAAATAACGTTAATTTGTTAAACTCATGTATCATAATAACAATTTTATGATTATAATGATTAGTAAAAAATGGTTGGTGCAAAAAACCAAGTACTTTCGTTTCGTTTCTTTGCGGAAAGTACTTAATTAACTTTATTGACTCACTTACGTGTGTTAACCAAGTTTAAAGCATGATTTTACTTTAAGTTATGGCCAGCTCCCTTCTATGTGTAATTGAACAACCATATTTAAATTAAAATTTGATGTGATATAGCTGTTCTTATACACATAAAATTCTGAACTATAAAGTATGTATTCATAGAGCCCATACAAAAACTTAACATTGAAACATTTCCCTAAGAAGCTTCCGGAGCAAACACATATTGAATTACAAAATTTGTTAAAAACTAATAATTATTACAATTAAATTAAAAATATTTGAAAGTAATAAAATATAAAATAGCCTTATCGTATGACCACTTTCAATCGAACTTATCCAAAAATTTTCTACTAAATAAATATGATTACTTCCTGCATATGTTAATTTACTATATTAAATTATAGTGCATTATATCCGTATTTCAGGTTGTTATTTTTTTTAATATTCAAATAATTGAATTAAAATTCAGAAAAACAAAACAAAAAAAATTCAATAAAAAATTGTTAATTAAAATAATAATTTAAAAAAATTTATAGATTTTTAATAATGTAATTTTGTAGAGGAAATTGTCATGTTAATATCGATATATTCAAAAAATTATTAATGTGTAAAAAAATTCAACCATTTCATTTGAAATAACTCGGAAGTATTTTGTTGAATTTTGTTGTTAATTGTTTAATAATTAAGATTACAAGTTTGTAAGAGGGGTTCAAAAACAAAAGAGTTCTAGAGTGGAAACAAATTTTTTATAGTAAGACTATGTTCAGATATTTTGGGATTTTTATTAAAAGAATATGGATCAAGTGTTTTTTACACAATTATGCCATGTTAATAGTTTTTAATTACGTTTTAAAATTGGGGAAATAAGATTTTATGAAATAAAGAACATATACAAGGATTTCGAAAATTTTATATAAATTTGCTAAAAATTTGATAAAGCAATGTGAACATTATGTTACGTGTATTACAACGTAGACAATGAACATAAATAAGGAACACTTTGACTAAATGACCAGCCAATATAACTAGAATAGTCCTAAAATGGACTCCTCAGTTCAGACAAAAGCAATCAGGTTGATCAAATAAGACCTGGAGTCCAACAAACTATCGGCTGAACCATCAAGAAATAACAAGACAAGAAGTAACAGGATTAAAATAGATCAAAAATTAATTTCAAAGATTTGCACTTAGAATTGACCACTTTTCAGAATATTTATACATAAGTATATTAATTACATAAAATTTACAGTCAAATTCTAAATTGCCACTTCTATAAAATATATATATGTATGTGTTATATTCTAAATTACGAGTTGGATGCAAAATCAGGATATTTAGTAGAATATTTAAACACATTAAGTTGGAGCTTCGTAAACAATCCACGAAAAATACTATTAATTGGGGCTTTTTTTCATAATAATATTTTAGATTTTTTTGGGGGTCATTTTACATAAAAGTTCAAAAATATAATATAGATTTTGGGAACTGTTGCATTTTGGGTTATGAAAACTGTTTTTATGGAGCTTTTATCTCCTATAAATTAAAAATAAATTTCCGAAATAAGGCTTATTTTCGGTGGCACCATTTTTTTAAGGGAAATCAAAGTTTACTCGCTTTAATCATTGCAACTTTATTAAAGTTTTGGGTTTTGTTATTAACTAAAGCTCAAAGTTCCTTAAGGTCCAAAATTTTAAGTAGTGTTTCGTCTTGTATTCAGCATACTACTTAACTCTTTAGTAGGCTTGTAACATTTCCTAGATAAACTCTTTATTTAGCTTTAATTGATTCTTAAGACTCACAGTAATATTTTTCAAAAATCTCCTGTGAGTTATAAGTATTAATGAAAAATTTTATTCAGTATAAATTATGTTATAAAAATATTATTTACTCTCATTTGTAAAATAATCACATTTATAACAAAACGCTGTTTTCCATTAATTCTACTTTTTAAAGTTTAATAAGTTTTCTCGATGGTTTTGTAAAACTTATTAAAGTTAGTTGTTGATAGTATTTAGTCCTGTCCTCCATAGTATAATACCTTTACAAATGCAAAATTTACAAAACCAAATTCACTCTTAATTCAATTATTTTGTAATACTGAATTTTATAATGATTGGTTTTTGAATGAAAATTGAGAAAAACCTTAATTATCTTCCTAGAAAACTTTTTTTTTTAAGTATTGAATACTTTACAAATTACTTAAATACGCCTTTTATAATATTCCTTTGAACTTTATTATGCAAAGCGAATATAAAGAATTACAATGTACTGTATTTTCTAAAACAAAATCCTTCTAAACGTTTGTGATAAAGAAGCCGTTAAATCAATTTGATTGCTTAATAAATTAAAATTCGATTAAATTCTATTTAAATGAAAACCCAAAAACAAGATTAATTAATCCAAATGGAACTCTTTACAACAAAGCAATTAAGATATAGAATCAATTAACTGTCTTAATTTACAAATTACAAATATACAAAAGATAAAGTTTTTATTCATGTATTCAATTTATTTTAAAGTATGTTCAAATTTCGTTTGAGTTCTTCTTCATGTTATTTTATCACTTGAATTAATACCATTATAATTAAAAAAAACGTGAAACAATATTTTATAAATTCATTACATAATATTGTATACTTTGCATTTAAAAAGTTTGAAAAACTTTAAAGGCATTGCTAGTTCACAAATTTGAAGATTAAGGTACTTAACGACAATGTCACAGGATGTCCTTTAATTATTTGTTTATTTATTAATTCATTTTACATATAATAAGGGATAATGCAAAAAAAATCGTCAATTATTTAAATTATACCAAAATAATTTATTATATTTATTTAATTATTTTATACAATTAGTATATTTGAACACAAGGAAGAACTGTGTAATGAAAATACCTTTTTTTCAGAAATTGATAAACTTACGATTTATACTAAAACCGAAACGGTGGAAAGGGCTGGATCAGTACCTACATTATTCCTTTCAAAAGGCCTGGATATCGAAAATATTTAAATGTATTAGTACACATTGTTAATATGTTTGAGAGTAAGCTCTTCTAAATGACGTTTAGAAACTTTTATGTTTATGTTTTTTGTTCTAGGTAAAATTCCAATTTTCATCAATTTTCTTTTAGAGTCTGAGCTATGAAATAATTGTCCAAATATTTTAATTTTTATATTAAAATAAAATTTGAATTTTTTTTTGTAACACATGATTTTTTTAGTATTAATAATCACCGCCATTTTGACACTCTCCAAAAATATTCGAATAGACATCATGATTTTTAGTGACCATAAACTTCAAACTAAATGCTATAATTTTAAATTTTTCAGCAATTTCGGTAAGTAGTACAAATTTAATCTTAGTTTTAATATAAATAAATTTAATAAATAATTATGAAATTTTTTATATAAATAAAGCTTAAAGAATTCTCTTTTTACTCATAAAACAATTAAATTTCAAATCATTTTTTTCAGCACATTTACAAGCACCTAAAGGAAAAGAAGTATCACATTCATATCCTGTGGTTTAAATATCAAATTTCTAAATTAAGTTTTTTAATTGAATTAACTTTCTAAAACATTATATTTGAAATTTAACAAAATTAATTCAATTATTTAGTTCTTTATATTGCCTTTTTTAATAACTTATTTAAAGAAAATGAGTCGTAGATGCTCGGTTTTTGGATGTAAATCCAATTATAACAGTAGCACGATATACGTTACAACATATAAGTTTCCGGTTAAAGAGAATTTAAAAAAGATATGGGTAAACGCTGTTGAAAGAACGAACTGGTAACCGACAGCCTATAGTATCGTTTAACTATATCGTTTATCGCTTAACTATAGATAAATCTCAAAGAACGCGTTTAATGTCAGATGCAGTTCAAAGTATTTTTCCCAAGAACTCGGTAGAATTAACTCTTTGAATAAAAATTCAAATATAGAAAAAGATCTAATTTTAAATTTTCCTTATTTAGTTGCTAATTATAAAAGTTAATTTAAATAGCTGGACCTAATATACTGGACAAAATAATTTAGTTTTGTATATTTTAAATGATAATGAAAGTTGTTCTTTTAGATTTAGAATTGTATTTATTAAAGATTTATTAGTTACCTGCTTTACAGGTAATACTCAAACAAAACTAAGTAAAAATATCTTGCCGGAAAATACGCAACTTGTATTTTGGTCTCAGCTAAAACAAATAGAGTCGTATTTTAATAACGTGCAATCAAACTCTGAAAACAATTCTTCGCTTCTTTTAGAAGAAGAATCTTTTCTTTTTAAACTATACCAAATTTCAGAGAATGATGCTGAAAAATGCGAAAAATTAAATGTTATTATTGACCAAATTGACCTTTAATTTTACTTATTTTTTATTTCCATTTATTTATTATTTATATTATTCAATTTCTAATTTTCTAATAAAATATTTAAACTCATTCAATTAAAAAATTTCCACTGAACGCAATCTTTTTTTTGACCATTAATGTACGACATTAATAATCTTTTTCAAAGTTTCTAAGAAGCTTTTTCCTATTAAAAATTTTTTTGGAAGCAATTTTTTAAAATCCATACTTATGAATAAAAAAATTAAAGTTAAAATTTTCTTTTGTTATTAAATGATGTAAAAAAGATGATAGTTCAATTTACTCTTTTAACATAATTAAAAAACATCAGTAGTTTTTGAGTGATTTTAACATTTTTAGGAGGACTCTCGCGTTTTTCCATAAGACTACGTGTAAATTTAATTAGCGGGAGTCCCATTTTGAGCTTTTTTTCTTTCGATGTCCAGGCCTTCTGAATTAGGGTAGGTTATGGCTTGGTCAAAGAATGTAACCACCACGCCACAAAGGCCCCTAAACTAAATGTAAAATTGAATTAAATTTAAAATTACAATAATTTTTTAAAAATACTAAGTAAATTAATAATATTGATTTTTTGCATACTTATAGGAGGAGGGAAAATTTAAATGGTAATTGATAGGAAAATTGCCATTTAAATGTATTTAAATATAAAAAAAAAATAGGAAAACGATTATTTTAATGTCTTATTTTCAACACTGAGTATATTTAGGATCAAGAAATATTTAAATGAATGATCTGATCTTTGTTCTTTGTCTGTACAACCAATTGTTAAAAATTAAAACTAAGCTAAAATTCTATCAATAGTACTGAATAACCTACTGAATATTTAAAGCATTATTATCTATAGCAAAGTCACTGACTTTCAATGACTTACTTTCCATATGGTTCAGAGCTTTAGTCATAAAATGACATTTCCGTTCAATAGACTTAATATTTACAAAATCTTTTGAAAGGACAAATTAATACCAAAGTTTTGAAAAATGATAAATTAAAATTGGGCATCCAAAAATTCTGTTTTATCTATCATATTTCTTCGCAATGTACTTAATATTAAGTTGGCATTACATAATTTCAAAAGAATATGTAAATTTAAAGTATCTATATTAAAAAATATACAAATTAATCTAAGTATGAATTAAACTATAAATCTTTTGATAGAAATTATATTAATATCCAACTATTTGAAATTTAATTTACATGTTCTATTATTTTAACCTAAAATCAATTTACAATTATAAAATCTTGAATCTTAAATCCTAAAATCTACTCACAAAATTTTAATATACATGTTTATACCAATATATTGACACCTAATCAATTTTTTCAAAGGAATTTTATGTTTTTATTATGTTCTGTTCTTTTTTTGTACCTAGTATAATTTTCTACTAAACACCTTCATTGTTCCGTTAAACCTTATATCCATATTTTGCAAATTATACCGTTATTAAGAGTGTAATAGTGTAAGGCAAATCAATAAGTCTTTTAGAAAATCCTTTGACTAGAGTTTTTCTATTTTTTAATCGGATTAGAGTTAGAGAGAAATAAAGGTAAAACTATGTACAAATTTGTTAACACATATGGATCATATAGTGTAGGATTTGTTTAACTGCACATACACACACACAATGTTGAAGAAAAATAAAGGAATGATAAGAGTTGTACCACGTAATAGAAAAATAAAAAGTAATATGATATGTGCGATATTTAAAATGAATTTTAATTTTTAACCAATATGTTGTTTGTTAAATGAAACGAAGTAGTATGTAACACCATGGATTTAATATTGTAAAGTTTGAATTTTAAAATAACTGTAAAAAATTAACCACATATTCTATCTATGGTTAATTCATTGCTTCTGGAAAACGGTGCACAAACAAATTAAGAATTATAAATGCGTATTTTACAATTTTTAAAACTTTTAATTTCACCTGAAAATTGTGGAAAACAACTCCACCCTATACCAACAAATTAAGCCCAGTTCTTATTATTTATAATGAGTCAAGAAAGAAGTGCAGGTTTCCCAATTTAATCCTTGACGGGCAGAACATGTTACTTACTATCTTTTCCCCATCCTCTTGAACTATTATACTACAAGATGTTCCGGTGATTATCACAATGTTTTAACTACTGGAAGAGGTATTTTTTGAGAGTAGTAGTTTTACCCTCCATCATACCAAGGGATTTAATATTGCAAGAATTTTTTAAGGGTTTTCAACTACTTTAGAAAAAAATAATACTGCCAATTCCATTATCGATTTCAATATAGTACGAAATGATTTGAATTTTATGGAGAGTTTTCAAAATCGCTGTTTCTCTGAATATCTTTGAATCCATAGAAGCTTTAAGAGTATTTACTAAGAATAAAAACACTCAAAAAATATTACAATACAAAATTATATTATCCTAAAGGAATTAAAGTCTAAATTTATTTTAAATTAATTCCAAAATTGAAATTTACAAAAAAATTTATTAAATAAAATTTTAAAGTTGTTTCAATTTTAAAGATTCATTCGAAAAATCTTAAATATCGTCCTACTTTTTCCATTTTCAATTCACAATTTCAATTTTAATATATAAACATTTCAATATAAATATATTTGTCCCTTAAATCATGACAAGTTAACATTTGTATTTATGTACAAACTAAAATTTATCAAAAATTTTCCATCTTCTGTTAATTTGAATAGGAAATACTTTAATTTCAAATTCTATACCCGAAGTAAAGTAAATTTACTATATAACATTGTGTAGATACATTTACAACATTTATTTAATATTAGTTTACTTTAACAAACATTTAAGGACATATGATTGGATGCAATAAACATATAATAAATAACATATACATTTTTGAAAAATGATCGGCGTAATTCAAGTTAATAAATACCAACACCACCAAGTTCTTTGGTCACTGAGCTGTAAATAAAGAGAACTACTAAAGAAGACCATATGTTGCATATGTTCATAACAATATGCTATGGAATTGATAATAAAGGTAGTACAGTCTTTGAATGTTGGAACTGGTTGTGTCAACGTCCTATTTATCGAAATATATGACGTGTCATATGTACTAGACATCTGCACAAATGTATTCAAAAGCGTTTTCAAAACATTCTATAATAAGTAAAACCTTTTATATTCTGTTTTGAAAGCTTTCAAACTAAATGCACACATTACAAAATTATTATAGAATAGAGTAAATAAAATACAAAATTATTGTAGGATAGAATGAATATGTATTTGTTTAATTTTGTGTACACTGTGTACATTGTGTACATTGTAATTAGAGTACTTGGTATACTCGGTGTGTTTTAAAAGATTTAGAAGGATTTAAATTTGATTTTCAAAATATCAAAGTATTTATGAAAGCAAAGCTTTTCATTATTCTTGTTTGAAATGCAACGAATAGAATAAATATAGCTAAGTTGTAGTTTGAGTATACACCACATCTAAATCTTTTAGGACGAATGTATAGAATACAGTATTTGAATACATTCGATAATTTTTATAAAGGAATGTATTTGTGCATATCTCTAGTATCATCTCCCTCAAGTTGGAAGATGTTATGTGTATATGACATAACAAAGTTATTACCATTATTATAACAACTTTCTTAATATGATATCAGCTCAAAATTCCAACGTACTCATCCAAAGTAATCTATAAGTCCCAGTTCCAGTTAAGCTTCTAATCATAAATACCCATCTCTAAAATCAAATAATATTTTTATATATTAAAGAGTTAAAAACCTAAAATTTACTTTTATAATGATAATGACCAAAAACCTTTTAAAAAATTAATGCAAAGCTACAATTCATAATACAGGAAATAAAAATATATTTTATAACATTACAAATCTAAAATGTCATTTACAATAACATTCCAAATGAAAGCGATTGACATGAGCCATAATTAAACTTCAATAGTTAGAAAAACTTTTTCAATTAAATTTCCATGACTTTTTTTTTACATATAAGTAAAAATTTATTATTACATACATATACATTTTATAGATGCATCTTACATTCATATATAATATACCTATACATTATACATACAAGACACATACATAAAAACACTAAGGCCAATAAATGGTGTTGAAAAGGATGTTCAACTATATTAATGTAATGAACTTCTTTAATTCAATATTATCAAAGGAATATTATGTACCATTAGATATTTTTTATTATTTGGTTTTGTTTTTTTTTTATAATATCTTTAGATACAAAATTTACAAAGTCCACCTCTAAAGTCCTTTTTTACAATATCAATTAAAATACTTATGATTTTTGGAATATTCCTTTTCTTTTATTGTTAAGTTCAAATTGAATTACAAAATTCATAAATATTTATGTTATATTTATGTATAAACACGTAACATTAATATTTATATATGTATATATATAAATATTTATATGTTAAAAAAGAGCCATATTATATAGAACTACATTACTATATTGAATATTTTACATGAACTACTAAAACTTTAAAAAATGATAGTTATATTTTCATAACGGTACCTACATACTCTGGATATTCAGTTAAAATAAAAAAAAATTCAATAGAAATTTAATAAAAGGTTACCCAGTTTTTGGAATTTGAAAAAAAAACTCGAAAATAAAAAATTATAACATACAAAAAAAGTGGAATTGTGAATACTTTGAATAAAAAATATTACATAGGTATATGCAAGTTACAATGTATAGCTAAAAAGTACAGTAAACACACTTTTAAAAAAACCTTATTTTGCAAAAAAATCGTCATTAGTTTGGCATTATTATTATGTTGTTGTTTTTTGATATTTTTAAAGTTCTAAATGTTCAGCTGTTAGACTAGTAATCATATATACAATATACAAAATTCTACATATTGTAATCTTAAATTTTGGTTATAAGGTATCCGTATCTGTCAAATTTATTCAATTATATTATTATTTTTTTCAATTAAATTATTTCTTTATAATAATATTTAATTTAATTTTAATTATTTATATAAAATTATGACACGAATTATCCATTGACTAATGGTGACTGTATTGATTAAAAAACCAGATAATAGTTTTCACTTTTGTTGTGATTCGAATTTGCGCTAGTTAAATCCAAGGCCGGCATTGTATTCGCTGTGCATTATTACTGCAATTCGGTTTTTTATTTTATATAATAACTTGAGAATAGCATATAAGATAAGTTAATTATTTTGTCCTATATCTTATACTAATATTTATTTATATTTATTTTTTTATTTATGTACAGTCTCCTCCCACATAGATTGTGATAAATAATTAAATCTGCCTTTCCTTTTCAGAAGTGGCAGTTAAATTTATTTTATATTATGGCATAAAAATTGCGATATCAATTATAAATTATATTTTTTATTTGATATGGTCTATACAGGATTTGATTCCGAGACCTCACACCTTTGGATTAAAAGGCCAAAAATTTTTAGATTAAACCATAAACATTTAGAAATATCAAATTGTAGAAATATCAATTATGCAATTTGTTTCAAACTTTACTTAATAACAAACTTACGAATTCCGAAGTATTAGCTGTGAACTTAAATCACAAAGAATGTAGTTTGATGGCTGAAATACTTTTCTAAAAGTTAAACATATGGTAAACATATTGTGATCCTTGTTTTATAATATTAAAATATTATTTAATAAATTTCAATATAAAAATAAAAATTTTTGATAAAGTTTTTTGTAAACGAGAGATTACTGTATATGAATACAATATACAATTAAATAATAATGATGTAATTAGTTAATGAAAACATAATTTCAATTTTTTTTTTGTAAGTATTTAACAATAGAGTAAAAAAGATTGTTGCAGTTTGCAGTAAAAATTAAATTACAATAATATATATACATATATATGCATTTAATGTAATATAATAACTTAATTAAATTATATAAAGCTGAAAATTTTATTATTCTAAAAACATTTTTAGTTTAAAAGGTAATATTTTGTAAAAAGGAGTATTTAAAAAGTTAATATTTTGTAAAAGTTATATTATCTATATAATGTGATAATATTATAGAAAATAAGTTTAATCCTATAATTTAATATTATTATTCATATAATAATTAAATCTTATAGTTATGAATATTTTAGAAATAAAAGTAATGAAAAAAACCAAGGATTTTTATGAAAAAACATTTTTAAAATTAAAAAATATTCCAATTTTGGGTAAAATTTTATTGAATAATAAAAGCTCTTAAAATTTTATTGTAATTTAAAAAAAAATCAAGACAAACACTTTTCAATTGTGTGGTAGCGCTTTATAATTAACAAAAATTATTAACACACATTAAATATAATGTTGAAACTGTCATTTTTGTATTATTTTCTAGTTGACAGTTGCTTTGAAGTTTATATTGTGAATTACTTAATTGTTATCAAAGAATTAAAATGTCTAATTCATATTGTGAATAACAATATGATTGACATTTGCTTTGAAGGTTTTATTGTGAACTATTTTTTAAAAATAAATAACTAAAATCAATATTATGGAAATAATTGTGTCAACAAATTTTAACAGCTGAAAAATTTTAGTAGATGGTTTTTTAAATAATACCTATTGATTGTTTCTTTAAAATTTATACAGATATCAGAAAATGCCAATTGCCAATTTAATTATATTTTTATGAAATTCTGAATATTATGAACCAAAAAACCATTATCTGTGGTTTTTTATTAAAAGTTTTTGGCTATTATTTTTTTTAAATTATTATATTTAAAAAAAATTCAATCATATAAG
Source organism: Dolichopus griseipennis (assembly GCA_963082915.1). Classification (NCBI taxonomy): domain Eukaryota; kingdom Metazoa; phylum Arthropoda; class Insecta; order Diptera; family Dolichopodidae; genus Dolichopus; species Dolichopus griseipennis. The sequence goes on along the minus strand of OY720441.1, from coordinate 71,971,670 downwards.
GGTATAATTTTATTGTAATATTAATATATCAAAATAGTAAAATTTTTAATTTTAAGACTTTTTAATAATAACGAAGCAGGTATTATGTCTTAATATTATCCTAGAATTTTCATACAAAGCATATTACTGACTTTTTGTAAAATTTTGAGAGTAAAAAGTATAGTAAGTTTTGATTTTACGCCCGATTAAATTTTCAAAAAGTGACTCAGAAGATCGAATTTTTAAATATATGACTTTTTAGAGAAAGATTTTAAACAGTTTTCTTTTTTGCAATCATTTTCAACTTTGAACTACAATATTTTCAACGGCAACACTTATGATCATGAAGTAAAAATTAAAATATTCTTCAGACCGATACCTTAATTATTAGCAGAATTAAATATATCTGCACCCAACAGGTTGCCAGATATAACGGTTTAGATATAAACAGCCCCAAAAAAAAATAGGATACTTTTAAATGTTCCTATAGTCCTTAAGGAATAATACACGCTGTTAAGGATATAAAGTTTTTGTAAGCTGGCAATACCAACTATCTTTTAGACATAGTCATTTGGTCGTATGGGTACAATAAATGCTATTCGAAATTTTCAAAGTTTTTTGACATTTGTTCAGATATGACAAAACTTTTTTGAAAACTGACACTAAAACTCCTACCAACATAAAAACATTTTCAAAACCTGTCTAATTAAAAAAGAATTTGATTTTCTAGCTCTTCGTTGTGGTCTTCTTCACTTCTGATTAGTTTAGGAGAATATAAATATTAATTTAATTAATTTTCTAATTTGTTTTCCTGTAAAACACAAAAAATTAATTTTAAAGGGAAACTATTCTTTTAACAATCACTATAATAATAACGTGCTATTTATGTAAATAATCAATTATAAAATATTTACATAACTTTTATACACATAACCACAAATTTGATTAAATAATAAAAGTTAAATATTATAACTATAAAGTTATCAATATATACATACATATTAAACATTTTATATGTCTCTGAATATATCTAAACAAGTATATTATTATATACATATATTATTACAGCCGGTTTAACTTGACTCAAATTGTAAAATAAAATTGTCATTTTGTATGGGATGCTGCCATGGAGTGTGCTGGCCACGTATGATAACTGAAAAATTTAATAAGCTAGGTTTCTGAATTTTTCAAAAATTCTCCTTTATATAGGAAAGTCTTTGATGTTGAAATTCGGCCAGTTTACGCAACGGGTCCGAGTAACTGTCACGCAACTTTTTTCTTTACATTACTAAATATCTAATAAAGTTCAATGACCAATATCTGCATAAAATACAGTTGGTCTAGTGTAAGAAGTTCGAATAGCTGCAATGCAACATATATTTACTTTTATACATATTACAGAGTCTAATAAATTGTGTATTTGAAATTTTGCCAAAAGTATTTAAGGATATTGTAAAATATCTAAAAAATTTTGTTCATTCGAGTATCCTAGGATTAATACAATCTACTCTCTTCCTCTTTTTTTGTTTTTTTTTTAAACTTAACTTCCATTCACAAATGATCAAAACAAAATTTTTAAGTTTATGTATAAACAAATCGAAATGTATTTTTAATATTCCGTCTTTTAACAGTTTTTATATTTATTTAACATAATATCTTCAAATAATATTTTCTTATTTTTATTGTATTTTTTTTTTATATTTTTATTTTACCTTTTTAAAAAAATCATAACTGTAATCGTATCTTAAAATAAAATCACCAACTTCTGTATATGCTTAATATACACAAAAGGTAATATATACAAATATATAATTAAATTATATATAAATATCTATATATTTTGAAAGAAAGGTATATATTAATACAAAATAATTTAAAATGTTATATAAATTTTATGCATTACATTATACACAAATATATATACAAATACAAAATAATACGCAGAAATTTGTGTGTATATATATATATATATATATATATGATACAAAATTCACATTCATAAAGAATTTAAAACGTGCTAAAATATAATTCCCATAGAGAAAAATACTATATTAAAGAATGGTGTTATGCAAAAAATTTTTTACGATCCCTTTTATTCAATCCATCATTTTATATGGAATTTTATTTTGATATTCATCTTCATTTTCTTCATCATCATCATCATCATTATCAATATTTTCATTTTTTTTTACATTTTTTTTTTTATACCCGTATGACTATATAGTCAAAGGGTATAATAAATTTGCCATAACGTTTGTAACGCAGAGAAGGAGGGGGGGTAGATATAGACTCAAGTGTATGGATTGGATCAGAATCGAAAAATAAATCGATTTACCTATGTATGTCCGTCCGTCTGTCCGTCCGTCCGTCCGCACGATAACTCAAAAACTAAAGGAGCTAGCATCTTGAAATTTTCGCAAATTCGTTTTTTGTAATAGCCGTCATCGCTATTTAAATCCAGCCATTTTGGTCCATGGGTTCGGGTAGCTGCCACACAACTTCTTTTTTTATATAAGTATTACTCTGTACCTATTACAGCTGCGTGTCTGAAATTTTGCCAAAAGTAGTTTAGTTCTATGGCCAAAGATTCTGCAAAATTTGGCTGGTCTAGGGGAGTGGGTTTGAGTAGCTGCCAAACAACTTCTTATTTTATATGAGCATTACTCTCCACCCAATGAAGCTGGGTGTCTGAAATTTTGCTAAAAATAGTTTAGTATAATGGCCAAAGTTACAGCAAAATTTGGTTGGTATGTTTGAAATTTTGACAAAATAAACCGGTTAATTTTAACCGGATGACATAATGTATATGATACGGTCATACGGATATCCCAGAGTTGACACAGTCTACTCTACTACACTCTTCCTCGTTTTATTTCAACTTCATCTTTATCATTATTGTCATCATCGTGGAAAATCTCATCACAGAAATATTACATCTGCATATTTGAATTTTTAATATATTATATACCTGTATGTTTTTATCTGTGAGTTACGTATAAAAATTTGCATTACAACCACAATGATATTATAATTCAATATTCCCGGTGCAGCTTCAGTACATAAAGAAAAAAAAAAAAAATAAAATAAAATCAAAGTATATAATAATCATCATTCATCATAATAACATTACATGAAATCCATCATTTTGTAATTCATTTTCACGATTTTATAGGTTGAATATGAGAGGTATGTAACAGAAAAAAAAGGAAAAATATAGTGTCCAAGGAGTTGTCTGGAATAGTTAATTGTGTTGAAACCATCATCCAGCACTTTCTTTTTTTTTTTTTTGTTTTATATAATCAATAATTATGATCTGAGAGATACTGCGAGATGAAATCTCAAAATTTATATTAAACTTATAGTACTTAGATAGAATCTAGATTTTCTTTAACTGTAACATTTTAAATGGATCAAAATAATAAATTAGATTGGAAAATTTTAAGTGAGTGAATATTTAATTAAAATATGAGAATTTATTCCTTTGATTTAATAAGTGTATTTTAATTTTCAAAATTTTATAATAAAATTATTTTTTTTATAAAATTACTTTCATAATTATTTCCTTAATTTTAAATATATTTTAATTTGATAGATTTAAATTTAAAAAACCAAAGTAGAAGTTGTTACTAGTAACTATTTTCTTACAGTTGACCATTTATGTAATTTTTTATATAAAGGATTTTAGAAGTTGAAAAAATTTTTAAAAGATCTCTAGATTAAATGTTCAGTCTGATTCTATTGAGGAATTCTACACAATGAACAAAGGACGAAACAGCTTCTACTTTGGTTTAACATTTTTATATTTAAGTAAGATTAATCTTTTATAACTGTTCAAATTGTTTTAAAACGTATTTTTTTCACTCAAATACGACAACATTCCCATTATATCAAAATATCATACGAAAGGCTCTGGTTGGAGTCCCAGTGCAATCGTTTGCAGTGAGTTCAAATCAATGGCTGAATCAATGATTTATCACTATGTATATTTAATGAAAAATACATTAATATAACAATATAAACAAATACAAAATATAAACAAATAATTCAATTAGTTAATATAACTCACTGATATAAAATACCATATAACTCAAATACAAAGTATTACAATATAAAGAGAATGAGAATTATATCTATTGAAAATCTAAAACTTTTCTACATGTTATAAGACCTAGTACTATCTCATGTTTAAAAAGTATGTGGAATTCATTAAGATCAATTCTAATAACAAGAATATAATATGACCAACTTCTCCAACATGTACCTATGGTATAAACAGGCTTATTAACTAACAGTTGAACAGTTAGCGCTTAAAAAAAAAAAATTTCATAACATTTTGAATATTATTTAAAATATTTATTCTAGCACCCTTTTTGATAAAAATTTATCAAAGCCAACGAGTCAAGATAATTTAGATTCGCTTATACCTCAATTAATATTTTCCATTTACAAACTGTAAATATTTTTACCATTTACCATTTTTACCAACTAGTTTTTCTGTAATGGAAATCGCCTCTTTTAATTCAATCAATTCATTAACAAATAATTTCACAAGACCCACATGCCTTAAAATAGGTCCAACTATCAAAATTTTATACTCTATAACGTTTAAACTTGAAATTAAAAACACTGCAAAAGATTAAAGTAATATACTTTTGACATTACTATATTAGTAAAGTTTGACATAATATTGACATATCAACAATAAGTGTTGCCTAATTGGTATAAATTAATTAAGTTATTATCTAAAAAAAATTTTAATCGATTATCTATTATTCAATTCATAAGATTATCCAATATTTATTTTCATCATTTTAATATGTATTTATGCAATTAAAACTTTATAAATTAATTGATTGACTGCATATTTTAGATATATATAGTTATATTTTAAACCATGTATGAAAAAATTAAAAATGGAAATTAAATATTCATGTAATTTTCTCCCAATATATTTCCTATTAAAAAAATTTACTTTAAATAGATAAATGTCTCACTATATTTAAAATGAATTGTTCTAATAAATTTTATTGTTCAATTATATACATATATGTATATATATATATATATATATATATATATATATTTAACACTAATATCGACATATATATATATAAATTAACTTCTTTCAAAACGTCACTATTTTTATACCGGTATGACTATATAGTCAAAGGGTATAATAAATTTGCCATTACGTTTGTAACGCAGAGAAAGAGGGGGGTAGATATATACTCAAGTGTATGGATCGGATCAGAATCGAAAAATAAATCGATTTAGCTATGTATGTCCGTCCGTTCATCCGTCCGTCCGTCCGTCATCACGATAACTCAAAAAATAAAGGAGTTAGATTATGAAATTTTCACAAACTCGTTTTTATGCAAAAACCGGAATCGCTATTTAAATCCAACCTTTTTGGTCCACGGGTTCGAGTACCTGCCATACAACTTCTAATTTTATAGGAGCATTACTCTATACCTATGGAAGCTGCGTATCTGAAATTTTGCCAAAAATAGTATAGTATAAAGGCCAAAGTTACCGCAAAATTTGGTTGGTCTACTGCAGAGGGTTCGAGTAGCTGCCATACAACTCCTTCTTTTATATGAGCTTTACACTACACCTGATAAAGCTAGGTGTCTGAAATTTTGCCAAAAGTAATTAACCGGATGATATAATGTATATGTTACGGTCATGCCGGTATCCCAGAGTTGACACAGTCTACTCTAGTACACTCTTCCTCGTTTTTAAACAATTCCTATTATTTTATTATTCTGTTTTCAATAAAAAGGGGCGAAACAAAAGCATAGGCTATGCAAAACAGTTCAGAAAAGAAACAGAAACGGAAATTCATTCATTCGCACTATTTACAATTAATAAGACTGAAACAATATACAAAAACAAAAGCCCGAATCTGAAGAGAAAAGAAAGAGATAAAAAATAAAAGAGAATAAACATTTTTTTTTTTGAATAACCTTCTTCTTCTGTTCCTTCATTTTGTGTAAAATTAATCTGGCATTCAATTTAATGTTTTTATCTTTTATCTCTGACTTTTTTTTAAAAATATACTTTGTCCTACTCTTAAATATTTCTGTATACTATATACATATATATATAGTATATATACTGTTATATAATATATTCTCAGGATAATTCACCAGATTCACTATTTATCAGTTTAGGTGTTTTCCTTTAAAATTCATCATTGGACATATATATATATATATATATATATATATATATATATATATATATACACAATAAGTGATGTACATGTATACACTTAACTTTTTTGGACTTTTAGCCGTTTAAATGGAACAATATATATATATATATATAACAGAAAAAAAATTTTTTTACAAATTGACTGCGCAACATTGTGACACAATGTTGTTGCCGGTGATGTCCAGAAATATTAAATTCTATTTTGTTTTTTTTTTTGTTTTTAAAGAACAATAGAAGATACAAAGTTTATTTTTCATTTTTGGTTTTTGTTTTTATTTTCTTTTCTTCTCTTTCTTTTAAAGAAAGAAACAAAAAATATTTTTTTTTGAGTTTTTCATTTTTATAACAGAAAAGTATCTAGTGCTCTATTAACTGGCATTCATTTTCACTTCTATTTTGTATTTCGTATTTTGTATTTTTTTTTTGTAAGTTAAACACTACAAGTTTCACATTTTATGACAGATTATGTCAATAGTGAATTTTTTTAGTAAATTCAAAAGAGTTTAACTGTATTTGATAGGACTTGTAATATGAATTCTATTTGTTTTTTTTTTTTTTTTTTTGTGAATATTAAACATTGAATATATTGAATTAAAGTATTTTATATACGCAGTTATGTTTCATTTCTGAAAAATTTCGTTTTATTTTGGAATATAATTTCACTTTGTCGCTACCGACCGTTCTGCCATCCGACCGCATATTTTTAAAGCAGTGACACCGTTTAAAATACACAAAAGAAATTAGAAAATCATAAAATGGTTATGATTTGTAGCCCTGTTACCCTAATCTAAATAGAGTAACAGCCACCCAAAGTAATAGCAAAAGTTGTAATGAAAAATATCTTCAATCAAACGACACACAAAGCTGTTTTATGGGCTTTGTAAATATATGTAACACAATTGTATAGAGTTGCCATATGGTACTAAATAGACTAAATAGGGAAACGTAATGGGAAATTCAATTTTGTCCTTTAAAAATGGGAAATTCAAGTTTGGAACTTGAATTTTTGAAAAAAACTTTGATTTTAAAAAATAAGTCTAGAATATGTTTTAAGTTAACACTTTTAATTATGGCCTTCTATTTAGAAGCTATAAGAGGTTGAAAATTTAATATTTCCAAATAACCCCTGTAATTTGAATACCTGTTCAAATTTTTTTTTAAGAATAAAAAAGGTAGTTTAAAGGTATAGTTTATATAGGGCCTTGAAATTCCCTATAATATTCAAAAAAGTGTCTCTTCATCACTTTACCCAAAACTTATAATGTAACATTTTTAATTTTTAAATATGTGTTTTTTAAAATCCTTGTTTTTTTCATTACTTATTTATTTTACGAACCAGTACCTATTGACTATAGTAAAATATAGTATAGTGCACCTAAACTAACGCATGTATTCTAGTTAAAAAAAAAAACTACACAGTGTTGTAAATCTTTTCAATTCTTCTAATCAATGGGAATTTACTTGAAAGTTTGATGATTTCATTGGCAAGATTTATAAAAGAATTAAAATTGCAATAAAATTTTCTTTTGTCCTGTATCTGAACATACAATTGGCATGTTTGAATTTTCCTCCATACATATTTGGAGAGTTATAAGAGTTAATTTTTTAGTTGTACGTGATTTCTTATGTTCGATTTTGATACATGTGCATATACATATACTTATAAATTTATTTATTTACATACTATGCATAAATATTATGAACTGCTAATAAATTTTTACATTAAAAATGAGTAGATAAAACCCATACTATTTTTTAAAATTAATGATTAGCCTTATAGCCTATCATTATTTAAATACGAGATAAAGTGTCCTTAAAATCATAAGTTAAAATTTAAATTTTCTTTAAAATTTAAATAAATTTATTCAGTTAATAATTCATTACATTTTTATTGTAATTTTTAATAATATGGCAAACCAACTGAATATAAAAGAACCAAGCCTATAATTAGAGTTTATACATCTGAAAAAAATGGTTTTTGAAAAGATCTATTGGAATAAATAAAAATTAAAAATTATGTTATAATTTATAAATGAATAAGTTTTAATTTGAAAGGGACGAAAATTTATTTTAAATTAAGATGAACTCACTGATAAATAGTTTCTATTTAAAGTTTTTCATATTTCCTATTTGTTACTTTAAGAATAATATAACTATGCAATTACTTCAAATTTATCATAATATTACTTCCAATTTTTCAACCTTAATATTTTTATTTTAAGTTTTTTTTTTTTGCATTTTGGGATCTTTGCCAAAATTGTTAATAAACTGAATTGGAATTTTTTTGTTATATCATTTTGAGAAATCAACTTATCTATTTTAAAAGTATATAAAAATATAAAAGTAAATTTACTCGCAGACTTATATACTTTATGTTTATTTACTTGTTCATTTATAAATGGGACGTATTTTTTTTATAATGCACTGAGATGATTATTGGTTTTGATGCCATTATTAGATTATGCCAATGCTGTTTATTATATATATATTCAAAAATATATATTACTCTTATTTGATTTGATCGCAAGGGGGAGTTGTAATGAAAATTATTTATTTAAGTCATTTTTCTTGAAAAAAAATTGACATGTGGGGAACCACTGTAAAATCCACACTCCCTCAGTTGACATGCCTAAATTACTCAGCCACTAAGCCACCGAGGCCTGTTATAAATTTATTTATTTTCATCTGTTACTGCATAATAAATTACACAGGATCAGAAATTACCCTCGGCTAATAAGGCCATTTTGGGCTTTCATTAAATTACAATTTTTCTACAATTTACAATTTCGAGTACTAACATAATATATAAATTTTAATAATAGTGAATTAAATGACATTTTTAAATTTTTAAGAAATTGATATTAAATATAGGTTTACCTGTTAACATTATTTATATAAGTACTTTGAAATTTAAAAATTAACTTTTGTTACATATTTACAAAATTTACATATTTACATAGATTACATTATGAGAATTTCAAGGAAAACTAAATTTCCTTCCATATTTTAAGAATATTGCAAATATTTCATTTATAGAAACTCATTTTAAAACTGTACTTCAAAATTGCATACTTTTAGGCGTTATAAATCTTCTTCTGATTATTGTGAATTTTTAGTTTCATTCTTATCATTTAATTAATTTGAAATTTCTTTTAAAGGTACTCTGAAAACAATTGTTCGTTAACCGTTTTAATAGATTTTTGCAAAGCTTCCACATACATATAATAAAAAAATTATAATTTATATATTGAACAAGAAAATATTAATAATTTTATAAAAATAAAACTATTGACGCCAAATATTTAAAAATTTTTATGATTATAATAATATAACTTCATATTAAGTATATTTTTTTTTTTTTAATTTCATATTTAGAAATAAAATTATTATAACGGATATATAAATTAATATTAAAAAATAATGCAAAACAAATATAATATATGTATATATTACTCACAGTATTAATAAAATATAATAATAAAATGTTTGAAAAAAATTTTTTAATCATAAATTACGTAAAACATATTTTTTGGTCTTTTTTTTAAAAAAAATAAATAAAAAATAACCGTAAACTATTCACAATAAAAAAATTTTAAATGTAATCAAACCCGGAATCTGTTACACGGTTTCATATAATGCAATTTTATTTCCTTCTTTTATTTTTACTTAAAAATATCGCATTCTTTTCATATAACACCAACATTAATATACATACAAACATTTTTATATTTAATATATATTTTGATATAAAAATTTATTTATATGCGAGTATGAGTGAGTGCAATTTTTTTTTAAATATTTTCCCGTTATGTGGTTTTAATAACAAAAACAAAAAAAAAAACCAAATATTAAAAATTTTACATTTCATTGCTCTCACACAATTTATGTACAATAATGAAACCATACCACTGTAATGTAATCAAAGTATATAGGCAATTTTACAGTTAAATTATGTTATTATTTCACCATTTTTTTTCTCTTTCTCTCAAATATTTATTACTTGAATACACTTAAAAATTGATGCACGTGTGCATACATATGCAATTCAAAGCATAACATATTTAATTCAATTTAAATACTAACAGGATTTTTCTTTCTTTTTATTTAATATATAATAGTTATATTGTTATATATATATTACAAATTTGTATAAAAATTAACTATAAATATAAATATTTATATATATGTATAAATTTTGAATATGAATTCGTTTTGTTTACATTATATACATATACATACATATAACAGTAAACAAATAGACTGATATGGAAAGAAAATGTAAAATAAAAATATATAAAATTTCTTCTTGTTTTTTTATTTTTTTTTGGCCTCTAGTGTTAAAAAAAAATATATAAAAGTAGGGCGACTATATATATGTATATTAGATATATATAGATATATATAAGTTTGTTTTTATTTTTGTAATGGAGACGAGTGCCAAGTAAATTGCTAAAAAAAGTAAGAATAAAAAATTTTGAAATAACTGTAAAAATAAAGATATAAAATATAAAAAATGAGATATCAAACAAACCTACAAACATATTCACAATAATAAAGAATAAACTGAAGATAGTCTATGAGGATTGTCTATAAAAATAAAAAATAAAAAAAAATGACAAAAACAAAAGGGAAAAAAAACCACCAACATACAAAAGATTTTTTTTTTTTTTTTTTTTTTAAATGTCCACATGAGACGGATGAGTGCATTACATATACACTGTAGTGTATAAAATATACATATATACAAGGACTTATAATATACCTACTTAAAAAAATTTCCAGAACTGTAAATTTGAATGGCAAGGATAATATATTTTTTTTTTTTCATTCTAGTTTAATTTAATTGTTTTTTTTTTCACCCACCCACCCACCCATCATTATCGCATTTTTAAGAGGTCTTTTGTTTGTAAACTTGCTAAAGTTTTTTATTCGAGAAAAAGATAGAAGTTTAAACATGAAGTAAATAAAAAAAAAATAACCGTTAGCGACATTCATTTAAATAAGAAAAATAACTGTTAGTGATATGAGCGGTTTTTTAATTCTTCGCTATTTTATTTTACAAAAATCGATTTGAAGCGATTTATTCTTTCTTCTATATTAGATCTGCTACTTTGATTAAATTTCGAACTTCTTTAATTGTTTTTGAATTGGGTTGAAATCACTTTCAGGTTTTATTCGAAATATTTTCTAGAATGGCTCATATTTATGTCAAAAATTATTTATAAAAATTGGTCAGTTTTCTCTTGAAGGTTTTATTAATATCAATGCAGAATTGCTGTGCTAGGAGTTACTTTGGCTGACATTGTATCTGTAATATGATATGCATAAGCAATTTAATAAAACTAAGGATTCACATAATATTTTATTCAAACCGTTCTCTAACGTGTTCAATGCAAATGAATAAAAATCTAACATCAACTATGGTCTATTTTTTCAAATGCCCAAAAATTGCATTCGAAAGAATTTATAATGTTCCAAAGTGGAATCAATTCAAAAGTCTTCAGAATTCTTGGGAATTTGGAACTCGAAGTTTTTGATATAAAATTCTTTTAAGATAATTCCTTCTCCTATATGCTGTTAAGATCTATTCTAGTTTTACTTTCTTCAAAACTTTTGAGAAGATGCACAAATTTTCCACAAATGTCTAATATAAAGCTAATTTTTTTTATGTGCTAACTATTCAACTGTTGGGCTAATACGCCTGTCTATAGCATTGGAATAGGGCTGTCATATTTCTATTCTTGTTATTAGAATTGATCTTAATAAATTCCACAAAAATTTTAAACATTAGATAGTACTAGGCCTTATAACATGTAGAAATATCTTAGATTTTTAAAAGATCCAATTCTATTTTATAAGGTATTTCTGTATCTGCGAGTTATATTATTCAATTAAAAAATTTGTTTATATATTGTTATATTAATGTATTTTTCATTAAAAATATATAATTATTAATTAAATTACGAATAGTAGCTAAGTCGAGTCAAAAATCAGATAAAAGTTTTCCCACTTTCACTAGAACTCGAGTCCAGATCTCTCGCATGAAATGTCTGGGCTCTAACCACTTTACCATCCAGCCATAATGCTAACGCTTACTGAAAACTTATGTATTTAATAAAATACTCGTAGGTATTCCTTAAAAATAACAGAACAAGATGTTAACAATTGGATCGCCCAGTAATATTCAAATGAAAGTAATGTGCAATAATATGGAAGAATTTTCGTTAATTGCATTCATATGGCTTTCATATACATATATAAATTCGCATAAAAAAAACGGTAAATTTTGTGATTGCGTTTTATAATATAAGGGAACAAAATAAAACAGTAAACCATAACCTTACATAATTTTTTGTCGAATTGTGAATTTCTTTTGGTATTGAGAATTTAAAAAAAAAATAATATACACAGTCAGTCAGTCGTCTACATAACATATATATATATGTATATGCACTTACAAACATACAGTAATATATCCTAAATATACATATATATGTGCTCATATTAGTATTATACAGTTAATGTACATGTAACTGTACTATTATATAGTCAAGTAAAATATAACGGTACTATAATAAAAATTGTAATAAGTATACATATATAACAGAGATTACTGTTACTGTGTATATGTATATGTATATATGTTTATTTTGATACCGTCAATTTCAATTTTTTTTTATTTTAGTTTTTTATTTTTTCTCCTTTCATTTTTATTGTTGTTTTTTTTTTCTTTTTTTATTTTTTTATTATTCGTCCTCTAATTTTTATGGTTATTCTATGTTCATTTTTTATTTCTTCTGTTAAAGAGTTTTTTTTCTTTAATGCGTCTAGGATTACGTATGCGAGCCAAGAACTTGATGGTGATATAAAAAAAAAAAAAAATTTTACAGTTATATTTTTTTTTTTTTTGTTTTGTTAATAGAAGGATACCATATCAGTGTATTTGCACGAATTCATTTTGAAGAGTATAACTACTTAAATTCAATCGTTATATTTATTTATTTATAAAAAAAAATAAAACATATGTATATGTACATGCATACTAATATATGTCTATGATACATATATATATTGTGCATTTTTTATTTTAGCTTTATACAAAACCAACGTTAAGTAGGGATCAAGTAATTTACGGATATACGAAGTAAAAATAAAACAAAAGTAAAAAAATATTAAAATAAAATGGGGAATAAACAGGAGGAATAAAATGCAATGAAAGAAATTAGAAGGAATATAAAAATGTATATATATATATATATATGTATATAAATCGACCCAAATAAATTTAGGATTTTCATTTTTAATACACAAACATACATAATATGTATATAAACTATCAATATGGTATACAATATAATATGATGTATAGGTATGTCAATATTATATGTAACATTTTGACAACTATAGGATATATAATTAAAATTGAGTTAATAATCGATTCTGATACTCAAGATAATGTTTATTTAAATGTCAGAATATTTTTCACATCCAAATAGGGTAGAAGAATTCCATGGAATGTAGTTCCAAAATTTCAAAAAAAAAATTTTTAAAGGATAAAAATAGGTCACAATAGCAACAGTTTAGGAAAATTCTTTTAATACAAAAAAAAACGACAAAGTATTAAATACAAACTATACAAATAGCAATTTTGTAGCTTGCTTCAATCATTAATCATTCTAAAAATTACGAAAACCTAAACTACCGAGATGAGCTTAGAACTTAATAACCAAAAACTTGATAAAACCTACTAATAATGCAATAAAATGTAATTAATTATCTAGAATATAATTTAAGTATAATAAGACTGACATTACTAAAAAAATTGTTACATAAGATGCTTTTATAATTTTGGATCCGTTAACTAATGTCAGAATGAGCTAACACCATAATTGCAAATGAAGTCACGCCACATTAATTTTAGCTAATTTTACTTATAACTAAATTTTTTTGGCCTTAGTTCATAAATTAATTTAAATAAAAAAAACTAACTGACACCAAAATGCAATGAACTAACGCCAGAATGCATTGAACTCAAGCCAGAATCCAATTAACTAATCCCAGAATAAACTAACGTCAGAAAAAAAATTTTCGGGCCTACAGAGTCATCATCTTATGTTGGTTTTTAATGCTATTACAATATAAGGTTGAGCTCTTTGATGACTGCAGTATAGTTTTACATTAATTATAAGTAGACAGAATATTTATATTAGATTTTTCGGAGTTTTCCGTATTATTATATACAAGGGAGATCAGCCCATCATACGATAAGTTCAAGTGTAAAAACCAATTATTTTTCTGTTATAATTTTATATAAAATTTTAATACTTTCATAATTTCATATATAATTGCATAATATTTGTATATGACAATACGCAATTCCCCTTTAAAATTGCGAAGCATTGGTAAGTATTACTTTTGATCATCAGGCAAGCAAATTAGCAGCAATACCTAGCTTTTTATTATAATAGATTCTGGCTCTACATACTGTGACATGCTAACGTATGCGTATTCTACATCTTAAATCCTCTGCTCCCGCTAAATCAAATATCAGCTCAAGTTTCTAAAAAAAGCTGAATAGGAGGTAATTCAAAATCTTTCTTCCTTAAATTAATTTGCTTCTTACAATAATTAAGGAACAGATTTCCCTGCCATCTTACAACATTTTTCATTATTCCAGTTAATATAATTAAAATCCCATCTATTATATATTAATATTCAACTTCATAATATGAAACATAAAAGCTTTGGAATCAGAATTTGATCAGTAGTGTAAGAAAAACTAATAGACAATATTCAACACAACAAAAATGATCATAAAGAAAATGAAAAATGAGTTGAACAGAAAAATAAAAAAAAAAACAGTAAAAAGAAAAATATAATAATTAAAGTTTTTAAGGAAACTGAAGGAAGAAAATTATTATTATTTCTTTTCTTATTACTTCTTTTTGGATTTTATTTTTACGAGTATTTTAAATAAAGTTTTTTTTATAGTTTTACATAAAAAAAATTTTTTTTTGTGACTACGACAACTAAAATAACTTTAGTTATATATATATACATATATATAAATATGGTAATAAATCCAGGATAATAAAAATGAAAGAAATAGTTCCCAATCAATATTACAATACCGAAGGGATTTAATATTGTGCACCTTCTTTAATTCCTTTCTTAAAATTTGTGTTTTTACTTTAAAATTAAGTGGGAGTTTGTTATACAATTACATTAAAAACAAAACAACTGTTTTTTAGTATTCATTTGGTATATTTAATACTTTTAGAGAAAATTAAAGTACTTAAAATAAAAAAAAAAAAAAAACAAGTGTTGAAGTAATTTAACCAATGGATTATAAAAAAAAATTAAAAAAAAAAAATCATTAAAAACATAATATAAAATCCTAATTTAACAGTTTCGAATTTCTTAAGTAGTTTCAAGAAATAATATATATATTATATACTCAAACGTAAATATATGTATAAAAATACATAAACATTATGTACATGAATAATATATTAATTAAAAATATATTATAATTACACAATTTTTAATCGGTTTAAATTTAAAATTCAAATAATTTAAAAAAAAGGAAAATTGCGCAAAAGAATGTTCTATTAAATAAAATCTATTCGATAAGATTTGTGTAAAAATTCATTTATTTTATATTCTTCTTTTTCTTCTTGTGGCGCTACAGCTCGATGTGAGCTTTGGCCTTATTCACAACATCTCGCCACGCATCGCGATCTTGAGCAGCACTTCTCCAATTTCCAACCTGCAACACTCGAGCATCATTTTCAACATTATCAATCCATCTCAAACGTGGCCTGCCCCTACTTCTTCTTAGATCAGGTTTAATATTGAAGGCTCGCTTTTGCGATCGGCTTTCGCTCATTTGCATCATGTGCCCGCGCATTGCAGCCCTTGTGCCTTGGCAAATCTGACGATGTCTTCCTGTTTAATGAGCTCTTGAATTTCCGCGTTATTTCTTCTTATATTATATAATCGCCGTTTTCTATTCTTCTGGCACCGAAAATTTTCCATAAGATTTTTCTTTCAATGACTCTTAGTCTGTTTTCATCTGCTACAGTTAACGTCCATATTTCGCATCCATATGTAACTATTGGTCGTATTATAGTTTTGTATATTATGAGCTTTGTTTGCCTTGATAACAATCTGGACTGTAACAACTTTTTATTTGCAAAGAAGCTCCTATTGCCAGCTTGTATCCTGTCACATATGGAGAAATGCATGCTGTTGTTGCTGCATACTGTTGCACCCAGATATGCAAAGCTTGAGACCCCTTCGAAATTACACTCGCCAATAGTTATGTTTTGGGGACTTCTTCTGTGTTCTTCTCTTGCCATTTTTAAGTATTTTGTCTTTGTTTCGTTTACTTCCAATTCGATTTTCCTTACTTCTCGCTCTATTTCAGTAAACGCTTCAGCCATGTTTCTATAGCTTCTAGATATTATAGCAACATCATCAGCGTACGCTACTATCTGATACGTTTTGTTAAATATATTTCCCTCTTTATCTACTTTTTCGATAGCATAATTTAAGACCATGTTAAATAACAGTGCAGATAGCGCATCCCCCTGTCTTACTCCGCTGTTGATTTCAAACTCTTTTGAGATTTGATCCTGGATCTGAACCTTGGTTTTTGTGTATTCCATTGTCATCATAGCCATCTTAGCAAGCTTTCTCGGTACTCCTTGATTTACCAATGCATTAGAGACCGTTTTTCTATTAATACTATCAAAAGCCTGCCGGAAGTCAATGAATATTATGTGGAGATCAGCGTTATACTCATAGCATTTTTCCATATTCTGCTTAATTACATATAATTTATTTTATATTGGGGAAATTTATTTAAGTTGTAATATTTTAAAATTACTATTCAAAAATTGTTGAGTTTGTTGTCCTAAGTACTGACTAGCCAACTATTACCCTAATAAGCCTTTCTATACCAGAGATACATGTTGAAAACGGGTTGGGCATATTTTACACTTATTACGAGAATTGATTTCAATGAAATCGACTTACAACAAATGCATGGGGTTGTAAAAGGTTTTAGTATAGTACCTTGGACATTTCTAGGTCTTATAAAATGTATAGAAACGTCTTGGATTTTCAAAAGAAGCAGTTATATTTCTTATATATTGTAATAATTTTATATTTCTATTTTACGGTATTTTTGCATCTGTGAGTTATAATATTCAATTAAATTATTTGTATCTGTGAGTTATAATACTCAATTAAATTATTTGTTTCTATTTTGTATTTGTTTATATTAATATATTTGTTTAACATATGGATATACAATTATGAAGTATTATTAATTTTAAGGGACCTCAGTGATGTAGTGGGTAAGCATTTGATTTATTAACCGAAGATGTCCGGGTTCGATTCCCGGTCAGATATTATATTTAATTTACAAATCACCATGGTTACCAAATATATATAGTAAAATATAAAATATATAATATAAACAAAATAAAATAATAAAAGTCTAACTTTTTAGCTTGTCAAAATTTCCTATCCATGAAATTGTTGTTGTTTTTTTCCCAATACCTTGACAAAATAAATTTGTCAAATAATTTCCAATAGTTGTTTCCTAAATTAAAATTTTCTATACTTCAGCCTATTGGATTTGTGTTTGAGAAATATCATACTGTATAAAATAAATAAATATTAATGTTTTTATATTTTGAAATTTTAAAAAATAAATTGATATTTTGGGAAAGACTTTTATTTTCCCTGTGTAAAATTAGTCTTTCCAATAGGAATAATAGGATAAGGTTCACGCCATATCTAAATTTACAATGTTAGAAATTTATTACGTTGGAAAAAAATCACAAAAAACGTGATGACCACTATTATTACTTATAAAATAACATTGTTGCCCCACATCCGAAAGGAAAAGATATTGTAAATCGATTTGTAAAGATATTGTATGCACTGGGAAATACCTAATAAATAAATAAATTAATTAATTTGAACGAAATGGCGAATGGTATTGTTGATTCCAAAAATAGGTTAAACTATTTCTTCTCTATTACTGGAATTCAAGCACTATGTCACCCACCGTTGTATAATTACTTAAACAATTATCTTAAGCCTCCTCAAGACAAATCCATTAATTTCTTTACAATAGATTTTGGACTTAGTGGGTTTTTAAAGGAAAGTTTTTATGCAATTTATGCGAAGTTATGCAAAGTAAACTGACAAAAAAAGGACTTACAGTTATTTTTTAATAACACCTTTATAGGTATAAAACATGTCAACTAGTTTAAGAAATATGCTTCTCAAAAAATTATAGTAGATACTACATCTTCACATAGATCCATAACCCATATAGACTCAATTACTTACTTAATCACTACAAAACATTTAAATTAAAATTAAAACCTCAACTTTAAAATAATTGTATTAATACAGTGATTAAAAAAATTACAACAAATATTAGATAATCTTTAAATATCTTAAGATTCTCTATAATTATTTTCATTTAATCAAAATCTAATCGATAATTTTAAGGCACGGAAAATATAAATAAATAAAAATTTACAAATCAATTTAATTCTATAATAATATAAATATATAATACATATGTGTGAATGTGTTAATGTCCTTTTATATCCTAGTATTTTCTTTTCGTTTTTTATACATATGCACACCAAATATAAAATATAGAAGAATAAACGGAAACGGAATGCAGTGAAAATTCAAAAAAAAAAAATATAACTGTACTCTGTAGTAAATAAGGAATAAAGGATTAAAGAATAAGGAGAAAGGCTTAATATATGACCAGTGAACATATATCTGAATGTAGAAATTTTTTAAAAAACGAAATCAAAATAATAACAGTTGAAAATTAAAGATTAAAAGAATCTTGATGAAAGTTTGGCCAGAGGAGGCATTTTCCATCGAAATTACCTTAAAGTGTTTATCATTTAATAAACTTGTTGATCAATTCCCCTAATTAATATTTTACTATATTTGAATCCTGCTTAAGTAGACTGATGTGATGGAATTATGGTTGGATTTTGGAAAATGGTAGCTCAAAAGTTGAAGATCTTCAAAAGATAAGAGGGATTCATAATAACATTTAGGATTCGTACATTAAACTTTATTTTATTTTTATCTCGGGTTTGCTTCGAAAAATATTTGGTTCTAGACCGTTTTCTGATATATGTGTCTCTGTATCATATTGGTTACAACGTAATTTCTAATTGATCTATGTTGTTGTCTTACTACTTTTGATTATATGATCTTGGTTTTATTATTGATACGGAGACAGTCATTATAATCCGTTGTAAATCTAACTTCAGATTCTAGAATCTTAATATTAGATACTCTTGATAGCAACCTCTCTTTCTTTAAAAAAATAATTAGTAGGTAGGTTTAATTGGCTGTAAAGATAGTTCAGTAGGTAGCTCCAATTTGCAGGAATTACATATAATATTGGAGGCTTTCTTAGTCTGGTTTTAATGAAAATTTTAAAAATTCATTTTTATATATTCCACTTAAGCTCTAAAATTTTCTTGGATATCCCGTTAATTTTTTTAAAAAAAAATTGAACGTATGTGTTTTCAACTTTATGCTTACAACTGTACTTTAATACATATTTAGAATATTTATAATATATAATATGAGTAATGGAGATTTGTGCAAAGTGAACTGATAAAGAAAGGATTTACAGTTATTTTTGAATACTAACTATATAGAAAACATGTTTATAACCTTTTAAATTTAGTACTTTTTTTGGAGTCAATTACAAGATACAAGATACAATTTCTTTTAGTCCTACATAAAAAATCTTTATATAAAATAAAATATTTCATTATATAAATATTTTATTGCAGTAATCACTTTTTATTCTTTTCTCTTTATTTTCTGGGGCTTACTTTAAATTTTACATACATCTTTACATATATAAGTAAATTCTATGAAAATTTAAATTTTGAAACTTTAATCGAATGAATAAACTATAATACAATTTCAGATTAAAGGGATTTTATGGCATTATACCAGATAGTTTAAGATAAAAAATTTTTTATCTGATGCAAAATATACTTAGTACATTTAATAAGAATTCAGCCTTTGATTGAAATTCTTTTGGTTATTTTAGAATGACTTTCAAGTATGCATTTATATAGTACTTAAAAGTTAAAATATATATTCGTATGTACGCAAATATTTTTATAATAGATATTCATGTAAGAAAATCATACATACATTGAAAAAAAATATTTTACATATTTCATTGTAACAAAAAATTCCAATCATTTTGATTTTGTTCACTTTAGTTCTTAAACTTAAAAGTATTTGCACTGAAATAAAATTTTATTTTAAAAAAGTTTTTTTTTGGCAAATTTTTTTGTTGTTCTTTTCTTTGTATTCCTTCACTCCATTCTATGATTTTTTTTTTTTGGAAAATTCCGCTAATATACGAATGTATGTGAATGTGAGTTTTATTTTATGGAAAGTGATATGAGGTTCCATAAAAGAGGGTTTTATTGCATAAATTACCAAGTATAGATGAGTTGTTAATAAGATAATTGAAGACAACGATAAGTGTTGGGGACAATAAGTATATTTGATAAATTTTTAATAGACTCTAAAAATTTTAATTTTTTTTTTTTTTAATTTAAATTTTAAAACACTCTGTAACATACCTGAAAAATTCTTCAGAACATTTTAAAATATTAATAAAGGCAATTACTATTTTCCGAATAATTAACTCAATAAGGTCATTTATATATGTACCGGCACTTCTGTTAGATGTCCAAATCATTTGACATTTAGACCTTTGTTAAATTCAGCGTCATAAAATCGCTTTTAAGTTTTTTTTTAACATAATCCCAAAAAAATAGTAAACTTCCACTTTAATTTAAAGGAATAAACGTACATTGTCTGTCTCAAATCCCTCTTCCTGAGTCGATTTAGTGATGTCCGTCCATTCGTGCCTACACCATTAGCTCAAAAAACAATGATACCAAGTTGATAAAATTGGTTCTAAAGGTTACCAATGACGAAACTATTAATGGATGAGATCGGGCCATTGGTTCGGATTCCGCTCCCGATGGAGCCATGGGCAAACAAGCATATTTTTGAGACCAATAAAGATACAACCTTGAAATTTAGTACAAAATGTTTCTTTCTGTTAACCTTTGGTTCATAAAATTTGAAATTAATTGAAGGGATGATTTAGGTACTTCTCGCACACCTCCCCAAAAGAATATTTTCGAAATTATTAAAGATATCAACTTGATCTTTGGTAGATGAGTGTTTTGTTACATATTATATCAAGACTTCGGATGAATTGGAGTGGTGATTCAGGTACCTCTCGCACATTTCCACAGACTTAACAAGCATCTCCGTGAAATTTATAAAGATAGAAACTTCAAACTTGGTACACAAGTTTTCTGTTCTGATGTTTCCATTATGTTCTTGAATTTCAAATAAATTGGAAGTTTGGGTACCTATCATATGTCTCCCAAGACCTAATTAGAATATTTTCGAAATTGATTAAAATATTAATTTGAAATTTGGTACAAGAGTTTTCTGTCCAGTTTGTTTAATGTTTCTGAAATGTGAAATGAGTTGAAATGGAGGTTTGAGTAACGGTTTATGGAACTTTTCATGTGTAGGGCATTACTAAATCGCGTGAATCAACTCACTGTTGTTTCATTACTTTGTTAAAATAAACATTTTAATAAGAACCATTTAGGTTCTCATGAATTTAATAATAAACTTTTTATTTACCTTTTATTTCCGTGAAAATTTATTTGAAAAAAGTTCTGAACAAAAAGAATGTGTGTAAAAATACAAAAATTTTTAAAATATATATATTTTTTCAAAAGTTTCCGGTTGAAAGTTTTCACAAAAGAAAAATCGCAACAAATAAGAAAGCAGCCAAAAACTTTAACTAATAATCTTACTAAATTATTTTGTAAGAAGACCTTTATTCTTGATGTATTACTAGTATATAAATTTTTCATTTTAAATCTTTACCAGGTGTTAACATGGATTATTTTCAAATAAAGTTTACTTTAAAAATTTACTTTCTTTTGAATAAATATTGTTTATTACAAAATTTATATAAGCATATGCTTTATAAATACTTTTAAAAGTTGATTCTGTGTAAAAATATTATATGTGGTACAAACTAAGTAGGTCATTTTGAAATTTATAATAGTAACACCATGAGTTATTAACTTGGTATGTTTCCATATAAAATTGTGTCAAAACTTGTGGAAATTAACATACTTATATTTTGAAGTTATAAACGAGTGGGTATTATGGTTTTGGAATAATATTTAAAAAACATAATATATAATTAGAATACTAGGAGTCATGTCAGAATGCTTTCAGAATCCAAATTAATCTCAGATGACATTTAATATCGATTAATATTAGGATTTTACATGAGAATTTTTAAATACGCCTAAAAGTATGCAATATTTTTTAAACAATAGGAAAGGGTTTAAAAAGCTTAATATTTTTGAATATTTACTTTATTATAAAATATAGAATACCACAAAATAGTTCTACAACAAGAACATGAAAAATATTTAATAAATGAAAGTTTTACAAAATCTTATAAAGTTTAATTGAGTATTAAGCGCTGTTCAAAGTAAACTTTCCAACTTGTACTTACTTCCGGGTTTTATGTCTAGCTGGGTAAACTCAATAAATAGTATATATTAGCAATATAAAATTATATAAAAATAACTTGAAATTAAATATCTAGTCTAAAAATAGAAAATAATAATTTATAAATAAATAAAATATAAAATATAACCTATAATCATATTCCGAAATAACCTATAGCTTAACAGTAAATAAAAAATTAATTTTATTTATATGAACATATGCATCTGTCAAATTGACACCATTGAGATATAAGCATATGCAACATGACATAAACCAACAAACATCTATTCTGTACGTCAAGTGATAGGGGTATGCAAAATCGCAGAGACGCCTTGTGGAAAATCTAGGAAAACGCAATGAAATCTTGCGGAGAATTTTGGCATCGTCTTTTCTACAAGGCGTGAGATTGAAAAATTTTTGGAATAGCTACTGCAGACCTACCATCTAGCTTAGTGAACAAAAAGATTAACGAAACGGAAGCAGAATCTCGGAAAAGGTTGCGAAAAAAAAAAGTTTCAAAACAACATTGAATTCTATTAGGAAAAAATTTTAAGATTTCTGTATATGCTATGGGAAAATGGTAATGCAACTTATAAACGATGTTAAAAATCAAACGTAAACGTATCTGAAAATATAAAATTTGCGAACAATACTGTTGATGAAAGTTAAAAACAATAGCTTAAATGCGTCGTTCTTAACATCTTGACAATTTTAACGGCACCATACATACAATATTCTCCAAAATGTACATTTTTAAGTGTATTAACAATTTAATTGACCCAAAAACTTAAACGGTAAATGACTATTATATACACAAAAATTTAAAGCCAGATAAATATAGGAATGTCACCATTCTAGTTTATTATTTGAGGTTATGTTAAATTCTCAAATTAGATTAAAGTTAAAAATAAAAGTGATCAAAAGTATCCCAGTTCAGTTTAAATTAAAAAAAAAAAAAAATAAAACCTTTTTCTGTCACTGATAAAACCACCATCCAGGTAAATCATTTCATCATTACATTCAAAAGTAAATCTACTGAAAATAGGTTATTTCAAATACTAAATACGATTCCCCTCGTTTTTTTCCACCATATTATAACTGTTAAAAAGAACAAAATCATCACGAAGATTTTGAAAAAATTGTCTTTTTATCACTCTCTTTACACCTATTTTAGAAAAAACAACGACAAAAAATACATTCATGGAACATTCAGAAAATATGTCACATATGAACATTTAATAAACTTTCTCTACTTTAATTTTGTTGTTGTTTTTTTTTTTGTTTTTTATTTTTATAAAAAATATCACCCAACTTTTTAACATGATAGTTTTATTTACTTGACTCGACATACAGTTTTTTGTTTTTGTTTTTTTTTTTTTTTTTTAAAGTTTTGTTTGATTTTTAGATTTATACCCTTGAAGGTCCAAAAATATTTATATTTTGTAAAACGTGTGTATGTGTAACTTAAAGTTTAAAATAAAAGTTTTAAATGAAACATATGTGTACAATATCTTTTTAACTTACTGATATATACAAATAAATCATTAAAACATACGGTACTCATATAAATATAACAGCATGTACACAGTGAATGTTTACTAAAACGTAGTGGCTGATAGTTTCGCAATGAAAAATGAGAAAAAAAAGTCCTGTAACTCATAACTAATAATGTTATGAAAAACAAAGGATGTGAATTAATAGTGATTATAACGGATCTAGCGATTTTTAATGTAACAAATCATATGAGTACTTCTTGAGAATCTAAGTTTTGGTTCTTATACTGACGTTTCTCTATATTTTTTTATAGAGAACAAAATATAGAGAAATGTATTGGCTCCTAGGTCGAAAATCTAAATTGCCAATAGAGTACAAAATTTTGTTATATAACCAAATAATTAAGCCTATCTGGTTGTACGGCCTACAACTTTGGGGGTGTGCCAAACGAACACATATTCAGAGAATTCAAACATTTCAAAGCAAAGTGCTACGTAACATGGTGAGTGCTCCCTGGTACGTACGAAATTCCGACTTACATAGGGATCTAGGAATTCCTATTGTTAGCGATGAAATAAAAAAATATGCCATAAAACATAAGACCCACTTAGAAGGTCACATAAACATAGAAGCGTCAAAACTTCTACTATTTTCAAATGTCAATAGAAGGCTTAAAAGAACTAGGCCCCTCCAACTAGCGATAAATTCAGATCACCTTAACGGAGGTCTGTAATTCCAGTAGATCATAAAAAGTTAGCGCAAAATTAATGGTTAGTCTCTAAGACTAGTTTTAATATTTTAAAACAGGGCGGGTGTTTTTAGTGTGTTAAAGTCACACATAACTGTGGTTGCGCTCAGTATCTTTCGACGATTTCCACCATCCTTACCCCAAGACAAAAAAAAAAAAAAAAAATACTGACGTTTCAACTGTTGTGTAATCATCGATGTTAACTTACATTCTGTAATAGTGTTCTAGAACCTTGTTCTAAATTGGTTAAATTATTAATTTGTACAACACATTTGAACAAGTGTTGATAAAAACCAAGGGTTCTTAAGGAAGTACATTTTCAAAATTATATAGTGTTTCTTAAATTATAATATTATAATTTAATTATTTCATCAATTCATTATTAATCTATTTTCTATCATTTTTAAAATTTTTGTCTTTGAAAACTTTAAACTTGTTATGCATAATAGCAAAATCAATACTTAGAATATACTACTAATTTCATAGTATCTAATTTTTCCCAAAATTACAAATCCCTAGCTTGAACCGTTTAAAGGATATGTGAAAAATTGAGTTTTGTATTATGGTGAATTTCATTACCGTATAGCAAGCCTGTAAATTTGCCTTTCAAAAATTAATAAAGCTGTCTTTAACCGTTTTCAGATTGAAAATATACTTAAAGAACTCTTGTTATAACAATTTAATTATAGGGCCTTTTCGAACTTTGGGAGGTTTTAGTTTAGAGATTTCTACAAATTTACAACACAATTAGGAACGGCCGATATGTAAAATTGTATCATCGGGACTTTGACAGATAACAAGTAGCAAACTTCAATAAGCTGTAACTATACTTAAGTTATCTTGAATAAAAGCTGAATTTTCTAGTTATTTTTAATTCGTACACGTATATTGTGAACTTAGCTTTTACAATTAAAATCGTTTTTTTTCCAAATTTTTTCCACGCATTTTTTTGGCTTGAATTTTTCTTTTCTATTTTAAATTTCAATTCGATCAATGTCTATTTCAATCATCATATTCCATAATATAATAATAATAACGAATAAACATATTGTGAATTCTGATGATTGAATAAATGATGAGTCAATAAATATTATTTAAAGATATGAGAGTTGCCAGCATTATTTAGCATGTGGATTATTTAATACATTAATTTAATACAATAAGTTGCATTCGATATGATATATTTTTTTCGAAACGGGTATGCTCTATCAAAAATTTTTGTGTATTATAAGACTATAAGAAGAATTTTTAAGCGACATTTTCAAAATACTTCAAGAAATTAAAAAAAAAGTTCCTATTTAATTATCTTTAATTTTGTATTATAATAATAAATTGATCTTAAAACCGTTTTGAAGTACAAATAAGTCAACTAAAGATGACTATTCATTTAACATTTCTGGCAGTTGAAGCATTAAGAAGCGCTTAAGACCATTTTTGTTTTGCCTATAACTTTGTTTGTATTAGTGATAGAAACATATGAATGATACAGAAATATTGCGCTTAATACAAATTATACAGATATATCAAAAAGTTAATTTGGCAAAAATAGGCACTTAATACATTCTTCCGTGGGGATGGTATCAATATGCAGATGTTAAATTTCTTAAATGCCAAACAACGTCAAACGCAACCCAAAAAATTTTAATAATTCAATGCTGATATGTTCGGGTTGGGTACGAATTACCGAAAACAAAATCCTAAATAAACTAAAAAGTCCAGAAAATAAAAATTCTGGAAATATCCCGATTTTGAATCCAACTCAAAAATCCTTCGAAATTTAGAATCTCACACACGTCACGCATAAATAAATATTCTGTAAAAGGCGTTTATTCCTGCTTTTGAATTAAACTCTAAAATCCCTGTTAATTCAGAATCTCACGTAAAATTTTTCTTTTCGAATTCATTTTTTCACCATTTGGAATTTTCTAACTTTGGAATCTTTTTTTTCGAATTACAACACCATACCTATATTTCAAGATATGCTTGTATTTCCTAGAAATTCTTTAACTACTACTAAACAGATTCTATTAAATAATTGAACAATTAATAAAAAAAATGTACATATTGCAAATTTTTAAATGTAAAAATTATGGGAAATCAAACATATGTATATAAGTTTTATATTACAAAACTTATTTCCTCAATAAATTTATTACTGACCAAAGATGAAAATCTATTGACTAAAATATTGAAGGTAAGTATGAAAATGTAAAAGAATTTGAAATAAATGTATTCAACTCGTGCCAAGTATACCTTATAAATAAGTTATTGCATACAAATTGAATGTAAGACTTATAATATAAATATTAAAAAAACTTTTTTTTTTTTTTTCATTTTGAATAAATTAAAAATTAATATCAGGAAATATTTTTTAAAATATATAAAATGAAAGAAAATTAGGACGTCTCCATTAGAACTTTTAATTTTTATTAATAATTCGCACAAGTTATTAATAATTTAATACACATAGGCACACGTGTACAAGAAAATTAAAAAAAAAACTTTAAACAGTTTTACCTTTTGTTAAAATTAATCGTTGTGAAAAATGTACTTTTATAATTTTACAATTATCAGTATACTCAAAGACACGTGTTACAGAATATTGCTTAATAATAACAACTACACAATTTTAAAATTTTAAATATTAACTTGTTGAGTAATACTTAAAACAAAGTTTGGTTATTTAGGATTAAATCTTTAAATATTAAGAATATTAAAAACTAGATAGCAAACAAAGAGCTCATTACATTTTCTTTAAATTTTTAAAATTAGCACTTTCCATATGTGAGGTATAAACTTTAAATCAAAATATTTTTGTTTTTTTTTTAATTTTAAGTGCTAAATGTTCAACTGTTAGGCTAATAATCCTGTTTACACCACAGGTTCATGTTAGAACAGGGGGTCATAGAATATTTGTGTTATTTGAATTGATCTTAATGAATTCCATATAAAATATAAACATAAGATAGTACTAGACCTTATAACAAGGTCAAGGTGGAAACGTCATAAATTTTCAATAGATACAATTTTACTTTTGTTTATATTATAATATTTTGTATTTGATTTATATGGTATTCTATATCTGTGAGTTATATTACTCAATTAAAATATTTTTTTTATATTGTATTAATGTATTTTTTATTTAAGATATATAATTATTTATCTTTATTTATCATGTTAACTGAACACCTGTATAACTAAACTTTCATTTAATTTTTAGAAGAAATCTTTTTAATATGTGAGGTATAATCTTTAACTAAAATTTTAAGTTATTTATGTTTAAATAAAAGTGATCACGATAATCGTGTATGAAATTGTAATAAATGATACAAGTATTTAAAAAATATTCTCTGACATTTTCAAAATTAAAGTTTATAACAAATAAAAATATAACTGTAAATTTTTCTACTTATGCTTTATATTTCAATTGACTCATAAATTGCACAATTGCCAAAATTTAATTTTATTGGTTGTTATTAATTCCACTTAGCAAGCCTTTGAATAAATAATACAAGTAAAATTTTAAATATTTTTTAAATAGTCATTAATTGAATAATTTTATTATGTGTATTTTAATTTTAATTATAAATAAAATAAATTTTTTTTTATGTATGAATTATTATTTTTTTTTAATAAAAAATTTTTAAATGTTAATTGAATCTCTGGATATTTTTCAATGTAATATTTCCGAAAAACTTAATCATAATATAATATAAAAAAAAATTTCCATAATAATTGTAAATTTGTGAAGAATTTTAAGTTTAATTTTTTTTTTTTTGAAAAAAAAATGAATTAAAAAACAAAAAAAGTAAGTCGAAATTACTTAATTAAAAATTTCTCAATATTAAATGAATTAATTTATTAAATATAATTTGTAAATTTTTTATTTATTTTTTTACATAATTATAATTTTTTTTATACTTATCTTATATTATACTAGGTGTCAGCGCTGCAAAGGTAGAAAGGAATGGTGGAAATAGGTCAGGTCTTTTATTAGCCGTTTTCGGAATTGTGTTATTTGAAATATTCGAAGTTCTGCCTTTTTAAATATATTTTTGTGGGAATTGAATCTGGTGTAAGATAGAAATAAATATTCGATACTTTTATACTGAACAACTTAAAAACCACAAATTGTGTAAAATAAAGCTCTTAATTAATATTTGGCTTTAAAATTCCTAAATATATCTTAATAGCTTAACAATTTTTGCGATTATTCTATACTAACTTACTGAACTCTATACCTTTTCAGTTTCAAAATGAGAATAGTATACCTCAATATGAGAATAGTAAACATCAAAATGGAATAGTAACTTTCGATTTGAGAATAGTAAACTTCAAAGTGGAATAGTAACTTTCAATATGAGAATAGTAAACTTCAATATGAGAAATGTTAAAATCTGAATAAGAATAGTAATCTTTGTGATGATTTTCAATAAATTGTTTAAATTTTAGAGAATAATTACAATTTTGTTTTAATAGTAAAAATAAAACCCTACAGCAATGTCTACAAAAATTAAAAAATTAGAAAAACAATCTAAGAATACACAATTACTTGTCGTTTCAAATATGAATGGAGACTGGAAACAACTTGCGAACCAGCTTAATATTTCTCAATCTACAGCATGTTGTTGGATTTCAGATGGTGAAACCTCAGACAAACGAGGAGGGAAAAGATTTGAAAAAATTATTCAAATTCATAAAGATTATTTCGTTGAAATGATATAAAAAAATTGTCGCATTACATTAGCGGAACTTACTGGTGCGTTTGAAGAAAAATTTAATTTCTCTATTTCAAAAACAACTCTTTCTAAACAATCTCTTTTACTCGTTGAAATACGTAAGATATGGACCAGAAAAGGGAAACAGCGAAATACGAAGAGGTTCCTTCAAAAACGAAAACGCAAAAGAGTGGAAGGAAACCTGCTTTCGCTAAGCAATGGTCAGACATGGTGAACCGGTTGTTATCGTGATTGAAAATGCACCATGTCACAGTAATATTGAAGAAATTTAATTGAAGCAGGAATTCAATGGAAATAAGATACTGAGAGCGCAATGTTTAACCCAATTGAAAATGTGTGGTCTGTAATGAAAGCGTATGTTAAAAGAAAATTGTCAATAAAGTTGTCAAGCATTATTAATACAAGAAACAATTTAACTATCAAAGAACAGAGAGTTAGTGCCTTAAAAAGCCTTATGGAAGAAGGCCTTCAGACAATTACAATAACAATATGTGCCAATTGCATCGAATCCATTCAAAGGAAAATACCTGCCGCTATTAACTTAGAAAATATGCAGTATTAATAAATCTAATTTTTTTCTAAAATATTTGGTATTTCATAATTTTCAAAAAAATTAAAGTTCACTACTCTCATATCGAAGTTTACTATACTCATATTGAAAGTTACTATTCCACTTTGAAGTTTACTATTCTCATATTGAAAGTTACTATTCCATTTTGAAGTTTACTATTCTCATTTTGAAACTGAAAAGGTATAGTATCAATTTACATGTCTAATTGCACATTTTTATTTAAAATTAAAATAATAGGACTCTAAGAAGGTATCATAATATTTCTTTGAAGTCAAACCACTCAACTCCAAAACGCTTTTTTATTTGATTTATTCTAAATTATATCACCTTCGCCCGTCGCAACATGTTTTTTCGTAAGTCATGCACTCTGTATGTACTTATTAAATTTTTATTTAATAAATTTTACTTCTATCACTTTTTTATTTACACATTTCTGTTTTAACGAATATTTTCCAGAAAAATAACCACTTTTAATTGAGGATTCTCACTAAATCTTTTGGAATTTTCATGAATTTATTATTATTATTATCATTTTAATCAATTCACACTTAAACACAACCAAAAGTAAAATATGAATATTTATAAATATTATTAATTATTGTTTTTTTTTTTTAAATAATAATTTTTTCATGTAAATAATTTAATAAATAATTTTTTTTTAAAAATTTATTGAAGTCTTAATATTAAAATTATATTCTAGTGTTTCTTCACAATCAATTAAATTAATTTTTACAACTTTATAAGCAAGTTTCGGACTTTTTTTGAGTACTTTGGACTTTTGACAATTTTTACATTTAAATTGAAATAAATTTTCCCTAATATTAAGAGACCCTAAAAATGTAATTTCAAATAAAACTTAAAAAGAAGCCCGTTAACAAACTATGTAAAACAAAAAGTTTTAAATTTGAATTATTGAAATAAAATTAAAAATTTGGAATCTGGTGTCCAGATTCTCTCTTGTGATAAGGTGAAATTCAATAATATTTCTTCAAATAACAAGGCTCTGATGAAAATAGTTGTGAAGGAAAGAAGGTTTGACATAACGGAAAATTTGAATAATATCTACAAAATTTATAACATTTATTTATGCTTCAATTTCGTGTCAGTTAATAATTTAATTTTAAAAACAAAAATGTTCCGCAAAAATTGAAATATTAAACAAGTTTATAGTATAAGAGCCCGAGAATTAATTAGAAATGTGTCTGGCTAGGAGTTAGAATTATCGAAACATTCTAGCTACTAAGGAAACATCTTCTAATAGTTACCAAAGTAACATGAATAAAATTCAGATTTTATACTAGATAACGTAAGTACAGTCACAGTTTTTAAAATTTGCTACTTGTTATCTGCCAGAGCCTTACAAAAGACTCACCAGCAGTGTGTATAGCCAAATCGTTCTTAACTTAGAAGTATGCGCTGAGTCTGGCAGTCACGAGGTTTTGCCCTATTAAGAAGTATAATTTTTTTAATATACACATACTTATTATTAAGAATTGACCAGTAAACTATGACTCAAAATTAAAATAAATTAAAAATTAAATATTTCAAGATATATTAAAATATTAAATACATAATATTATGATTCTTGTAGGATTTTCAAAAATTCAAAAGTTCAAAACAAATTCTGAAATTTTTTTAAAGTTTAATTCAATCTTTTTTGACATGTATATTAAGTTTTTATTGTGAATCATGTCAAAAACAAAAAAACATATACCATTGTGAATTAAAGATTGTCATATGTCAAATATAATTGCCAAACATTGTAACTTTTAATCAAATTAGTAGCAAATTGTTAAAATGCCGTTAAATAAATAAATTTATTTATTTATTTATTTATTTGTAGTACCCGGCCATAGTTAATATTGCCTGATAATATTAATACTTTTCCGATTTAACATTTGGACTTATTATTAAATTATTGTAATATACACTATATTGTTTTATTAGATATAATCGATTGAAAAGCCGCCACTTTACCACTGAAATATCGATCAGATATAAAATAAATTTAGGGCACAAATTAAAAATTTTTTCAAGGAACATTCGACGTCTAAACATAGCATTATGACGTTTAATGGCATCTTATTTATCTAAATGATCTTTCTGCTCTACAATTTTGTAAATCGTCTGAAGTATATGAGGAAATTGTTCTTCAATTTTGAGTTTTGAAATTTTTAGACTTTTTATTATATATATATATATATATCTTTTTTTATAATCAACTTTGGTGAACTTTAAGTTTGTTTTTCTTGAATTAAAAATGAGAAGTGTATGTACTGCAATTGTTTACACAATTTTTTGAATTAAATGATTATTGAAATTAATCTATAAATTTGTTACTAAATTTTGTAAACTATAAACTATATTTGTTTTTATTATATATATTCGAAAATTTCTAGAAACTTATAATATCTTTAATACTTTCGAAATGGTTATTTTAAACATTTTGGTATTGTATTGGCACACACAACTTAACAACCTATATGTTAACACACAACTTATATACGTTACATATTTTAGTAACTAACTATTTGATATTTATTTTTACTTGAATAAGTTTTGCTCGTAAATTAAAATAAAATAAAAATTGTGCCACTTCATTTTCCAACAATTTATTTTAACCATAGGTAAATAAAATTTTTAATACTGTAGATACCGCGATAATAACAATAATAATAATTAATTGTATTGTATTTTGTTTTTTTTTTTTTTTTCAAGTTGTTTTTATTTATAAATTAAATAAAAAATTTAAATTATATTCAATATTCTTCAATAATAATGAAAATAAAATATATAAATATTATTATATTATATACTATTCGTTATATATTAATATATACATATATGTATTATATATTTGGAGAATGAAACAATTTATTAATTTTGATTTAATTTTGAATCAACCGATGATAAAAAAAAATTGTTTTATTGGATAAAATGTAAATTTTATATTATGTTTTTGTTTTTTTTTTTTATTACATAATTAAGTTGGTATATATATATAATATATATATAATATATATATATATATATATATATATATAAATGTGTTTATGTTTGTATGTTTTAATTTTGAGAAATTATAAAACAATAAAAGTGTTTTAAGATCGATCGTAGTGCTTTTTTTTTTTTTTTTGTTATATTATATACATGTATATGTTTATTAAATACCACTTTATATACAAATATATAATATCCATTATATAGTAAACAACATAATATTATTTTCCCAGAATTAAATTGATTAAACTTAAATTAAATTTCAAATTACAATTAAAATTGTTTTTTTGGTGGAGTTCTGACCAAAAGAAATCAATAAAATAAAATATATAAATGTAATATTATTATATTATATAATAAATAAACCGCGTTTATATAAAATATTTTATATAAATACTAATATAATTTTATGCTTATATGTAGTTGTAAATTAAATTTAATTTTTTATTAATTAATAATTTTTTTAAATTCATAAAATTTGAATATATTAATTAATAAATTTTAAATATTAATTTTAATTAAAAACTTTAATAATAAATTTTATTAATTAAATCTCATGCAATCTCATGTCAAATGTATTTCTTTGACTACGAGGAAGAGTGTGATAGAGTAGAGTGTGTCAACTCTGGGGTACCCATATGACCGTAATATAAACATTATATCATGTGGTTAATTATTTTTGGCAAAATTTTAAATGCACAGCTTTATTAGATGTATAGTAATGCTCATATAAAAGAAGGATTTGTATGGCAGGTCCTCGAACCCATAGACCAAAATGGCTAGATTTCAATAGAGATGACGGCTATTGCATAAAAACAAATTTGCGAAAATTGCAAAATCCTAGCTCCTTAATTTTTTGAATTATCGTGGGAACGGACGGACAAACGGACGAACGGACATACATAGCTAAATCGATTTATTTTTTATTCTGATCCAATTCATACCTATGAATCTATATATACAACCCCTCCTTCTGTGCGTCACAAACATAATGGCAAATTTAGTATACCATTTTGAGTCATACGATTTTAAAGAAACAGAGGGAAAAAATTTTAAAAAGGCACAAAATGGTAAAATGGAGCTCTACAAGTAGCTTTCGGAACAGTGACTGGCTGACCATCTTACAGTGTTGGAAAAAAAAGAATTCTTTAAAGAAAAATCGGCAGGATTAGACTAGGCTAGGCCTCTCTTCACAAAAAACATATATATATTTTATAAACCCAAACTGCCGTCTTGTCTAGTTTGCGAAAATATACTATCAGTAAAATATATGAATTCTCTTTATATAATTTTGTAAATATGTAATTAAGTAAATTAGTAAGTTCTTATATAAATAATGTTAACACGTAAACCTATATTTAAAATC
Source organism: Dolichopus griseipennis (assembly GCA_963082915.1). Classification (NCBI taxonomy): domain Eukaryota; kingdom Metazoa; phylum Arthropoda; class Insecta; order Diptera; family Dolichopodidae; genus Dolichopus; species Dolichopus griseipennis. Next base: position 71,936,901 of record OY720441.1, on the reverse strand, counting down.
ATTTTCTTTAAGCTTTCGTTTTAATTAAATAAAATTCGACGTTAGTAGCCGAGGGTAATTTCTGATCCTGTATAATTTATCATGCAGTAACAGATGAAAATAAATAAAAAATTTAATTAAATGATTTTATTAGAAATTTTCAGTAAATATAGTTTAATGCATTTAACTTAGAAAGTTTGATTTTCCTCTGATGTAAATTAGAAATATACAATCTTATTACATTCTCAGTTTAATTTTAACAAATTTCTGTTTGATACCAAAGATATTGAAGAAATGCTGGAAAGAAAAGGGAGTTTTAAAAGCCTTGTAAAATATTAATCTGAAATAAGACATTTGATATCTTAGAGCGGCTCACAATGGAGCGTCGGCTTTTCAATTGAAAAGTCTCTGGTTCAAACTCTGGTCTCTGTTCTATCATCATACAAAGTTAATATATTTGTCACACCTGAATAGGAAGGGCTGGTCCATTCAATCAAATCATATTTTATATGGTAGAGAATTCTATACATAAATTTATTGTACAAAGAGAGCTGATGGATCAGAATAATTAGGCTATAAATTGAAGATTTTAATAAAACCCACTTGTAATTTTAAAAACTTTTAATTAATTAAAAACAATCAAAGTAAAAAACTATTTAAAATTTTAAAAGTTAATTTGATAATCAAAATCAACTGCAATTTAAAAAATTACAAATCTTCACAATTTATTTTCACTTATTTTTAATTGAAGTCATTAAATATTGTAAAAAAAGAGTAATTAAATTAAAATAAAATTACTAATTAATTCAGAAATAAATTCGGCATTTTTATTAAATTTATCAATTAACAATCCTTTCCATCTTCCATAAAAATCAATAAATTAGAAAATTTAACCAAGGAAATGTAAAATACCTGCAATAATTTTCCTAAAAGTGTTAATATAGCATATAATATCTTATATGTATATATATATATTTAGTACTACCTTATATTTATGTAAATTTAATTTAACTTGATTCTTTTCTTAATTAAAGTATATTCAACGTTTCCTTTGAGCAAAATGAATTTCAACAAATTTATGTATGTTATATTGCTACAAAATATTCTAAAAATTCTTATAAAGTTTTATAAATATATAAATTCTTGATGTATATATATTTTACATTTTTTTACATTTAATTTTAAATTATGCAAGACTTCACATTAATTTACACTTCAAAATGATGTACAAGTGATACCTATACTTTCAAATGTAATGTTATTTGAATATTTATAGTTGACTTTAAATTTTTGTCCTTTAAAATAAAATTGCATACCATTAGGCGAACTATAAAAGTTTAAATTTTGTCACAATTATGTACATCTGGAATTTCTATAATGCTTTATTTTATTTATGCACATATATAATTTAATATATGTTATGCACATATATACTTATAATTTCATATATTATATATATACATACCTATAATTTAATATATGTTGTTATTTTTCAATAACAGACAGTTAGAGTTAGAACATATTATTGGCGCCAAAATAGTGATAAGTTTTATTTTTACATTGTATCAATAATAATCAATTTAATAACGGTAAAATTATATTTTACGGGTATGTTTTGGATTAGTTTTTTTTTAGAATTTAATTGAAGTAAAGTGAATTTCGTATTTTGTATTTTTTTTTATTACCATTTACTTACATTTATTGAAATTTTATTTATTTATTTAGTAAGAAATTGCAAGTGTCGAAGTTATAAAAATCTATAGAAAGTTTGTATTTATACAATTAATTTTAATTGATTGAAAAAGTTTTGTAAAAGGATCTATGTCTATAATTTTACTGTGTCAGTCTGTCCGTCCGTACTTATGTATATAAAAATTTTTACACAACCTTCGAGATGTGTTACAAAAAAGTTGATTGCATCGAAGAACTTTCGACTGTAGCCAAGATTGATAAATATATGTAACCGCGTTGTGTAGGGTTGCCATATCGTAATTTAATTAACTGATAATGGATCTTAAAAAATGAGTATAGGTAAGTATATGAAATAATGGCCCTCCATTTAATAGCTGTAAATGGTCTAAAACTTAATATTTTCAATTTTTAAATATCTGTTACCTGAATACTTGATCAAAAATTTTTTAGTTAAATATAAAAAATAAAGCTAAAGCTAGACCCTACATGTTAGGTTGTAAAAATGCTTTTTCTTATAGGTACTTAACAAATTTTTTTTAAATTGAAGAAAAAAAAAGTGTCTCTTGATTTTACAATATTAAAAAATTGTAATAGAAAACTTGCTATAGAACAAAATTTAATTTTGAAAATGAGCTTTCTTAAAAACTCTTGATTTTACTCATTCCTAGTTTATTTCAAATTTAGCCATTGAAAAATGGGAACTATTAGTTTTCCTAAAATCTTATAAGTAAGATCATATTTTCAAAATTCAAAAATCTGATTAAGTTCGTTATTTTTTGAAAATTTAAAATCTTCAAATTAATAATGCTTTTTTCCATAAATAATTTAAATTGATTTGTAAATCATGTCCAAGGTAATGTTTTTAAAGTTTTCCCTCCTCAAATTATTGTATAAACTTCTCAATTATAGAAATATATTAAATAATTTCACAAATGATCTAATATTGATTACATCATCTATAAGACATTTAAATCGTCTAAATTAAATATTTTTAAAATTAATTAATTAATTAAAATATTGTCATTTAAAATAAAAATACATACCTGATATATATATTTGATATTTTTTCTTACTTCTTGAATTTTATCAGCTTTTTGGTTTTTTATTTGATTTTTCAAATAAAATATATTAATAATTATTATTTGTTTTAAATATATAATTTATATTTAATTTAATTTATTTTTTAAATTTTTTCTAATTAACAAATCACACTTCATTTATAAGCACCAATTTATAAATTTACAAAAATTAATAAGTAAATTGTAAAGAAAATTATAAATTTATAATTAAAAATTTTAAATAAAATTTCGAAATAAAAGGCAATCTTTTTTTTAATTCAATGTTCCTTGTTTGTTTTTTTTGTTAATATTTTAATTTAAATTGTTTCTATTTTTTTTATTTAATTATAGTGTTTTTTTTTTTAAATATGTTTTTACAAAGTTTGAAGAAACAAATTGATGAATTCTGTAAAAAAATAAAAATAACATAAATAAATATATAAATTTTAAAATAAATTGTAATTGATATGCAATAAAAAATAATGTTTGAAAATATCAAATTTGAAAATGTAATTTTAAAAACTTATTCCCTAAAAGTATGCAATATGCATATAAAATAAATATTTCATTATGAAACAAAAATACAGACTGGTTAGGGGTTAAGGCATATATTAATATTTCTTAAGTTTATTTTTTGTAATATTAGAGGTTTAAATAAATACAGACAGACAGGGGTTCTACCAACGGAAGGAGTGCGAATTCGATACTCGATCAGCCTGTAGATTTTTTTTTACTGAAAAATTACTCAATAAAGTGATTTGCATTACAATTCCTCCTTCCCCCTACAAAAAATAGAATAATTTAATTAAATAATTATAATTAATAGTATTGGTTTAATATAATAATAGTTATACCAACCCTGTAATGTTCTCAGCAACCCAATGGTAATAAAATTTTGCATTATAGTTTATTGTATATATATTATTAATAAATATAAATGAATAAATAAAAAATACAAATATTATGTATTTTGAATGTGTTTTTCATACATTTAAGTGTTTTTACTTCTTGAAAGAATATTATTATATATTATAATCTTATAAAATAAATTTAAATACAATGGGAAAGTATTATTTCAATTTGTAATTCCATGTTATATTATTGTGTAAAAACGATTTTTAAAAATCTTATTTTTTAATAACTTGCTAATACACGGTGCGCGTTGCTGCGCCTCTCAATGGAGGTATAATTTAAGTTGAAGTTATTGAAAAAACTTAACGAAAAAATTACACATGGTGTAAATGTTAATTAAAAACATTTTTAAAAGCAATTTTTATAATACGATTTTTCTAGAATAATTTTCGTAATTTTGCAAGAAATTTATTTAATTTCCCTTGAAACTTTCCATAATTATTAACAATACGCAGAAATATTAATTAATTTGATATTATTCGCCAGAAACCCACCGTTCTCAACTCAATCGTTAAGCACCACGTTTAGGAGAATTAAAGATAATCGCTTAAACTATTTTAAAAAAAAATTTTTAAATTTTTGTTTCATAATTGGTTAAAGGAACTCAACAAAAATTTTTTTTAAACTTTCCCTTAATTAAACCTAAAGTATTATCTACTTTAGAAAATTGGACGTAAGTTAATAAATTCAACTTCAAGGTATTTCACGCATACAAAATTTAAAGAAGTCGGTCAAACCGTTTCTAATTTAGAGCAAAGTAATGAAAAAACCTACAAAAAGCTGTTGGACCGCAATGGGTTAACGGAACTCAACAAAAATTTTTTTTGAGGTTTTATTTTTAGCCAGAGCAGTACTTTGCAAAATTGGACAAAATTTAGTTCCAAAATTTTGATCAACCGTCGGGCCGACATGGGTTAATCAATTCCAAAATTGTTAATAGTGTAAACTCAATTCTGAAAGAGCATCACGTATACACAATTTGAAGTCAATTGGTCAAACCGTTTTCATTTTACAACTTTTTAAAATTTTTTACAAATTTTCATATTTCTAAAGATCATTTCTAATCAAATTGGCGTGGAACGTGCCTGTTATTATTTATTGCATGTACCAATTGCAAATATTAAAACTTGTCAATGATAAAATTGTAATTAAATAAAAAAATTTTAAGTTCAAGGCGAAATGATTTTTGTAATTCTAAGACTCAAAATACAAAGTACATTACATAAGTTCTAACTAGCCTGAAAATTAAGAAAACCGAACTTAAAATTTTAAAAATCTAAGTATCTTCGATTTTAAACAAGTATCAAAGTAATATAACATATTATATCTAAAAATATAAAATTGTGTATATTCTTCTTTAATCCTTGAGTTACTAAATTATTAAATAAATATTAAACGCATTTTTTTTAAGACACTTAACACGATTCTTAAAAATAGAAATATCAAAATGACAATATCTTTTAAAATCAAAAAATAAATCAATCAATCAATCAATCAAATCAATATTTGAATTTCAAGACATTAGACAAAAAAATATGAGAAAAACTTGAAAAATATATAAAATAAAAATTATAAGTTCAATAAAATGCGATTTTTAAAAATATGAAAATTAATTACAAGAAATGATGAAAAACATCTTAAACATCTTCAAGTGCTGACATAAAATATATAAATATATATTATATATTTTTTATTGAAGAACTGAAAGTAATGATAAAGTGTTTAAAGTGTTTTATTTTTATTATTTATATATTATATTTAAATATTCATGCGTTAAATACAAAAAAAAAAAAACGACTTTGGTAAATTTTAATTAAAAAATTAAAATAAAAAACAAAATTTATTCAAGAATGATTAATTGTATATTTCTGTGTGTTCTGAGTGTATCACAATATTTAAAAATTAATTATTATTGAGAATATACATATAAATGTATATATATAAATATTTAAATTTATACTTTATATAATTATGTAAATATATTTTTTTACTATACGCATAAGATTTAATAAAATGTCATTAATAAAAAAATTCAAGTTAAATTATTAAAAAATCTTATAATTTATAAGTTAGTATTTTATTATGTGTGTGTATATTAAGTTATTATTATTATTATTTTTTTTTTAATTCTCATTTATTATAACATATTTAAATATTGTAAATTTTTAAAATTTATTAATATAAATATCCATAAATTAAAAATATAATTTTAAATTTAAATTTAACAAACTTATCAATTTTAAAAATAATTGATAAAAATTGCGAATACTATCAAGCTTAAGTTGAAAATATTTTTAATAATTTTAAATAATATGTTGTATACAGAAGATAAAAAATTTTTTAAGTATATAAGGAGACATATATACTAAATTTTATTATAAATATTGATTATTAAATTTAAGGAATATAATATACAATCAATTTTTAAAATCTAGTAAATTGTTGTATACATAGTAAATGTCCTATCACTATACAAAATCTCCTGCAACTGTACTAAAAATTAAAATAATTAAATTAATTAAAAAATAATAATTAAAATAATTGAAATAATTAAAATAATAAATATTAGAAAATATGTGTGGGGTCTCGGTGAGTTATTGAGTATATATTTAGCTTATAAAACGAGTTTTTAATTTAAATTAAATCTGAAAAAATTTAAATTGAAATTATAGAAAAATAATATTTCTTTACAAATCTCCATGGTAACCAAATATATGTCGTAGTAAAATATAAAATATACGATATAATCAATATAAATAGTGTTACTTTACATAAAAATCTTAAAATTTTTTCATAAATTTATAAATGACGAACAATGTGTTGTCATATGTGTAAGCTTACATCACGTATACGCAGCCAGCGGCAACGACAAAAACTGATACAATAAAATTAGAATATTTGACGAAAATTTGAAAATTAAATTTTATTATCAGGATTTCGATTTATGGATTTGGACATCAATCCAACTTTTAAATTTTTATTAGATTTAAAGATTGACAAGGTTATCCGAATTTTAAACTTAATTTCGAAAATACTTAACTATTTTTTCCGATAGAAACTTTTAACTCATAGTTTATTACTATATTTAAAATAAATAATTCTATTTTTGACTATATATACGTATATTTATTTTTCTCATACATACTAAATAATGGCTGGGCGCGATCAAAGCTGGTTGCTACAATTGTTGACGCTCCGCCAATAAAATAACATTTTCTTTAAGGAAGCATATGATAATTTTAGTATAAATTTATAGATCAAAATATTTGAATTAGTAGGAATTAATTCAATTTTTATTTAATTAAAAGTTTTACAGCCCTTTTTATGTTTTTTTAAGAGTTTACTGCAGTTTCTATCAGCAGTTTCGTATTTTTGAAATACAGTTATAATATTTGAATGTGCTAAAATAATTTGAATCTGTTCAAATTAAAATTGAAATTGAAATTCAAAAACCTACTTTATGATTTTTTTATGAGTTTTCTGATGAATATCAGCAGTTTCGTATTCTACAACTATAATTCTAATATTTGAATGTGGTGAAATAAATTGAAACTGTTGAGCTTAAGATTCAAATTGAAATTCAAACCTAATTTACTTAGGATTCTAAATTCTAAATATTTGACTTTTTATAAACATTTTATTTGAAAATCTCAACAACAAAAGTTTAAAAATTTATTAATAATTAGCACCAAGAAATAGTAAATATTGCTTTATATTATTATAGTCATTTGCCTTTTTGGCATTTGGGCTTCTAAAATTAAATACTTTCTATTTATTTATAATTACAATATTAATTATTTTTTTTATATTTATATTATATCAAATTATTTTGGTTACCAAGGGGATTTGATCTTTATGACAATCATTTTTAATAATAACAAATTATGACAATTTTTGCAAATGTCAAATTACAATAAAATTTTGAGTTGGTATTCCTCATAAAAAAAAATCATAATATCGAATTTGTATTTTTTGTTCAATTATGAACTCGTTATAATAATTTCTAGAATAGGGGCTGTATATTTTTTAAAATTTATATTGTAACTATAGTTACATCAAAAATTAGTTCCAATTTAAACTTTTAATATTAAACTTTAAAAAAATTTTTAATTATCACATGTAAAATAGGCATAGGTACTTATTACATACACCTATTTTTTTTTCTACTTTATAAAAAACATTTTTAATATTCTTGAAATAAATATTTAACTTTTAAAGTAAATTATTTACTTACATATGTACATATGTATGTATTTATTATTTTTAAAAAAAAAAGATGAATGGAAAATAAAAAACTTTGAAAAATCTGAAGATATTCCAATTAGATGATACAAAATGATAAACTAAACTATACCTAGTATGAAATATTTATATGTATGTTTTTTTTTAAATATATAGGTACATACCTATATGTAATCGTATCTTGAACTGTATATACGATAAGTTTTAAGGAATTTAAAAAAAAAAAAAACCTGACCTAAAACATAAATATAAAAATTTTATTTTATATTTATGTAAAAGTTTTTTTTTTTTGTTTTTCTTTATGTCGCTCTTAAAACTCTTGTGCGTTATGTCTCAATTACTTTAATTTATACACACATTTGTTAACATAATGTATGAACAGTTATTTCTTTCATTGTTTTACATTTTTTATTCATTTGTATCTTACAAATATACAGGGTGTCCGGGACTCAAGTACGCGCACTACACTCAGTGATTGGGGGCATTAAAACAAACAAAAAATTGTCTATTGGGGGGTCTATTGTGAACCCTTTTCGAGGTATTCGAGATTAAAGATTTTTAGGAGACTTTTCATAAAAAAATCAATAACTTTTGAACAGCTTCCTGTAGAGAGATAAAAAAAATCAATTTTGTAGAGTAAGTTGTCAGCTTTAATTCGCAAAACTAATGATCCCCATATACCCAACACTTACAAAGTTATGAAGGTTCAAAATGATTTAAAATTTCTTATAAAATATTAATGAAAAAATAAATAGATAAAAAAAAAATTTCATAATTTTTCTGTTTGAACCGATTGAAAATAACACACTTTTTTATTCTTTATATCAAAAATGGTTAGAGATAGAGAAAAAGTTATTATGTACTAATTATAGGGCTTGAAAAGTTGTCTTGAAATATGCTATAAAAAGTACCTCAAATACAGTGTGTTTCAAAAGAAAATAGAGTTTGAAACATAATTTTTCATTTTAGATCATTTTGAACCTACATAACTTTGTAAATGTTGGGTATATGGGGATTATTAGTACACAAAAATTAAAGCTCACAATTTACTCTACAAAATGGATTTTTTTTATCTCTCTACAGGATGCTGTTCAAAAGTTATTGATTTTTTTATGAAAAGTCTCCTAAAAATCTTTAATCCCTCACATTTCGAAAAGGGTTCACAATAGACCCCCCCCCCTCCAATACAATTTTTTGTTTGTTTTAATGCCCCCAATCACTGAGTGTAGTGCGCGTTCTTGAGTTCCGGGCACCCTGTATATTATATATATTATGTATGTAAAGCTAAAAAAAATGTTTTTATAACAATAACGGTAACGAGAATTCGCAAAAAAAAAAACAAAAACAAAAAATATAAAATTAATAAAAAAGATAAAGAATAGTGTGTATACAATAGACAATGATTTGAAATTATAAATGGAAGTAAATGTTTGTTAGAAGAGTTGAATTTAAGATTGAAAACAGAACTTTTTTCCCTAACTTAACTTAACTTGACAGTTTTTTTTTTTTTTTTTTTTATTTTCTTCTTCATTGACAACAAAAAAAAAAAAACCAAAAAAAAATAAATGAACATACACACACAATAAACATACAAAAGAAATAAACTGCATTATATTTTAACTTGAATATCTATAGATACAGTGTAGTTGTTATTATACAGTGGATATTTTTTTAAATTTTACAGTATTACTTTCAATAATAATTTTTATTTTCTATTCTATTTATATATGTATATATATATATATATTCTATATATTATATATATACATATTGTTTTACATATACATATACATTATTTTACAGTAAGAAAACAAAAAAACCATTACAATAACTTTACAAAAATTTAAAAGTTCATCAAAAATATAAGGATACAAATATACTTATATACACATATTTATATATATATATTACATTTATAAGGTATGTCTATATAATAAACTATACCAAGTCATGTAAATTTTGTAACAATTATTTTATATAATATGTATGTAAGAATTAGGCGTCAGACTTGGAAAAACAAAAAAAAAAAAATAAAATAAACAAAATGTAATATAAACAAACAATATATATACACATATACATACATATATAGAAAAATGCAAACACAAAAAAAAAATAAAACAACAAAAACATTAGAAGATATGCAAGACTAACTAACAAGAAGGCTTACAACAT